>OY987256.1:61189066-61789066 GCA_963920725.1 Rhamphomyia laevipes
ATATATTATATATATTATTATTATATATATATATATATATATATATATATATATATATATATATATATATATATATATATAAATAAATAAATATATATAAATATATATTTAAAAAAAAAAATGAAAATTTAAAAAAAAACGCGCAAAATTATTTTTTTTTAAATTAGTGTTTAATTATAATTACCCGCCAAATTAATTTCAATGCTGGATGGAATCAGTTTTTTGATTTTCTAACAGATTGAATAATTTTTTGTGTATTATATATTTATATTATCGTGAATCTTGCATGATTTTAATGTAAAAAGTGAGGTGTACGAATACGGTTTTTACATACTGTACGTTGGTATCATAATTGTGTACAAGCGTACCCAGATACATGTTTGTAGCTACAGGACGTCCATGATAATATAATTCCAATTAATATTTCATATGTTTTAGCTAGACTATATTGTAAATATTATACGGTTCTAATGAAATTTAGTATACATATTAGTTTTGTAATTTTAGTGGGTCCCTGTCATAATTACGAGTATGATAAATGAGTTTAAATATGAATAAGTTTTAATAACGTACTGTTAATTACAAAACACTTTTGAATACAAATTAGATCTAAAATAAATCAAACTAGTTAGAATTCGCTGGATATCACTAGATACTGCAAATATTGCGATAAAGGAATCAATTAAAAAGCATACAGTAGCCGCAATGATAAGGGACATTAGTGACCAACGTTATTCATATCAGTTAAATTTATTCTAAATAAAACAAAATTTTTGGTGATATAATTAATTCCAAATATTTAATATTTATAAATATAATATAAATGAAATTTCAACAAATCTATATGAATAAATCTCTAAATAAATTTCATCTAAAACTAGCATATTTTATTTAGGATAAGAACACTAATCCTTGATCATATATTAAAAAAAAAAAACCTACCCCCATCATATGATATTAAAAATGATACTAATTTCACTTAACTCCACATAACTTAAAATTTCTAATAAACTTTTCAAATAATCCGAAAAAAAACAACATAAAATTCACCTTGAACTATTTTGAAAAAAAGATTTCTTTGCAAAGTGTTCTTTTCTATACTAGTTAAATAGAAAATTTAATTTCTCTTTTTCAATATTTTCCACCAGCATATCAGTTCGTATATCTTAAGGATGTGATATGTTTGCTTTTTTCTATGCTGTTGTTGTTGCTGTTGAATTCCAGACAAAAGAACTATACATTTCCCGAAAAAAATACATTTTTAAATTCACATCAAAACCAAAAATTAATGTTTACTCTCGGCACCCTCATGATTTTTTTTTTTTAATATGATAAAGGAAATTTTTTATGTTTTCTCTATAAAGTGTATCTTTTCTAAATTTAATGTGATAGTGAAAAATTTAACTTTTTTTTTTCTCACTTTTTAAGGTTTTTCTTTTTTTTATAAAAAAAATATATTATGCAATTTTCATTTTGTTTGTTACCAATATATATATATAGAAAACTTCAAATGCAGAAAATTGTCTCAAATCAAAACCTCATTCCCTTACAAACGTAATGTATGTATATATATATTAAAATGTTCATACGTTTTATTTGAGGTTTTATCACGTACCTAAAACTCTGTAGTTTTTTATTTGTTTGGCAAGAAAAATGGCAAGTTTTTGCTGCCAGTTATCAATTTCACTTTATTTTACAAGATATTTTATTATTATTAAATAAAAAGGACTAATTAAGTTTAAATTGTGACATTTAGCATAATCATTTTGTTAATATTACTAGGCGAATTATGAATTAAAGATGTAGTGGCATTTAAATATATTTTTGATCACCATTAGCCTTAAGCCTTACAATTACAATGAAGTTTTATTATTTATTAAGTTAATCGAATGTACATACACTTCAAAGGCAAGTATTTCAAAAATATTCAATTACAATTTATGACCCTACTGAGCTCTGCACGTCTCTAACTATATAAATTATAGTTAACTATTTGAAATGAACAATATAATTCAGAGATTTATATAGCAATTATAATTAATTAGGAATAATTCATGGTTTTGTATTGTAAAATGTTGAGTACTCTTTGAGTACTCTATAAGTATTATAAATAATCTTGTCCATGGTGTAAAGTTATCAAATTGTTTATAAAATTCTTTGTTTTTTCTTATTTTTTTTTGTAATCAACATAACATGTTATTCTGAATCAGTTCAATATCATTTTTTCGATTTAAAATCTAGCAATGACAAATGATTGTACGACTCTACGTATTTAAATCTAGAAATTCAAAATAAAATTATTCTGATTTTATGATTAACCCTAATATTGTGTCAAACTGGGCGACTTAGTATGTTAGAGATAGAATCATATTCGAATAATGTCTATATGTAATTTTAGCTTTCTCCAAATTTTGAATAATTTTTTTCCATATCCAACATACCCTAATATTTCTGGTAACTTTATTTTCTTAACACTTTTTTTTTCTTTTTCTTTAAAAAAAAAGTTACATAATTTTTATTGGTGAAGTGTACTAAGAAGTAAAATTGTCATATATTATGGAGAATTAGATATAATAAAATAACATTTGTTTTTGGGATTATGTGCCATATTCAGGGTGAAGTACTGATAAATAATGTGCCTTTAGGTCGTTTCAAGAAGTGAAAATGCGTCATATATATTGAAATTTATTACAAAACCGAATATTAAAGTGTAATTTTATATTTGTTTTGTTGTTGGTTCTATTTTCTGGATGAAAAATGAATGAATAAAAAATGTTTTATCGTCACGCGGACTTAAAGAATATCGCAAAGCTAGAAAAAATTGTAAAAAAAGAAATTAAGGAATTACTAATAAGATATAATTTACTTGAATTAGGGTCAGGTTTTGAATGAATTTTATAATTTTATAAGTTTTGTAATAATTATATATTTAATAACGATTCCAGTTTCATAATTTAGCAAATTCAGTATATCACATAAAAAGCAATTAAAATAATTGAAGAATTAATTATATTTTTAATTTGGACTTCCAAAAGTAATGCTTCATTCAAAGTTCAAAGTCAAATATTTGCCTCCTGAGACAGAAAAAAATTAAATCTGAAGATTTAGAATTGATTTGTAAATTGTTATAGAATTAAGATATTATGTAAAACTGAGATTTAACAATGCCTTGCAATGGCTCCATCCATACTGATAACTATTGTTACCTGTAAGTAAGTTTTTATTTCACAATTAAAACATAATTACACAGTGCATATTCTGTGACGTTATGCTATTTTTTGAATTAATATTGCAGCCATTAATGTTTTCTAATATGTGATACCAAATTTAACATATAACTGATATGTCAGTCGCAGAGATACAGAAGATCCTTCATGATTTCTGTTTCTATATTAAACGATTAATTTTATTATTTGATTAGCTGTAATAATGAGACATCTGTCCATATATCTATATAAAATATATTAAATCCCCAATGAGTTTTTAGTTTTTTTTTCACCGGATAAGAACATTTCCGAATATTGTAATTTATTGAATTTTGTTCTGTAACAACTAATGTAGCCAGAGAGCTAGCAGCGAATATTTAATTTCGTTATTTTGTGTCATTAAAAAAAGTAGCCATATTCTTAGGAACTCCTTAAACAGAATGTCTGGCAAAAATGTGTAAGAAAAACACTAAATTTCAAAAGTATACATATGAAATAATTGGTAAAAACGAGTACGTTAATATATAATACTACGCTATTTTGTGGCAGCACATACGGTTATTATACTGTCACTTACTATAGGAATTTCTTTTACATTTGGTTAGTGTCGAGTCGATATTTTGATCTGCTTTTTTAAAATGATGCATCCTTTAAATGTATTTAATATCGCACAAAAGTTTAGCTCAGTTGATGTAATTTCAATTCCAGGGTAATTTCAATCCAGGGTTCAAATATACGCAAAGGTTCAAATTTGCTTAATCTTTAATTCAATTCCAGTTTATAATGTATACCAATTTTCATAAATGCTAAATTAACCAAATTTTGTTTGTTAGCTCTTGGTCTTAATATATAAAATTCGTGTAATGAATAAAAAATATTTAAAAAATGGAATCTTTTTATCAATTTATTAATAATATAAATTTTTGCATTTTTTTTTGGTATTACAAACAAAAATATATAAACTTTTTAAAAAGAAATAAAATTCATTTTATTATTATATTTTTGGTGTTGTCTGTAATTCATTGGAGAATTTTGTTTATTTTTTTATAATATTTTATGAATGCAAATTGAAATATGATATTGAATATTTATTATTGCCTTATAAAAAATTCTATGAATATTTTTCCTAGTTTTCCCAAGTGAAATGAATTATTGTGTTCATGTAATATATTTCGGATACTATAAAACAATGATAATAATTGTATTAACGTTCAGATTATTGTTTAACAATCCAAGAATTGATAATTTAACAATACTGAGACCACACCGAGTTTCCAAAAAAAGTAATTCCTGGATTAAAATGTATCAATTCATTTATTTACCCTACTTTTTAATCAGCTATTACAAAATTGCGAACATAATTAAGGATATATGCCGCGTATCAGAACTGATTATCATGGAAAGTTATATTTTTTTATATATTTATAAACATAGATTTCAGACAGTTGTGTCTTTATCTGAACATTTTGTAATAATGTATTCTCATTCTAAATCTGTCAAACTTCCGAACGCGTGTTTTCTATGAATAATTTAAATGAATATATTTATACTGGGTTAAAGCAAAAGTTTACAAGTTTGGAAAAGTTTACAGCGGATGGACATACTATTTAATATTACAATAGCAACTTTATATAATTTTTTGCAAAAATCCTTGAATAAAATTATTTGGTGTCTCTAGTAATGAAGATTATTTGATGTCTGTAGTAATGAACATGTTGTCACTGGTTGTATATGCTATGGACGATTCTGCTGAAAATACATGTGTCCAAAATTATTTATATATCACGGTACCTGGCTCCATTCACCGTCACTGCATTACCAGTCTCATTTTCAAAAAAGTATGTTGTGATAATCTTTTCTGTTGTCAATCCACACCATACTGTGTACTTGACAATGGCTAGGATCTTGAAGGTTTGGATTTACTATTAAGATAGTAATGCGCTTTATTACTCATAATTTCGGTACAATCTTTAAATTAGAGCAGTATTGATTTACAGAGACATGAACAACTTTTGGCCAACTCTGTCAAAATGGTAAATTTATTAAAAAATTTAATTCGTAATTTCTCAAATACACAATTACTTTATTTGTATTAATAACTCTAATAAGGAGGAGGCTACGTAAAATGTATCAAACTAATGAAATATAAATTTTTTAATATAAAATTTGTAGTTTTACGGTTTTACTAAGAGTCTACCGGAACAAATGCTGGATACAATGAACTTGATTTAATTCCGTTCTAGTATTTTATATAAAATTACAAATTTCTGTAATAATTTGATATCCCAGATTCAGTGCTTCAACACCCGGAAATTAAAACTTTAGTAACCAAAAATAATTCTAAGCAATTACTTTAAACAAAAATTTAGTTTTTTAATAAATCCTAAAAATAATCAATTTATCTCTTAAATTTATATATGAAGTAGAAAAATTACTGCCCGCAGGCGAAAATAAAATTGTATATTAAAACTGAAAAGGATATTATAAAAATTTCCCATGGGTATATTTTATTTCATAAAGGCTTCCATCAGTTCCATCAGTTGAATTTAAAAGTATTTACATGTGTGGAAAATTACAATTTTTTACTGATTTTCCTATATGCAAATAAAACATTTTTTTTTCATCAGTCAAAACTAATTTAGACGCTTTATTTGACAATGCAATTTGGGTGCTGATATCGAAAAAATATATGTGAAGTCATTGCACTTTAAATCCATTTTATAGCCCAATTTTATCATCGAAATTGTGTACAATAAATTTTTTTAATGTTCTAAAAATGACTGAACTTTTGCATACTAAAAAATGTTTTGAGATTTTTTTTAACGTTTATTGGTTCAACTGGTTCAACTATATTACGAGTAGTTAGAATATTTATGAGTGTTGACAGACTTGAAACACGACAAAATCGGTTTCGATCAAATGTGAATCTGCTACAAACAATTCCATGTAACTGTACATACGCTGGTACATAAAGAAATTTGGCATATAGGTTCGTGTGAGATTATAGTTAACCGGACAAAGATTGTTTCGGTAGCTTGAGTAGGTCCATGATAAAATTGAAACGTATAGACGTAGCTAAATTAAATAAATGTTTTTACCTATTTTTTTGTCATCCATCGAACAACAAAATTATAGTTTCCGATTTATGTTGTTATTAACGAAAAAAATTAAAAAAAACATTTATATATGTATTTCAAAATATATTGCACCAACATATTTTGGCAATATATGTTGCTGAACATTTTGGTAAGATATATTTCAATCAAATTTGGCACAGAGATTAGTTTCGTTATCTAGTTTGTTCCTATAAAGTTGTACGGTCAGTAGATTTACAAAAGCACAAATCAATGTTGGACATTTACGAGTTATCTGTTCCCCTAGGTTAGCACATTTATGTTTTTTTTTTTAAGAGCAATAAAGATTTCCCAAAAATGAAATAAACATTTTTTAATAATACATTCTAATTCTATACAAAAATGTCTATGCAAAGGCTTTTATACAAATATTTTTATTATCAAAATCATGGAGAAAATCAATAAAATCAATCAGGTTAATGTCTACATAGTAATCAAAATCAGGTAGAATTTACTTAAAATCAATCAGATTAATTTTGACATAACTATGTAAATAAGTAATTTACTAAATGGGGCGAAAATGGATCAATATAAACTTATAAACCCACAAGAAGCAGACTTGCCAAAAGTACTGAAATACTTTCTAATTAAATTTAAAAGAATTCTTGAAAATATTTTGCAAATCCTATATTTTTTTGAAGTCTATGCAGCCTCTGTGCAAAATATAAATTCAGGTATCATTAATTTATTAATTATAATTAATTATTATTCTTATTATCTTAAAGATTTTGTTGATCAGGAAATGAAAATTTTGTATTACAGAACTGGACTCAAGTATTCAAAGGGAATAACCAAATTAGCAACTTCTGTGCGTTGTCAAGTTTATGAATCACTTACAAGTCAATCTTTAGGCACTTTTGTATACTATTACAAAATACATTAAGGTTTCTCCTTGCCTGTCTGCCCATCCGTATTTTAATCGTTTATTCTGTTTACTTAAAAAAAACCTAGTATATCTCTAAAACAATGCCATTTTCTAAAGCTAATATAATAAATAATTAATTCTATTCTTCCGTAATACTTCAACAGCTACGGAAGTAAGCCCGCAAAATGTTTTTTTTTTTTTTATGAAAAATTATATGGAAATATGAGATAGGTCATCAACATTAACTGACATTTCCGATCGAGATATCTTATTAAAAATCATGTGCAAATTTAATTATTTAAATTTAGAATCTTTGCTTTAATTATTAAAATTGTTCAGCTTTGCTTTAAAGTCTACTCTTTCATTGTTAAACTATGCATAAAACACAAATAACAACAAAAGTCCTGTAAATTTATATTAAACTTATGTTATTGACAAAACTATAAATCCACGTTATAATAGCTCATAAGAAATTACTTACTGCCTTGTTTTATCCTGCAATTCATGAGTTTTGATTTCTTTTCTAAATAACATATAAAAAGAACTGCAAAATAATATGAAAAAGGAAGACGAAAAAAAAGAAAATAAACAATTTTTTCATCTGGGAAAATAAATAAAATCCTGTGGGTACAAAAATGTTGGAGGTATTTTTTATTTTTTTTATGGAAATATCTTGAATGAAAACCTTTTTTTATTTATGTTTTATACCATTTTGAATGGTTTTTTCATTACAATTATTATATTATATAGGAAATAATATTAAAAACAGTGGAAATAAAATCAGATTTGCCTTTAACATTATTATGGCGAATTAGGTATCCTTATTACATAAAATATGTAGTTCTATGTTTTTGTAGATACATATAAATATTGGAATTTTCGGGTTTTTTTTTTTTTTATATATCTAGGGAAAATATTTTCGGTAAAGGACTCTTTTGTATAGGAATTTTAGAGGTTTGTTTTTATGTCTACGATTATAATGAATACATTTTTTTTTTCAATTATTTTGTGGTATAGTCGTGTACATAAAAAGTACGGTTTTAATCAATTTTAAAGTTCATCAATTTTTGTTTAGGAAGTTATGTATACATATAAACTTTTATGTTTTATGTAATATTTTGATACTTTGTCAGAAAAATGTTTTATGCGATGTTTTAAAAAAATTTACAGGACACGAGAAAAACTTATTATTGATTTGTATTTTGTTTCTATTTAAAATTTAACCAACATTTATACATGCGGCTTCGCCTTAGTAAATAAAGAGTTTGTGTCGCTTAATACATTTTAGCGGGCAATAGCACAATGGAAAATGTCACTTGGAAAATTGATGTCTCTACACAAATAATTTAAGAAATATTTCAACTTTTGAGTTAGGCAACTAATTTTCCGATTAATTACTGATCATGATGGCGCTTAATTCAATATTTTTGACGGTTATTACAAAATCGGAGAAATTGAAATCATAACGATATCAAAAAAGTAGAAATTTGAAAATTTTGTAGCTTCATCATTCTACCAGTAATATCACGATGTTTGTGTATGACAAAGAGAAATTAAGAGACGAATATTCACAGGAAGAAGAAAGTAAAATGCAAATGGCAATCTCGCAATCGTTTAGTTAGTTATATAAAGTGCACCCTGATATATAAGAACCATCAGCAAACTAGCTACAGACTAATATATTTGATTTAATTCTTATACAACATAAAAAATATTGAATTTATAGTGTTTTTTCCCATTGATTGGTGTCCATAGTTTCCAGTAATATTTGTTCATTAAAGAAGTGGGATGTATCAACATGATATTCAACTGGAGGTTACAACGGGCTCATTTATTTGTCGCATATTTGCGTGACGGTCTCGTAAATCCCACTCCTTTAAAACCATGCACTTTCAGACTTTGGTGTTGATATAAATTTTATGTTACTAACGTTATGAAAAAATGTATTTAATTTTATTATATACTTTAAATTTATTTCTAAAAAAATTTCTTAAATAAAAATTTATTCTTGTCATGACCAAAAATAAAAATTACCAAAAAAAAAAAAATTATTGTCATCATTTGGGAACGAAGAAGCTGGGTAAAATGAAAAGAAAATTAAAAAGTATTTATTTTTGGACACGAAAATTATGTAATAAAATTTTTTTTTCATGTATTTCATTTTTTATCAAAATCTTTATTTATTTTTTTACCATATAAATTTTTTTCGCAATGCGTATATTTAATTTACAAGTTTACGCAATTTCACTCTGTACCCTATATTTTTTCTATAACGAGAATTTTCTTTCGTGTACAATAATAATTTTTAAGGAAATTTGTGTCTTTTTTTTTTCTTTATGAATTTCCATTTAAAAGAAAATAAGATAATTTTTTTTTATGTTATTGTCACTTGGAAAATTACAATTTTTCTTATTTTTTAATGTAATTTCGACATAGGTTTATTTTTAAGTGTACCACTCACTCACAACTCAACACTTAGAGTAACCAGTTTTTGTTTTAGAAGAGTTCAAAATGGAGTTTGCTGTCGAGGTGTCTGACAATTGAAATTTTTATTTTATGAATTGTTAATTGTTGTATTTTAAATATATATAAATTAATTAATTAAATGAAAATGTATAATAAATTTGAACTGAAATTTTAGTGGGAAATGTTATAACTTTTATTTAGAAGAAATAATCAGTGAAATTTTTTACAGTAAATTACCTAAACAATATTTTAAAAACAAGTAATGGAATGAAAATGATAACGACGTGATAATAATATTTATTGGTAGACAGAACAGAAGGCTTAAGACTTTTCCAGTTCATATAAATTAATTAAGCTCTAAGCAGAATAAAAAATACAACGCACTGATTTACAACTACTATTTTACCATCAGTTGTTGATGCTGTTTACGACTGCATACAACATACCTCATAAACTTGACCGAAGGCAAAATATTTATCAAACCTGATATACTTACACCCTAATTCCATCAAATTTGAATAAACGAATTTTGATGCTACCAAATAATTAATAAGTTGGAAATTACTTGTGATAAAAAAATGCTACAATCGGCAACAACGACAATGTTTCTGTGAGGGTGGCATTATACAATTTATGTATTTTCTAATTTGGTAAAAGTTGTTCGACGTTGTCTGGTTCTGTTCAGCTCTTTATTATTGCTCTCAAATTTTTATTGCTGGATTTTTTTGAGGTTGGAGTTATTTAGAGGGACCTGTGTGCCACTTAACATCTCTTAGAACCATTTGTACGATTTTTATGAAATTTATAGGTCCGATTTTTTTGGTTACATTGTTTTTCTGTGAGATTATCAAATATACATTAAATTGCCTGGAAATTGAAGTAAATACTTGCCGAAAGCTGCCCATAAAAATCTTGTATTACAAAAATAAGAACTGTTGGAGGCAATACAAAGATATTTTAATGAAATACTAACATGACTGCCTGAAAAATACTGATTTTGTGTATCATAAAGCCAGTCCTTTTAACCCGCTGATGTTTTCGTGAAAAAAGATAATTTTTTTATATTTTTCTTATGCTTTTCTTAAAGTAAAAAAATAATTCAATTAATTTTTAATGAGTTCTGCTACAATAGTTTAATTTTATTTATTGTTATACCTTTAAATCGGAAATTAATATATTTGACAATACGACAATAAAAAATGTTATAAATTTGTACCAAGTCCAGTGGAAGAAATTCTGAAATTAGATTGAATGTTTTATCGTTATTTTTTAAAAGAAATTCTGTTAAATGGAGTAATAAGTAATTCATTTCTAAGTAATAAATCTTTCTATATCAAATCAATCGATTTTAGTAATGAAATATTCAATTAAAAATTAAACATAATAATTTATGGATCGATTTCTTTTCTATACTTTAAGTAAATCCAAAATGTACGACTTTTTACTGATTAAATAGCGATGTAGTTTTGCTTGCTAGTAGAAAGAATTATAGCAGTATTGAGGTTAGAGTGAGAAACTAACTTGAAATATTGTAAATAGTATTGACATGTGACCAATTTTGATGGTAAATGATTCCTAAAGTTTGATGTAAGTGGATGCAATTATTGATTAATTAGGAACTGATGACAAAACTAAACGATTGTTTTTGGAATTGTATTTATTCCACATATAATTTGAATAAATTGCTCATTTGCAAGTCTTTACGAAGATGTGACAGAGACTAGTTGTGACAGCGGTGTATTTCTGACGAGGGTGACGTATAAATAGGAAACTTTCCTAGACAGGAAAGAATTTTTGAATTACTCAGATAAATGTGAATTGTAAATTTAACATTACTAAATATTGAAAAATTCAAAATTAAAGTTTATACTCAGCCTCGGATGCTGCTGTTACCTTTTTAGAAATTTTTTTTTACAGTTTGATTCTTTAGTCGTGCGTCATATTGATAAACAAAATAATTTAAATTTTTTATAAAACTGTTGAAGATTTTTTTCTACCTGGTATCATTTACCTTTGAATATTTTGTTAAACAAATATTTATCTTGAATAACAATTTACATCGTAATAGGGGCTGTAAAAAAGGGTATGAGATGAATTTTTTATATGAACTTGTTGAATACATCTTCAAGTTTCGATTCTTTTCTTTTATTAGCCTCAACGAGTACAAAAATAAACCAAATTTAAAGAAAAATTATATGTTTTTTTTTAACGAGAATTTTATATGATTTTCCAATATTATCAATAATATTTTTAATTTTTTTTTTTGTTGAATACTTTGTTTTTTGTATAGAAGAAGATATAATTCTTTTTGGGTTTGATCCAAAATAATTTTTATAGGCTTTTCAATAAGAAATCTTTCAAGTTTAAAAGTTGTTAGAAAATAAAAAAATTCTATTTGCTTGTTGAATAGTAAAATAATATTTAAGAAAATAATAGAAACTTTTATGACATTTGTTGAAAAAAAATTGATTTTATCTTAATTTTAAGATATCATAATTAAATTATAAAAAAATATTTTGGCATCACTTTTGTGTTTCTAGCCTAAAATCAAACAAAATTCGGCAAATATAACTTAGAAGTAAAAAAGGATGAAATTATCAAACAATTTTATATGGTGCTGAATACCTGAGTAAAGTTATTAATCATTCGTTCATCAATCTCGTACATTAGTAATCACAATAAATTTGTTTTGTTCATTATACGATATAGAAATGAAACAATTTGCGTATACATTCGCTGTAGTAGTTCTTTTTTCATGCACTGGTATTTTTATAAATGATTATTCTCCGTAATTCTATTCTATATAGACTGACATCTAGATACCGATTTGCTGTTAACTAACCCGAAACAATCGATCGAATTCAGAATTGATCAATTTAATATTGACAGAAATTGTTCAAATGTAAATTTACTGAATACATCCACTGACCGAAGGCGGTTAGATTAGATGTTTACATTTGCTCCAGTAAATAATTCTTATTTTTTAATTTACCAACGATTAATTCTGTATTCAGCCAATTTACATTCGGTGAATTGTGAATGTGATCAATTATAGATTCGGTCAATTATGAGTTTAATCAAATAGAATTAAATTTAGATAACATATTTCCTCCTGAAACATATTCTAACGTACTACACAAAAAAGCTATTATATCTGCTATTATTCGTATAGTAATTGAATTAATTTAACTTATTGTAATAATAATTTTGTATTTAGTCCATAGTAATTTAAATATTCTGATTAGGATCTGAATTTTTATTAACTATTTTGCGGCAGGTGATGTAAAATTTAATCATTTTAATGAACTATTGGCAATCTTCCAAAAAAAAAATAAAAAATAACGAAATAATTTCCTGTTTTATTAACAACAATTCATATCCTCAGTATATAATCCAAATCCATGAAAAAACTATGAAAAAAATCATATCTATGTCAAAACATACCACAATTACCAGAATGATGCAATCCAAAATTATCCCTGATACTTTGAGAAAATTCTATATGCAAAAATATGATTTCAACATTTCCACAGTAAGTTTATTTGTATGTTACTGTACAGAGAAATGATTATTTTTCATAATTATTATAGTAGGAGAGCTATAGCAGCATATTTAGTTTAGTAGTCATGAAAATGAGTAGGCAAACAGACTCATATGATGTCACTAATCATGGAATTGAAGAGTTGAAAACCATTGAAAACCTTACATTTCAAAAGAAAAATGTATTTAAAATGATTGGTAAAATATGTAAATGTTTAATACAGCTGTCAACATTCCATATATGGGCTCAGTCGTACCCGCGAGTTATTTTCATAAAGACATTTTTTATTCTAATCCAATTTACTAGGAATCTTATTTGTTATCTGGAAAAAGTTTAGTTTTAAAAGTTTAGATAGAATCTATTAACTGATCATTTCTAAAATAACCAAAGTATATTCGTTGCTGGCTCTTAGTCTATTAGTTCATTTTGAATTATATATACAACAAAATTTAATATTTTCATTGAAATTTACCCCTAAATTCCAATTTACCAAAAACAATATTTAAATACCAATGGCAAGAATATGACAGAGATTATTTCTATTCCATTGTATTTGAACATTAAAACCAACATTATTTTTGGTTTCAGAAATTATGTTGTATACAAAAAGGATTCGATAAATACATATTTAATCACAAATATTTTGTTAACTCGATAACCAAAACAAAAATAAAAAAACAAAAAATAGCTGAAGAGATAATGTCAAAAAAATAGAATTAATCCAATCGATTTCCCTTCATTTAATTCATTTATTTTTCAGATTGATAAAATCTATGTTGGAGCTTGTCCGATATATGTTTCATTGTAATTTTACTTGTATAAATGAATGAATTGAATAATCAATTTTCCTTATTTTAAATGATTTATAATATATTTTGTTATTCCGAATAATATTTGTATGTGTTGTAACATGAAAGTGCAAAAAAGTCAAATAATTTCGATTTACTACATAATTTCATTTTATTGCTATTATATAAATATAAATAGATTCTTGAGCATAATTAATTATGTTTTTTTTTGTTTTGTTGATGATATTCAATTGATGAAAGTCATGTTGTGTGATAATTGATTAAATTAAACTTTTCGCCTTAAAGAAAAATTGTTTATTATATGTTTAGACAGTAATTGATTTGGAATTTTATTATATTTTGTGAGATTTTAATTAGATTAATATTGAATAATTGTTTAAAATATACTAAAATAATAACTTTATATAGAATTTGTCGAGAAACTAAAAATAACAAGACGGAAAAATTATTATTTAAAAATTACATCAAATTAAATTACATTTAAAACTGATTATAAATGAATTTTATATTTTAAAATTATTTATTTTCTCTTGCTATGAAAAAGGATATTTTCATATTCATTAATAATTTTTCCATTATTTTTACTGGACAAAACTGTCTTCGTAAAGTTTGCAAGAAATTGAACATTTTTAAAATTGAAGTCGACAAGAATAATTTTATTTTTAGTAATATTAACATTTATGGCATACTTTTAAAAGTTTATATAAATTTTGAACAGTTATTGGAAAAATTAAATTAAATTTATATTTATCAATGTTAAATTAAATTGAATTCAATGTCATTAAAATATAATTTTATCATTTTGAAAATATTTTGTGTAGTAATGACAAAATACAAGTTAGTTATTAAACGAGTGAAATGTAATAAATCATTATTGGTCACGATTCGTACGAGGATATTTTACGAGGACATATTCAAATATTTTGTTCTTGGATTCCATCTGTAAAATATTCTAAACCGTTGGGATTATCACATGTAGTAAGTATCATCATCATCATCGAAAATTCTTTATTACAAACTATTATTTCGCCGAATATTAAATAAAAAGTTTACAAATGTCCATTTATGCTAATTGAATCTCGTAACATTTACCAAATTCATAAAATTATTATGATTTTTATCAATTTATTTAGATTCTCCTGAATTTTTCTAAATAATATTTTTATTATAGTTTTGTTAAAACCCTTAAAAATTTGTAAATCCTAAGACAATTATTAAATCCTTAATATTTACAGCCTAAAATGAATAAATCATCATCATCATCATCAGTTGCGCAACAACCTGGAGCGGGTCCTGGCCTTACCAAGAGTTCTTCTCCAGTTGCTTCTGTAACTGGCTGCTGATATCCAGACTACAGCTCCGTTCGCTCTTGCATCTTTGTTAACGCCGTCTCTCCGAATAAATCTCATTTCTGTAAATAAAAGTTTCCACGGTACTTCTACCAAATGCTCTCTTTTACTTCACTTTCGTGAATGAATGAATACCTGAATAACTTCGACGTTTCCCTAGATTTCTAAAACTGACACATGTATAATTATTTTCATCAGAATTACATTCATAAAACTGAAACGTACCATTTATAATTAAAAGAATTTAAAATTCTGCCGAAAATTTCATGCTGGCACACGCTTACAATGTTCAATTTTAGATTCTTTATATTATTATGTAATTATCCTTTTCTAATGAGTCCCATTAAAGTCATTAATTAAATTTTTTTTTGTTTTCATTATATTCATTCTACCCAAACAAATCATTATATAAAATTTAACTCTTAAATCTTTTCCCTTATGATTTAATTAAAATTATTGCACTAAATTTTTGTTTTTTTAAATTTTTATATGGAATTTAATATATTTTCTCTCCAAATTTTCACATTTGTGTCAGCATATCATTAGATAATGAAGGATATGATATAACCATATAAAAATAAGGAACGTTTTTTTAGCTATATAATAATTTATATACAACTTTTTTTTTTTTAGTTTATCAAAAGAAAAAATGAAATTTTTTTTTATAAATATTTTTTATCATGACTTCTGATATATAAATTTTTGCTACTGATTCTACTGTTGTTGATTATGACTTTTGGATATGGTGCAAAACGGTGATGAATTTAATACTTTATTTGCTGTTGCAGCAGAAATAATGAAAAATCATTAGAATGATTGAAAGGCTTTCATTTTTTTTGAGGAAATCGAATTTTCTAATATATATTTTTCTACAAACATTAATGAAACTTTATGACTGTATATTTAACAGATCCAGAGAGGAAAGAAAATGAAAATTTAAATTTAAATCGAATACTAAACAAAAGAACTTGAAAAAAACCATTAAAAATAATAAAAAAATGTATTTATTTTTTTATAGTTTCTTCAATTATGGAAATGTACAAAAGTATTAGAATTAATATTTTCGTAATGGAAATTTTTATATGAAAAATATTCGGTAGGATATCAATAAATTTAATCAAATCTAGTATAAAATTAAATTCTATAGTTTAATAATTTTAAGTAATACTTTTTCATTGCAATAATTATAATAGATAGAATAAATACTTAGCACTTTTACTACCGCGGATATAGACGAAATGGATCGCAATCTAAGTAATTCTGGACATTCAAAAGTTATTATCAAATTGATTATCAGAATCAGAGGATGTAAAATTATATTCAGAAATATCAGAACACGATTATTAATCAGGTGAAGCAGTTCAGCGTCATTCAAATGTAGGTGAAAAATGAAGACGTCGAAATATTTGTTGAATTTCTGTTTTTTGAATTTTGCTTGACACATATTTTCCTCAGGAAAAGTATGGATAATATGTATGTCCCACTTGTCAGTGAAAAGTAAATAAAACTTATTAGCAAAATTGGTTGTTGTTGTTGTTGGTCTGTCTGATAAATTAGAATCAGAATTTTTGTGAACAGTATTCAAAAGCATTGAATATAGTAGAATTTAGTGAAGCAGACATTTAAAAAAAATAATTTTATTTAAAATATTTAATATAACTCTAATAACCCGTGAATGAAATAACTCCACATTTATTTCATTCCGAATTTCTTCTGAATTTTGTACCTGTTAAATTTATTTTGAACGAATGTTTTTAATTCTGAAATTTCCAGGAATATAAAATTGCCGGCGGTATAAAATTTGTCATTTTAACAAAAATTACATGTAATTTTAAAGTGACAATTATTTGAATTCGTCGTACATATTTCGTATTGCTATTGATAGATTTTTCGACAATCTATTGATTCTATACCTGAAATAATTAAACGTTTCTAAGATATAAAGAACTTAGTAAAACAGGATATTAATTTTATTGTTACATTATATTTTTATATTTCTATTACTAATTCCATCATGTTGAATCTTATAAATCACTTAAAATTATGATCATGTCAGATATTTAAAAACCACATCCAGTAAATATGAAACATTTCAACAATAATGACTTTAAAAACGCAATCTAGCATCTATTTTATTTCTAATATTGCTTTAGTTAAGTAAATTTATTCGTGTACAATAGTAACAGTGCAATAATAACTCAGTGAATGTTTCATTAATTTCAAACATTCATCTACAAATTGGTGCAAATATTTTGATTATAGAATTTATGTGAATTTAGTGACCATATTAATTATGTGTGATTCAATTTTGTGATTTATTTCTTCATGTTCATTAGTACAGCAAAGAAACTGTATGCATTATTCATAGTCTAGAAATACAAAATTTAGGTTAATATTTTACCAAAATAGCTTTAATACCTTAGTAAAAACACCTAATCCAATGATAAATATTTGACCAGCTTTTATAGTCATTGGTTTTTTCAAACTTTCCATATATGTAAATATCATTTTCTGGCATTTTAATGATAAATTCAACCAATTTGAATTGTACATGCAATTTGTTAAGTTATTACTTTTTTCAGTTAATTTATTACCATAAAAACAAGGTAAAAATATTTGAACAGAAACTGTAACGGAAAGATACAAAAAAAGAAGAAAATCTCCAGTTTCTTTAATTGGTGAAACCTTAAAAAATATATAATTTTTTTTTCAATTTTATTTAATTTAATTAATAAACACTTAATTACATATTGTAATTGAAATACTGTAACACATATTACAAGTGCACTTAAACTGTTTTGTACAAATGTTGGAAAACTTATAAAATTTTCAGCTCTTCTGGCAATTCTATAAGAAATTAACAAATATTAAAATAATATTTTCGATATTATTTTAAATTATAACTCACAAATTACAAGTTTGATGAGCTTTAATATGTTCTGAAAAATCTTTCAATACAATTATTTCAAATTCTTTTGCAGTTTTTGATAATTTTTCATCCTGATATCCAACATTCTCTAAACGCATTCCAATTAATTCATAATACATTCCAATTTGAAACATTAGAAACGTATTCATTAAATCTAAACTAGCATTTGTAGCACACGTTAAACACATTGCTGTCAATTCAAAACTCCAAGCATACCAATAATTTTGATGAACTGTTATATCAAATGGAAACCAAGCTGGAAATGGTAATTTGTATTTTTTTACAATTATTGGAGTTGTGAAGGCAACAATAATACAAAAGTATGCCACACATAAAAAGAAATATTTAAATCTGTTGAAATTGATATGAGCCTTTCGCAAAACTTCGTATTCTTTAATTGATCGCAGTTTGAATTGTTCATTTTGTAAATCTTCAATTATTGAGATAATTTCTGGACCATAATATAAAATATTAATTAATTTAACCAACATTGCTGTTTCAGTTAATGACATATAAAGTGATTCCGTGAAATTTTTCAAATTATTAGTATTCCAAATGTTTATATATTGTATGAAAACGTAGATAAACGAAACACTTAAATGTAGACTTAGTGAATATAAACAATATAGAAAAGATTGCCAATAACCGAGATCTACACGCCAAAGTCCTGTATATTTAAACACTAAGATTATACTTCGTACTGGTTGAACTAAATCAATTGATTTCTCCATGATGTTATTCAAAATGTTATCGTAATCAAGTTTCAAATAGAACTGATTTATACTCAAAATTAAATTAATAATTTTATTGAATTCTAAGAGTATACATATTTCTAATAATTATAGGGGTTCAGTTAATTATAGGGTATAATTTTTAGATTTGATTGAAATTTTGGTGTTAATTATTATGTAAAAAAATTGTCAGTAATTATTTTAATTAGATTCATAATAACTAAGTCTAAGAAACTATAATTAATTCATAAATCTTGCTTTTTGTTGGGTGGACTATAGGGTGATAATAACTAACAAAATGTAGTTTTAATTTCTTATCTTCTAGACAGTTTGGATGAGATTAGCTTTGTAGAATTGAAAACAAATGACTAAGTTTTATATCTTTCAATTTGTTTGGTTATGGAAACGTAGCATATCCAAACTGTCCGAATCACTGATTGTAAAATTCTTTGGTATATAAGTAATCGTCGAATGTTAGTGAACAATAGAATTAATATTCTAATGTTCAAAGAAACACTCCTTCGACTAAACACATCTGGGACCTATTCACCATAAAATTCTTTAAATGTAAATAAATTAAATCTTTCAACTACATTAATATATTGAATCCTATGAAACCAACTGCAATTTTTTTCATAGTAACATTTTCAACTCTTACGAAACTCAATATTTCCTTAATTCGGTTTGCCTGGTATATAATCCATAAACAGTATTTTTAAGTAGCCTCCAATATTATTAATATATGTATATCGCAAGCAATTTATCTTACTGATAATTTTATAGGCAATTCATAAAATAAGATTAAATTATGTTTTTTTTTTGTCCAATTCGTTTTAAATTTAATTAATTTCCTGATATTTATTTCAGATAAATTATATACAAAAAATTATTATAAACATTTATTTATATCCTTTTAATACAGATTGTTTTTGTCGAAAAATATATTCATTTTATTAAAAATTGTAAATCTACTTTAAGTAAGAAAAAAAAAAAACAGTTTTTCAGTTGACTAAGAAAAATGTTTTAATTTTATGCTTAACTTGTAGCATATTTTATGGAACTAAGATATATCAGTCATATTTTTATGTTGATGCTTATGAGAGTAGAGTGGAACTGTTAAAAGTATTTCAATTACATTTAAATTCATTTTCTGTAAATAAAATTTATATTTACATGTTGTAATTGAAAATTGGAGATTGAATATTTCATATTACAAGTACTTTAACATAATTTTGGTAACATTTTGTATATTTAATCGAAGTTTACTTATAAAATACATTATAATTTGAAATAAATAATTCATATTTTCATGTAAATATTATGAATATTTTCTTTAAAATGAATTTAAATTAATTTTCGTAACATTATATTTATCTTAACTTCGGAAATATTTTAAATTTGTATTTGATAATGTTTAATAACAAATACTTTTTTCAGGTTATTTATATTAATTGAAAATTATATTACATATGTGACTCGACAGAATGTAATTAACTACATGTATTTGAATTACTTTAAAGATTAATTAATATTGAATGATATTTAAATTTTTGTACAACTAATGAATATTTTGAATTTTATTGTATTGGAAAATTAAAGTACATCTCGTCAATATTAAGTATATAAGTAAAGTATCTCAAATACTTTAAGAATTTATTATTTTTCTCGCTTAAAAATAAAGGAAAATTGAAGTGTTTTGTTAGTAAAAAATTTATATATAATGTTATGTTTATGGTGTAGTCCCGAAATACATAAATTTTTCGGTGTAAATAAAACTCCATTATAAAAATTTTTTATAAAAACTTTTTTTTTTCATGTTTTTTGTATTCTCCAAAATATAAATAACTAAATTTATGCAAAAGTTTAGTCCTGATAAGAAATTTTCTCTAACCAATTTTCTTTTTTTATATATATTTTATTTTTGTTGGTTTTGGAAAATATAAATACATATACGTAGTCAATTTTGCAAACGGATTACAATTTTTTTTTCTTCGTTTTGTTGCGTATCGATGTAAATGTGTTTAGTCTTTTCGATGTCATATTACATAATATATTAAAATATTTGTTATTTTAGTTAAGTAATATTCCTCTTATTAAAATAATATCCTTATAAGAAATATTACTTAAAAGTTTGTGTTTTTATTGTGCCAAGAAGGATTTTTATATCACAAACAGAAAAATATGTTTATTTTTTTTTGGTTGAAATATATTTGGAGTTAAGTTATATACATAATACTCAAATTTCTAAGAGTTTTAGTTACACAATTTTTCCTGGGGATTCTTAAGTTAAAGCTTCATTTGGCAATGAATTATTATACTATAGAATTTTCATATAAGGATTTAGTATTGAAAGATTGGGGAGATTGTGTTTATATAAATATTTTCATTTGTACTATTAAATATAAAAAAATTTCTGTCCACTTTGATATATTGGGGGGTGATTCAACTTGATAAATGAATACTTGGTTAATTTATATAAACGAAATTTTATGTTCTTAAAGAAATAATAATCATAAAAAAAAATTTTTTATATTTTTTTTTTATTTTTATCTGGTATTTTGCTGTCATGGTCAAAAGAATTATATTTTCTTTATGGTAAATAATTTTCTTTGCTTTGTTTAAAAGAAATTTTTAATAAGAAAATTGTAGGACCCATTATTAAAATACGATATTTTGTTTACACCAAAAACAGAAAACAGCAAAAAAAAAAAAAAATATAACAAGAAAACAAAAGATTATCAGATAAATTAGCTGGAAAAAATTATTTTAGTTAGCTTGATGGGTAATAAAAGTTATTTATTGGTGTTTACCTAAAATTTTGATGATTTAAATAAATTTAACTGAAATGGTAACCTGAGTATAATGACACTTTAAGAACGAAAATAATATTTATAAAATAATTATTTAAGATAAATATCAAATTCACGCTACGAATTTGAAGTGAAGTCGTTATTTTATTAAGTGTATTAGGCAATAAAACTTGATAACTACATAGCGAACGAATGATGCACAGTATGACTGGCTTGTGTAGAAATTTAATAATTAATGGGCTTTTAAGAGTGCTAACATTTCGAATACTATTTATCATTTAGAAATAGTTTATACAAATATTTAAAAAAATTCTTACAGATTCAATATTTTACATACATTTTACAAGTGGAAAAAATGGAAAAAACATTTTTTTTTTCGATAAATTGTGCTGTAGGTAAAAAATTCAATATTCCAAATAAACCATTTTTTCTGCTGTTTATTGCCTATCTATTGGATATTTAACATTATTTTGAAATTACCGATTCACCTTGATTTCGGTGGTCTGTCAGCTATTTCGGGTTTATTACGAATTTTGGTGACTATTTACTATGTTAAAATGGTAAAGAACAAATTACACAGCCTAGCAACCAGTTTTTTAATATTCGTTTATAAATTCTTCAAATTTTCGAGCGTTTTATATGTGCATAATTTAAATAAACACTTACACTATTAAATTATGATATGAAAAGTTTACAGCGGATGGAGAAATAGGATGGACACCGAATCACGTTAACATAAGTGATTTTTTGTCTATCAAAAAAACCATTAAAATAGACGATTAACTTAATTACTTATTCATTAATTACAAACACTTTTTATGATAATAATGACAATATTTTATATATAAAAAAAATAAATATAATTTAAAATATAATTTTATTTTGAAATTTTTAGTAAAAATATTTAATTTTCAACTGAATAAAACTTTTCAACAAACTTCTAAATAATATTACATTTATATATTTAACATTATTTAGTGCAAGTGTGGCTGACAATTTTCCTATCGTATAATTTATTTTTCTCTTATTCTAGCAGTAGACCGGTTAGAGTAATGCTATCAGAAAAAAAATGTGATAGCCCACAACAATGGTTAAACAAGTGCAGTAGCAAAGATATATTCGAAAATTTATTATACTCATCCTTTACAATTTTATAATACAATTATTTTTATTATACTGTAACTGCACTGTAAACAACCCCAATAATACTAAATAATTTTTATACTACTACCCCCCACAAAATGGTGGCAAGGTTCTGGTTTCTGCACGAAATAAAAAAAAAATTGTATAGATAAATATTAATAATATTTTCCAACATAAATAAATACAAAATTCTCGTGGTGTTGGTTAACTTTTTAAAGCTAAACCAAAATGAAATTTGATAAAATAACATAAAATTGGAATTAAATAAATACATTTTGTAAAATTAACACTAATATATAAATTGGTATTATTTATAAAATTAAAAAGATAATTGACATTATGATATTAATATTGTAAATAAAAATTTAAAAGAATTTAATGCTGAATTTTGAAGTATATTCCTAAAAATATTAACAGCTAAAATGACCGCGCAATTGAACAATTTCTTTTAAACCGAAAATAAGTTAAACCGAAGCTTAAGCTCTAGCAAAGGCTTAAGCTTCCACTGTGAAATTCGCACTAAGTTTAGATAATTTTTATAGAATCTTTGTTTTTACAATAATAAATTTTAATTCATATTCATAATAATCAAATACTGGTGAAGCAGTGTTTCTCTAGTGGTAAGGTGTTAAATTTATGGAGTCTCCTATTTTTATTTTGCTCAATTACTTCGTTATCTTTCTAACTAGAAATTTGAACATAATTAATTATGTAAAATTTCAAATGTTCATTAAAAATATGATATAAATAATGCACCGCATAGCGAATGATCTGAACGTAAGGTAACTTAAATCTATAGAGTTTACGTTGACATTTTCCATTTAAAAAAGTTTGCAACGAACGGAATTGCGGACAGATGAAGAAACATTAACATTAGTGAAGTTTTTTTCAATGATCCGTAAAAGTAAATTGCCGATATCAATAATGTCCAATTCAGGTGCAGTAAATTGAAGATAAATAGTATTACAGTGGAACGATACATAACATTCTGTGATTTTTTTTTTGATAATTTTGTGGAAACGTTACCTATCAGTTCTTTAATTATCGACTATAATGATGTTAAACTTATTTAACATTGTTTTGGTTTTCAAAAGTTTGGAAAAAGACTTAAAATGCTATTAAGTTAGAAAATGGATATGTAATGGCCAACGACTTTGAAATTGAAATATTGCAAAGTTTCCACATGACACACATGAGTTAGGTAAAGAGACCGTAGAAATATTGCAATGTACTCTGTTGAAATGTCTTAGTAACTAGTTCCAGAAAATTTTAAATTAAAGAAGTAAAATATTCAGATTTTAAGGATTGATGACAAGAAAATCTTATGTATTAGCTTAAAATAAGTGAACGGTGAGAATGAGTGATTCTATTAAAATTGATATAATATTACTACAATGTTAACAGAGCCCTCATTGTCACCGGTCACTTATTTTAAGCTTATAAAAAAAATCTTCTTATCGTAAATCCTTAAAATCGGATATATTTTACTTCCTTAATTTTAAAATTTTTTGAAGCTACTGAGACACTATTTTTTGTTTTACATATTGTTATATATACCAAAACCAATTGAGCTCTGGAAGCTTTTGAACAAGGTAGACAACATAAACGGTTATAAAGTTTATAATTTCATTTGTCTCAAATTTATATTACACTTTAATCTTGCTAGGCCACAGAGATTTTATGTATTTACAAAGTTTTCTGAAAAGTTTTCTAAATATAAATACCGAAATGTTATACAAAAATGAAATATTAGATTTTCAAATATTAAAATACATAATTATAATAACGATAAATTTTGTAGATTTATATTGCATATAATAAAAACATAAAACCCCTAAGAAAATTATTTAAGATAAAGTCTTTTAAAATTTTTTTTACCTTAGTAATAATCCTTCTTAATCCATTTCAGTTAACAAAAAAAAATTACTCCTTTTTTATATTACCTGTAAATATTATTTAATACCAAAAATATCTTTTGAAATGTTTTACAATTTTTTTTGGTATTTATCTTTCTTTACTTTACCAAAAAAAAATGTTTTTTTCCGGAAATACTTTCTAAAACTTATTTAGTTAAAATATAGAAAAAAAACCATTAAATATTTGAGACTGCAGTATGAAATTATTCAACTGGAAAATATTTGTATATGTAATAAAAAATTAATTATATGAGAAAAAGAAAATAATTTGCACATGTTTTTTTCTTAGGGATTTTCCCATTTTGAGGTTATCTGTAAATAGTAATTTTATTTAAAAGGTAATAAGAGTGAAGCCTTGAAAATGGAAATTATTTTAGGCCAGTTTACTACAACGTTTTTCATCTTTTCTTAATAGTTTTGGATATTCAAAAAAAAAAATTAATTTCATATCTATCCTGAATTCCAGTTTCTCCAAGTCTATGTAAATGTAATAAATATAATGGAGACATTTGTTGCCATACAATGAGGCAGACAACATATTTTTATGAGCTGATTCAGTGTACTAAAGACCGCCATTCGATACATACACAATAATTACGGACATAGTTGCGATTGCGACAGATACTTGACTGGGTGGTTCAGCCAGTATCAGCTGCCAAACCTGATCGCTCGCATCGTCAGTTTATTCAGACAGTAATACCAAACCAGTTATGACTCAGTGAAAAGACGCAGGCACAATTTAAAAAAAATATCCAATGTCTCCCATTCACCATCGCATCTTTTATAAGTGTGTAGTGTACCTCGGTTCGCTGCATTTTAATTCAAATTTTCTTATCAATTATTATTAACAAACCATAGATTTTCTAGTAATTTTCTGTAAAATAATTTAATCGTTTTAAAAACACAATTTACAAAATCACAATTTTCTTTATATTTTTTTTATATAAATTTTCGTTAATCACCTTGGACTCATTTTTACATTTTCAATTTTCATACAAAATAAATTTTTCAAATTGTTTTTCTAGTTTATTCTATTGTTTTTCATTATTTTTGAATGTTTTTTTTTTATTTGAATTTGAAAATATTTACTTAATGCTGAATAAAACCACAAAAAAAATTTTTGTCTCCGTAAAAATCCTCAAAAAGGAAAGTCCTTCAAGGAATCAAATTTTGCTTTAACTCTTTTTTTATTATAATCTATTTTTTTTTTTTGCATTACAATTTATTCCCATGTTTCTCTGCCATTTGTCTTTAACATTATTATTATATGTCTATAGCTATATATGCCAATGCCAGTTTACACTGAGTTTTCCATTTCCACTAGCCCGAGATTATAAAAGAAAATAACAAAAAACCAATTTTGCAATATAAAGTGAGCCAAAAAGTTGGAAAAACTTTTTGGCTAAAATAAATAAATATACAAAAAATTTTCATTTTTTTTTTTTTTTTGTTTTTCTTTTTTTTTTGTTGGCGGTAATTCAAAATTAAAATTGCAATCTTTGATTTATATTGAGCGCATTTTTATTTTTCCTGGGAAAAAGGGAAAAATTTTACATATACACAGAGAGAAATTGTAATAATTGGAAAGGATTTTTTTCTTCTACATTAAAAATATTAAATAATCAAATATGCAAAAATTACTAATGTAATTATATTTGAAATATTTTCCATTTCATCAAATGATGAGAATTGAAATTTTGTATGTGAAGATAAATGGAAAATTCAATATTTTCTTTCATAATAGGAAATATTTTGGTATTAATAATAAATTGTAATAATAAAAACGACTTTCAATTCCCAGAGGGAAAAAAATTTAAGAAGTTTGTACTGTAAATAAAATAAATCGAAATCTTTGAATTTATTTGAAATATAAAATTAGCATTGAAAATTTAAGGATATAAAAATCTCATTTGAAATTCCAATGTTCCAATTTACACTTTCACGATACTCTAAATTCACAAAATAGAAACAGAATTGCTAAATTTTTAATATGGAAAATTCGTGCTTGAAATATTTTATTAGATGATGATAATTTTCCATTATAATCAAATCATTTTTCCGCACATTTTAATTAAATATGAAATTATTTTGAAAATGGTATCGTTTTGTATTTTGTAGCTTGAAATTAATTGATAGCAATTTACACAAAATACAAACTTTAAATTAACTTTTTTTGTTAAGGTCATTTAATCGGAACAAAAACTATTAATGACTTTACCAATTTTGAACTGTTTGTAATGTGAATATTTTACCAATTATTTTTGGGGAAAATTTATTCCGATTTTGATACAATATAATAAATTTTAATGTTTTATAATAATTATAATAATTTCATTTTTATTATTTGTATATTATTTCCAATTTAATTGAGTTGATTTTAATTGGTTTTTTAAAAATTTTGATATGAATATTATTGTTTATTTAAGCGAACTTATTATAAAAAATAATATAATCGAAAATAAAAATTAAATATTTTTTTTTTGTAATCAGAAATAATTGCCGATCAATTAATTTATTTAATTGAAAAATAAATAAATTTATTATAAATAAATATAATATTTTATTTAAATATTGGAATTGGAATGAAAATTAAAGAATTAAAATTATATAAATATTGTTTATTGATTAAATGTTTTAAATTGATTTATATAACAAATATTACTAAATAATTAATTTAGTTTAGAAGCCAGTTTTAACGAACACATGCATTTTTAATGGAGGAGATATTCGCATTTTTGATGTGATAATTAGGTAGCCATCGGTTTGATAGTAATCCTAATAGTTAACAAAACTGGATGAATCAGTTAACATGGGTAAGTTAATGTTGTTCAAATTAAAGTGATAACATAGGAAGGATTAAAGGGGGGGAATAATTCATCCATATTTGATCCATTGTTCAAATCCTTGTAGAAGTATATAAAATTAATTTTTCACTGCACTCACATTGCCAAGTATGAGCAAATACTAGTTCATTATTGATTATGGTTATAGCAAAACAATAAAATCGTATCACTTATTAGCTTTGTCCATTGCAATAATTTAAATTATTCCACAACTATTCGTAAAAAAACTATAAACAGCTAAAATATTATATTTCAGGCAGGGATGCAAAGAAGGCAGGGATGGTAACCCATTAATTAAATGTAAAGCTCCGGTTTTTATTATGAAATAATTGATTTTATTAAGGGGCATCTCAATTAGTAGTTGTTTTTAACTTATAAGACTCTTTATTAGCGAATCTGTGGAATACATGGCATGAAAAAGTTATTAATAAAGGAGAATATTTGAAATCAAATATTATTTTCCTTAATAGATTTTTCCATATCGAATAGGAGATACAGCGACATCTATTGAGGTCTTTTTCTCAGAGTCGCCCACTATATTGTTCGGAAATTAGATACTCTAATACTCTAGAAATTTTACTCTTTCTAAATTCTAAAAGTCGTTCATCCTTCTATATTCCATATATCGTTAACTTTGTTTCAAACCGCCTCAACTCACATTTACCATATTTAACAAGAGAAACTATTTAATTTCAAACTTTTAGCGTACAGTATTAACAATGATGCAAGATTGTTCGAAAACTGATTGGCTTGAAGCCTTTTGTACCGTAAGTTTTAATGGTTGGGTTCATGGCCATTTTGTATCAATCAAAAAATAGCTCCAATATTTTTGTTTCAAATCCGAAAATTGTGTATTATGGTGAAGAATAAGCAACTTTAATATATTCATATTCCATAATTTAGCCAAATTCTAAAAATTAAGAGTTGAAGCCATTTAAAACGATTTTTTAATATATTACGAATTTTAAATAAGATTAATGGCCTTCTTAACAAATAAATATGCCAAATTTAATTTCTATTTAAATTCTATTTTATGATTTTGGGCTAATCATTGTAGGACCTTTATCCTATTTTTAAAACTGATCAACATTTTTATGATACCGAAACCTTTTCATTGCAGTTATATATTCAGAATTTATTTAATTGAAATATATACTTTATTATTGAATAACAGCTCCTGAAGCTACGATTAAAATTAATTTTACATTTTTACCTTTGACATTTTTATAAAAAACGTAATTCAACCGAACAATTAGACCTAAATAGGAAATCTGCATTATGGAAAAATCCTAAATTTTCTTTTATTTAAAAAAAAATAAAAATTGATCACAAAGTGATTTTAATTCTTTTATAATTTCAAATTTGAAAGACAGTTTTTTTCCCTCATTTCCGATTTAAAGGAATTAAATCCTTATTTTGGGATTTTTTTTTTTTGTATTGTATCTGAATAGAAACTTTTACATAGATTTCATAAAAAATAAAAAAAATACAGTGTCTATTAAAAAGTATAAAGGATAATGAAATATAGAAGATTCTATGTCGTTTTCAACAAAGATAGAAAGAAAGTAGCTTTCAATCTTTTAAACTGATTTATAAAAGAGGAAAAGCTTAAAAGCAAGTGCAATTAATTTTCAAAAGGAATATAAAAATTAAATATATAGAAAAATTAAATTAAATTTTTGGAAAAATTTAAAGAATTTTCATTTTCAATGGTTCGGTTTTAGAAACTGATGAATAGAATAATAATAAAAAAAAAAAATTTTTTTTTCTGTGTCAATTTTAATGGTTTTTTATTTTATTAAAATATCTTTTGAATGGATAAATAAAGCAAAAAAAGAAAAATTTGTTTTGGTACAATGAAAATTGACATTTTTTTTTTATAATATAATTTTAATATCATTAAAAAGATACAATTTTTATATTTTTACTGATTGATAAAAGAATAGCTGACATTGCAACAAAAATTTCTATTAGCTTAAAGTGAAATTTATATAAATATTATAATCATAATTATGTTGGAAAAATTGCAAAGATACATTTTCAATATTTTATTAATATTGATAACTTTTATATTATATATAAAAAATGTAATTTCTATAAATTTTCAAATAATTTATGTTTAACATAATCATATATCACTCAATTTACATATAAAATGTTAAACAAAATTAGCATATAAATATTGAGTTTAAATTTGGTGTTGTTACACTTACACGTATTCCCTTGAATAATGTATGGGTTAAATATAAACTTATACAGTAAATTTTCGATATAAGCTACTTCGATAATAGCGACTTTTGATAATAGCGACTCTCGATTATAGTAACCTTTTTTAATTCATTTTTCTATTATAAGTCACCCATAATTTTATCATTTATAATTTACAATCGATGGAGCGAATAAGAAAAATAATTTCGGTAAAAGAAAAAGTAATTTATCGTATTTAGAAGACTTAAATTTAATTTCCGAAGAGCATACTGAAAATATAGAAGAAAATTTTGATTTTAATAGGAGCCTTGATGATACCAACATATTGAAGAAGTTATTAATTGATTTAATGTAGTTATTATTGTAGTATTTAATTAGAAACAATAATTATCTTTATTTGTATTTGGAGCATATAAGTAATTATCTATAGATTTTTTTTCGATTAATTCCTTTTTTCGTTTATAGCGACCATTTTCATTAAATATTTGATTCAGCTACGGTCGCTTATATCGAATATTTACTGTAATATATAAAAAATATAAATTTCATAAAAAATAAATTGTGATTTAAGACTGCCAATTTTTGTTATTCCTTATCGGATATCTATAAACTAACCGTACTTAATCTAATCTATCCTTTTTAAAATATATATATAATCAAAAAAAGCCTGTTGAAAGCAATTTTTTGATTTTCCTCTGAGGATTAAAGTGTCCTTATATAACCCAAATATATATATATAAAAAATACTGGGAAATTTTTTACTTATTTAAATTGTTTAAAAAAAAAAAAGAAACTCAAGTGGTTTAGAGCAAATTGGAAGGAAAATCCTTTTTCCCTATTGTGATGATAAGTGTTGTAAGTATATACGAATATTTTTTTTTAGTGAAAATGAATAAAATACAATAGAAAGGACAATTTTTATCGTAATCTGAATTAAGAATTAATGTAAAATGTATTTTTTTTAAAGTAATTAGATAAAAATGTAATTAAAGATTTTAATCATTCTTCATAATCAAAACTTTAATTTGCAATTAATTTACTATAGATTGGTGCAATAATTGTTTAAAATAAAATTTGATGAGAAATAATTTAATTAGATTAACTGACGTTTACTAATATAAATGCAACATAATCACTAAAATTCGAGTATTAACTTAATTGCATATATTTGAAACTATTCGAGTGTCCACTTATATATTAATTATAATAGTCACATGTTCAATTGCAAATTTATCAAAACCGAAGATTAACAAGTCACATCTGATAAACAAGCCTTATTTTACCATTTATTATGATGAAAAGTGTCACAAAATATGAGTAGTTATTATAATTACTACTTATTACTAGTAATTATTAACATGAAGCTAAAAAGAAACGAATTTTAAAGCAATATTTCCCGAAATATCTTGCAAAAATTGAATCCAATAATTTTTATATTAATTAAATGGCCACTTAACAATCTGAAAAGGTTCGAATTTCAAATTTTTTAGTTTGTCAAATAAATTTTTGATTCTGTTTCAGTTAATTTATGAAAATTTAGTCAGCGTATTTAAATATTGACTTGTTTAACGATAACGATTGATTCATTACGAATTATAGAATAAGTAAATCATTTTGTTTAGTTTAGATTGTTCACTTGTTTGTCATTATTACTAAGCAAAAAAGTCATATGTCCACAATAACGAAAAATTGTACGAAATCATTGAATATGAATTTACTTTTAAGCACCTTTTGGCAATTCTCCTTGTTAACGTTGTTTATTCAACATTTTTGTATATAGACAAATTGTTATAATTTTTATTTTATCTAAATAGAAAAATAATTTGTAGTCTTATTCGGTAACATAAATAATTTTTGTCGCCATTTCGCCTTGAACTGAATAACATTAAACATTTATAATTTTACAACAAATATAAATGTAATTTGAAAGTTTTGTATACACAAAATTATGGTATATAGCCAAATATTTTACCATTTTACTCACTGCAATTATGACCGGCCATAAAAATGTGTAAAACGATTCCATCTTTTATACCCTGTATAACGAATTTGAGGTGTAAGAAGTTTTGGTATGTTTTTTAAAACACATTTGACATGGAAAAAAATATATTCACTTAAAATTATTTTCATATTTGTTTATCTAGTTATATTATTACTATCACTAGCAAGTTCACTATTACTCTAACATATTTGCGCTACATTAAAAACGTTTTGTAGATTCCTACTTTCATTATATTATGAGTGTAGAAATACACTTTATATGTGAAAAGAACTTGCCATGTACTGAAACCAATGATATGTTTCAATTATGAAAAGTAAATAATTGTCAGTGAATTTTTTTGGTACCAAAATCAAATATTTATTTATAATAATAACCAAAAATTTCAATATAATAGAGACAAATAAATTAAATTGGTGTTAAGAGTCTATAGAATTTAAATTATGTACATTTATATTTGGAAAAGTAACCCAAAAAAAAAAGGACTAACATAAAAATCTTAGAAAGTACAAATCTAAAAACAGTTTTTTTTAACATTTTCCTATATTTCACAAGAATTTTCCTTTTTCTATATATATTTTATTTCCTTTATTTTGGAAATTGTATTTTAAGTGCCTTGGTAAACGTTTTTTTTTATTATTTTCTCCTTAGTGTTCTACTGATAGTCTTGGCCATAAGTACTTAAGGATCTTGCTTTTTATTTTTAAATTGGTTTCTTTTTTCTATCTCCTTTTTTTTTACTGTTGTGATGCAACTTGAAATTGCAAACCAAAATTTGGTTTTTATTTTATTTATACATATTTATTTATTTCTGTTGCAAATTTTTAAGCTATCATAAAACTATTTACTTTTAGTGTTTTTTGCAAAGAAAATGTTTATTTGTTTTTATATAATTTGAAATTAAAAAGTTTCTTTTTTTACAGAAACATTTTCAAGTCAGTGTATCTAGTTTTAGACAAAGAGCTGACAACAGTTTTACTTATGTATTTTGTAGGAAATATTTATTTTATTTTTAGGAAACAAATTAACTTTTATGGGACGTAATGTAAGTCTGTTTTATGTTGCAGATAGTCTTTAAATTGACAATGTGAAGAAGCTGCTAACCTTAGGGAAAGTTACTCTTCGGAGGGAATTTAACCTACAGAGATTTTGAACAAAAGGTTGCAAAATTTTATCCAATTATAAAAAATATTTCATAATTGAATTAAATGATGAAAAAACCTATGAACCAAATTTCACTACAATCGAATAACTTCGTTATATAAATTACAACATCATTAATGCCGTGGTCCAACGCCGTTTTTGTTTTCAGTACAACATTAGAACTCCTCGTAGAATGAAATTTAGTTATTTTATTATTATATTAATCCTTTCCGATTACGCGAAGCTAAACCTTGTCACAATTAACGTTTGTCCTGACCAGAAAATATCGACATCGCGCACTACAATTTATACTTTCAAAATTACACGAATATTAAAATGATATTAATAACATTCCAGCTCTTAGTCCATTAATTTTGGTTTTCAATTAATTTAATACTAAGAAAGTTTTGTGCCTCCCAAACAAAATAGTAAGTTAGTTTTGATTTTACAGGGACGAGTACTAATATAACCTGAATGCCATATGAGTTATTGTAATTTCCCTTTCTTATTTAATTATCACTGCGCAGACCTGTACTGTCGGTAATACTATTCAGTCGCTTTTGTGGCAACGATTCTGACGTTTTAATTATGTAACTATTGAGGTGTTGTAGCCAGTTTCTCGTTAGCGCCTCGTATTTAATCAAAATAAGATAAGAATTTTTGAGAAACAAATAAAATGATCTGAACATGTTTCTGAACTTCATCAGTACCAAATTAAATAAGTTTTTGTATCTGAATTAACTTCTAAATTAAATATTATTCAGAAGAAAATAAAAAACCAATAGAATTGAATTGCGCAAAATTTTAGTTCCGCAAAGAAATATTTTATTTAAAATTTAATAATAATAAAAAAAAAATTGGAAAGAAATCCAAGGATAATAAAATTCAATTAAAATGGTTTGATATTTGTACAGGTATTTTATTTTCAAATTCTATTATAATCATAAAATTGCTTGAAGGTAAAAAATTCTGCTCCAAACATTTATATTTATAATATAATAATGAAAATTGAAAATTCTATTCGATGAGATAATTATATTTTATATAGAAAAGATAATGATTCTTTTAATAACAATCTGATGATATTGTTAGATAATTTCTTTTATGTTAGTTTCAACAACGACGTCCAAATTAAAAGCAAATAAATTGATATAGTTTAAGATTTTAAATCTTTTAAGGTACTCTAAATAAAAAACGATATGTTAATAAAATATTTATTAATTTAAATTATTAAAATATTGAATTAAAGACCAAATCTACAGTGGTTGTTATAGATTAAATATAAGGAATTTTCCAGTATGAAGTGATTCGGACCGTTGATCATTAATGAACGGATTGACTCCACTTGTAACTTTCCAAATGTCACAGTCGTATTTGTTTTTCGTACAACTTTTACTTAGTTGTTATCTGTAAAACAAAATTTTGTAAAACAAAATTTTGTAAAACAAAATTGAAAGGACGTTTAATTAAAAGAAATTATCCAAATGGCCTTAATTAGTTTCTTCGTAAAATCTTTCACTGATGACAGGTTTCTGAATAACTTACATTCAAATATTTGAATGTTGATGGTGACATAGTATGGTATCAAATGAAATAAGGAAATAATAGTTTTTAATAATGGATTTCCGAGGTTTACTTAAATTCAAAAATAAATATAAAATATATTATTACAAAATATAAATTAGCAATCAATAATTTTCATATAACATTCCAATTTGATTTAATGTTACCATTTAATTAAATAACCACAAAGCCAACCCCTAAATATATCAGAGAAACAAGTAATTAATCAACTAAAAACCAGTACAACCGCCCTGTGAAGAAGACCCGATAATCACCAGTTAAAGGTTCATCCAAAATAATAATAATTATAAATTAAGTACAAAAGATTTAAGTAACATGTAATTTTCTGTAAGTATAAAGAATTATTCGAATAAGTTGGCGACTGTTATCAATTTCTTGAAGAATTATGTTAGCATTACAAGTTTCCATTACAAGGTAAACTAATTAAAACCAATCTACGATCGACAATGACCACAGTAACGAATTTCTGGGCTTGACATATGTTAATAGAAAAATAACAGCTTGATGTGTCTGACATGATTAATGATTTTAAAATTAAAATACATGATCATTTGTTTAATTCGCGCCTAAATTAATTTCACCCACTGCAGTAATACCTCGCGCCGGTCCTTAAACAAATCATATAATTCCAAAACAATTAATTAATTAATTAATAGCTTCAATTCTAAACTTTCAGTTCTTTCCGAAATTATGTTTAGCCTATTTACTTTTATGTTATTCAAAATTTGAATACTTTCATTACTTTATAAATTTAAAATTTATTAAACATTATTTCCACGTTTACTTTTATACTAATTTTTTATTCTTGAATTACTATTTGAATTCATTGATTTTCAAATAAAATTTATAAATATATAAAATTTGTGTATATACAGAGTTCCATTCCAATTATATTTACTGTTAGCACCATTTTAGTTGGCCTAAAGAGCTTTCAAAAAAATTTCACGAAGGACTTGTGTGCAATTAAACGTGATCTGAATATCTGAAATTTCTAAATATGCAATCAAAAATTAGTATAACTTTTGTTCGACATGCTTTGGTAAAGATTTTTTCATTTTTACATTGTTAGAAATTTCATGTTATTTTTATAAATCTTTAATTTACTAAAACAAAATCCATTTTAAATGGATTTTTTTTTAAAATATTCAATTTTTTATTTTTGTACATATTTGTAAATAAAGAAAACGAATTTAAATTGCTTTTTTTGTGGTTGTGATAGCTTCAGATGAATACCAAAATCAATCATAAAAGTTTTCACTTTGTGTAGATATTAAAGTTTTATAGATTTAAAAACAAAAATTGCAATAGGAAATTTGTTTGTAAGTTACTCAATATCACAATACATTCATATAACCAGGCTGTCGTTAAGGTTCTGGACTGATACCAAATTATTAATCTTAGAGAGGGTGAATTAAACTTTAATTAGAACAGTGGGAAGAAATCGAAATCTCTATTAGTCATACGCCTGCATTGATTAGGGCTAGTATTGGTCCTACCTACAAAAAACATTCTAGGTAGTAAGAAATTCTATTAAACAAATTGAATTGGAATGAAAATTCACTTTTATATATATAATCATTTCGGATTATCCTCCGCAACTAGCTAATACTAGGAAAGACTCTATTGGGTAATTAATTACATATACACGCCCTGAGTGTAAATTATTTCTTTAAAATAGTAAACAGAAGTATTAACTACAGTAGTTGATCTTGCTCGAAAAAATCCTATTAAGAGGGAATAGTATCACAGTAAGTAAAGACAAGCGAGCGCGAGAGTACGCATATATGGAATATACAATGCTATTTAATATGTTCCCAGTTCGCATATTTTGAAATGATTTGAAATGCACGCTATCTGTGAAATTTACTAACGTTTTGGGATTGCCAGACCTAAAATTCATTTTCATGACTACGAATTATTTTAAAACTTTTATTAAATTTATTTCAAATTTTTTCACTGCATCGAAATTAACTTATAAATTTGAGGAAAGGATAACAAAACCAATAGATATTTTCAAAGTTTTCGTTAGCGTTTGTTCTGTTTGTATTGAACCAATAAATTTCTTGTCTAATGGAAATCAAATGAAGTTCAGAATATGAAAAAAAAAAACAGCAAATGAAAATTGTTCAAATAAAAAAATGTTATTATATGAAAAATTATAATTTTTTTTTTTTGGGAATATTTAATAATTCATTTTTAATTAGTCATTTAAAATGAAAATTTATCCTTGCCGAATTTAAGAAGAAAAAGTTTTAAGAAAATCCATTGTTATCTGAAAAGATGTTTAAAGATTTTTTAAAATGGCTACAATAAGAAAATTTCTTTTACCGCATATATGCAGAAATTTATTTATTATTTAGTGATTATTCTTTTCTTAAGCTATAATTTCGTATTTATTAGATTTTTCTTTAAAAAAAAATTGGCTAAATTTATAGATATATTATAATAGATCTCTCGTGTTGATGGGAGTCATCTTGGTTGTTTTAAACATCTTACCCTTGCCAACATAACCTTGTATAAACATAGATTCTATTCTACTGAACTTCCTTGCACCATAAAAAATATTTTTATAATTTAAAAATTTGTTTTAATTTGTTATTAAAATACATAATTTTTTTATAGTTTATTCTCTTCATATATTTTTGATAAGTTTTTACTAAAATATTTGACAGAATTTTTTGAGAAATTTTCATCATACTTAGTAGTAGTAGTTCATATAATGCATTAAGAAAAAACCAAAAACAATGTTCATAAGAACATTATAAATAATTTTTAATTAGTTTTCAAAACTGATTGAATATCCTTGAAGTTTACATAATTTAAGTATTTCAAAAATATTTTTCATATATATTTAGTAGATACTATGTTAATTTATAATGTTATTTTCATGGACTTGTTTTTCATAAAATTATGAAATTATTACATTTTAATATAAAGTATAAACTTCAAAGTCAATTAAAATTTGTTATATTATGTAATTAAACTTTTAAATTGGGTTCTAACTAAGGGAAAAGTTTCGTTTATAATTTTTATGCAATATAAATTATATTTTAAATATATTAAAACAAATTCTTTGAAATTATAATATTTTTTTGTTATAATATTAAATCCTGGAATTTGAATATTTTTTTTTTTACATTTTTCATATTAAATATTTTCGAAACATCCGGTAATTTGTTGTTGGCGTGTTGTTGACGTCTCATTGAATGGACAAAATTATGTTTTGAAAGGATAATCAACAACAGAAACGCATGCAACGATGGTAAAAGTATTCAAATGAATCTGCTATTTCATTTCCAACTGGTTACACATAGGGACTTGATCAGCATCAAGGTTATGGCATTAATTAATATTATACAAATCCGTTGGATCAATTGAAGAAAAGACTTGTTTTACAGAAGAAAAAAAATCATTTTTGATGAAGTGAATGCACGAACTCACAAAAATGTTTTGATAATTGCAAAAATCAACGAATTGAAGTACAAATCCATTATATTTATCTCTGTATATTTTAATTTATTTCAACATTTTCAGCTTAACAAATATGGACCACAATAAAATAATTTATATTTCTTTAAAAATCCTTGAAATTTCTTGAATTAAATTAGAAATATTTAATAATTCAGGCCAACGTTAAATGGTATACATTTACGTATTAAAGGACTATTTTAAAATTTTGGTCATTTTTTTTTTTACAATCCTTTTTCTATAATTATCAGACACTTTCTATAAATAAAATATCCTAAAATAAAAAGCAATTACGTCATTGTCCAACCAAAATTAACAATCTCATTAATAGTGTATTTGTTTTCTCCATATTATTAGAATATATTAAAAAGTTAATATTTTGTATGTATTTCATCTACGACCCACGCACTAACTTTTATATTATTAATTACGTAAATATGGAAATTATAATTTCATGATGTATACTGAAATATTGCAACAATGGATTTTCCTCTACCCAAAATGCATTTGAAAATTATGAATGAAATCGTATTTTTTTCCCATTCTCTTTCATTTATTGTTATTATATAAATCTAGTATTTATTATGCATAAAATTGAAATATCTCTTTAATTTTTTTTTTTATTTTGGAAAATTTCTCTCAATTGGAAAATATGGAAAATATAAATAATCTTTTCAAGGCTACACAATAAAATGTAATGTTTTAAGCCAGTGTTGGCATGAGCATATTTGAAAATGTACCACAACCTGATAAAAATTCGTACCAAAATCTCAAAAATAGTACCAAAAAATGAATAATAAAAGTAAACCAAATGAACTTGTATTACAAAACATATTTATTAAAATTGTAATATGTATTAATAACTTATAAAATATAAAACATAGAAATATTAACTTAATAAAATATAAAACATAGAAATATTAAATTAAACCTTAACATTAAAAAATAGAAAATAGTAAATTTATTTTACAGGAATTTTACGTTAAATTTCTTTGACCAAATCAAAAAACTTGAGATTTTACGTGTTCAAATAAATTTGCGACGAGATTGATTTTTTTTTTTGTTTGTATTTGTGTAGTTGGACAGTTCAATTTAAAGTTGAAGTTTGAGAGTTGAATTTAAGTTGAAGAAGACGTGTTTTTAAGTTACTGCATATTCCATAACTTTATTAGTTAATTTATAATTTAATATTCAATACTTTTCTGGACAAAAACTAATTTTAAAATGAATTTAGTTTTTTTTTACTTTACCAGTTGACAATTGAAATTTCTAATTACATGTCAATTGAAAAAGTATATTGGCATTGGTAAATGGAGGGGTAAATCTTGCTAAAAATCGAGATTTTTGAAAATTGATCTAGATAAAAAAAAATTGATTTTTTTGGTCAAAGAAATTCAACATTAGAAATAAAAATAATATTTAATGGAAATTTTAATCAGTATCACTTTGGGTGAATTAAATCCCAGTAAGCGTAATGATTGCATAGTCTGCCTGCCCCTTCATAAACGATTAAATAGTACTTACGGAAATCTTAGTACAACTAATTTCTGAATAAATTTGAACTTTTTATATAATTAGAAAAATAAATCTTTATTCTATAAAATAGTATCAAAAAATTAGATTTTTTGCAAAACCGTACCATGGTACGGAACCTAATTGAATAGTATCAATTTTGGTACTAAAGTACCAGCCGTGCCAACCCTGTTTTAAGCATAAGTTTTTATTTCAATTAAGAACAACACAAAATCTCTATATAAATATCTGGAAAAAATATTGCGCACGCAATGAACTGCATCTCATGGTAAATAAAAGAGTATAAAAAATTTTCTTTTTCAAAATTTCCATTAAAGAGAAATTTGTATTAGAACTTGAAATATTGTGGATGGTATGGTAATATTGTACAATTAATTATACAAACCATTTTTTTTGAAACCATCTGTTAAATTTAGTGAACTGAAATCTAAAGCTGAATTATAAAAACCTTCAAATTTTTAATGTAACCGAAGATATACAATTTCCAGAAAAACATTCCGTTGGAAAGGAGGAATAACTTCAACAATGCCATTTGTATTAAAAATGCTCCGGTATTGTACATATATTTTCTTTTAACTGCTCAAGTTCAACTCCAGACATCGAATTCGATGTCAAGCTCAGTTGATTCAACTTGAAATGAGTACCACTTATAAAATGTTTTATGTAATTGTGATTTTAAGACTATAGGTTCAAAATGTAATAAAAATGTTATGAAACGTTTTTACAGAGGCCTGTGCTCGATGTGGTCTGTAAATGTAGCATCAGTACAAAATATAATAGAATGGAATATTAAACTTTAAAAGTATTTTTCACTAAATGCAACTCATGTCACTTTCAAAAAAGAAAATAGGCTAATTTTAGAAAATTATAGTGTTGGTTGGTTGGTTGTTTCGAGAGTGATGACTTCCAGACAAACTGTTGCAATCCAATTAGGGCTTTAGCACTGTTTTTGATTCCACATATTCTCGTAAATGAGATTATTTAATATTCATCTCGTTGCGTTAAGGAAATTTATTGTTTAGCCACTAGTAACTAGTGGGTTAAAATTAAAATTATTTTTTTAATTCTCTCTTCCACCAAAAATGTTATACTCATTTTTCTCTCTTAGATTCCACAAAACTCCATGCACAGAATCCCAACAACAAAAAAAAAAATAACATCCTTGAATCTATCTCAACATTAACACAAATTATTTACTTTTTTCACAAGGATACAAGTATTCTGCATAATCATTTATATTTATCTTTCTCGCAACAACTAAAAAAAAAATTATAAAGAAAATTTTTAGAATTTCCCATTTATATCCATGTAGCAAATACTGAAAATTTTCAGTTTAGAACGTTGGCTTGATCGTGTCGGTTCGCAATAATTTTTCTCTCGAATTTTTATCTCTAAATATAAAGTTTATTATTATTATTGTTATTATTATTACTAATTATAAATTTTTATAATAATTGTTCATATATAAATAAATATATATTAATTTTGTGTTAACAATATAATTAATTAATTAAAGTTTTTCTCTATATATATTATAACAACAACAACAAAAAATTAATTATATTAATCAAAATATTTTCATGAAAGTGGAATAAATTGAAAAATGTGTTGGAAAAAAAATATTAAATATAAAAATTATTATTTATTTTTTAATGTTTTTATAAATAATAAATTTAATTATAATTAAAAATTAATTTTATTTATTTTCTTTAACTAATTTACTGTCGTGCTATACAAATAAATTTAAAATGTTTAATTAAAATTTAAATTTTTTGTATATTTGAAAAATAATAATAATAAAGAAAAAAAAAATTGAGAAAATAAAAAAATCGCTTGTTCTCCATCATCAACACAGCCAGCAGAGTAGCAGTAATTTAAATACAGGAAAAAAAGGATATTTTTTTGCAACCAATAACAAAACACATAAAAGAAAAACCGGAAAATTTATATTATATTTAAATAAGTTTTTCCATTGAGAGAAATATATAAATAAATGAGAGAAAATATTCAATTTTCAATATATATATAATGAATTTAATATCCTGGAAACATAAAAGTAATTAATAAAAAAAATATCCTTAAAAAAAAAACGCTAGTTAGAAAATAATATTTTAAATATGACAAAATATCCAGAGGGAATTAAGGATTAAATGTTGTGTTTTTTATGTTTTAATCATTAATTTAACAAATCACTCTGTGATATTTTATGTTTTTTTTAGTATTACATATCGAACAATTCATCAAATTCTAAAATTTAATTAATTATTATAATTTATCAAAACGATTTATTTAAAAAAACAAAAAAAAAAAAACAAAGATGTCTTTATCATCATTAAAATTGTGAAATCTAATCTACAACAATATGAAAACTATAAATTATCCTTTAAATCATATTTCGAAATTATCTTTCCGAAATCATTAAATTACATATAAGAAAAATATTCGATAATTTTTATTAAAAATTATCCATGTTGTAAAGGCTGTGCATGTGTTAAGACAGTCTGTTGTACGTGTTTTTATTAGATCGTTAAATTTCATCATTAACGGTATGGTGTACAGCAATATTGTTATAACTATAACCTTATAAATATGAGTTTATTTAATGGGAAGGAAAAAAAAGGATCTAATATAGAAAAAAAAAGGTCTGAATTTGTCTGATAAGCAAAAGGTTAATCTAATTTTACTCAACACAAGACTCATTTGGAACTTCCACAAAAAAGAAAAAAACATGAATTTAAGAGTTTCACATAATTTCAAATGAAAATGTTTTACGTTATGCTGAGGTTTTGGAAATTAAATTTATCCCTTAAAAGAAATAATTTATGTACATGAGATTGAATTGCTTTTTTTGTGGTTATTGGTATTACCTGGAGTTTTGTTAGTTTTATTTATAGAATTGATTTTATTGTTTGAATCAAAATTTAAAAGTTTTTTGGCATATATTAATTTGGCACCACATGAAACGATTTTGTATTTGGCATTGGCAAGACTTGAATAAAATTACTGACAATGGTCACAAAAATTAAAATTATCTAATAATGTTAAAGATTTTATGAAAAATTTAATATTGGAAGATGAACTCTTCTATCTTCTTTACAGATTTAACATTATATGTAGAATAATGTTTAAATACCTCACTAGCTAAGGAATATCTCATTAAATTTAAATGCAACGACACAACCGATAGGAATACATTTTTATCAGATTGTGGAATGTCAAAGTTGCATAGTTAAAAAATGAAATGTTTTGGGATTTTTGTATTAAAATAATTTTTTATCTAATGGTATTTTAAATGTCCCATTTTTAGAATTACAAAAAAAGAAGAAGGGAAATTGCATTTTTTTATTCCCATTTGGGTTTTTATCTTGTCGTTTTTGTTACACATGAATCATTTTTAACGATTATTATTGTAGGTGGACAGTGTTGTAGTAATCGCTAGGGTACTCTAGATTTGTTTGAAATAAAAAGGATTCATTGTAGGGTAAAATTAGTTTAAATGTAGAATTGTTTTTCGACTGATGATTCGGGCACCAAAGATCATCTTTATGAACATTTTATCGGTCCACTAAAAATTGTTGTTAATTTTTAGAACAGTATTTCGAGAAAATGTTATTTGTAGACGAATTTTTCAAAATTTCCAAATAATAAAAATATTTTTTAGATTAAAACCTAGCTAAAATATCAAAAATTAATTAAATAATTTGTGAATATTGACGCAGTTTGGGTTACTGCTAATTGACTTTTTATTGCTATTAGTTCTTCTAGGCCTTTATAAGTTTTTTTACTTATGATATTCAGTATAACCGGCGGCTCCTTGAGTTAATGTATGTTTTAAAAAGTTAATTAAGATATATTTACAAACAATTCATTTTGGAATACATTTAAGAATGGCTGGAAAAAGCTAATAAATTACTGAAAAGATCGTAAAAATATAAATTTAATTATGAAATATGAATTAATTTTCATTTTGGTATACTATAAATTCATTTAATATTTTGCAGTAATTATGAATTTTAATATTAGCCATAATAAAAGATTTATAATGAATACCATAGATTCGAATATTCACATATTTCACATTATCGCGCTGACGAAATTCTAACTCTAATTTTGATAACTCTATGCTATAACATTGATAACATTGTGAATTTACACTAAAAAAATGATTAATTTCGAAAGGCAACCCATGAAATCTAAAGTAATTTTCAAGCTTTACTATTATTAATTAACTTCAGTATGTAAAACTGTTGTATACCATGAAATTAATTGAATCAAATTATAACGTTAGCGTTTAAAATGTATTTAAAAATTTGATTATTTATGCGCAGACAGTGTGACAATTTAGTTGATTGTTTCACAGCATCAACTTGTAGTACATATATACAAAAAGTTTTAGATAATATATAAAGTTTTCCATAATTTTATGATATTATATGATGTGACAAAATTTTTGTTATTTAGAAGTCTAATTATAATGATACATAATTTTTTGATGTTTTTTTCTAATTGAATGTCTCAGAAATTTTGCAAACGTTCGAAAACATTGTTCAAAAATTCCTTAATTCCTTCAACTGAAATTAAGTAACAATTTCACAAAATTCTGGATTATAATCAGAATTTGCATTTTTAACTTTTCAATTAATCAATTTTCAAAAATTTTAATTACTTGTTAAACAAAAAATGATGTTACAGCATCATCAGCTAAAAATCATGTTCTACATATAAAATGTAATTGATTGATTGATTTTTATTTAAACAATTTACATTATTTAATCATTTTTACTAGTGATATAAAACAAAATTTGAACAAGATTTTTTTAATTGCAATTTAAAACAAAAAATAATAATACATTTTTTATGATTTATGGAATTTTGATTTTTTTGCTTTTATCAATTTATTATTTCGAGAACAAGAGTTCAATTAAAAATAAATTTTCGTTTATTGACAAGTTCAAAAATTTATTTAATTAAAATCATTTTCCCATAAAAAACGTTACAAAAGAAATCAGAAATTTTTTTTATATTGATTTACGTGAATTTCATTGTTATTTATATTGCATAAATTATAATTCTATCACAACATCACAGTTTAAATAATACTAATAGATTTTTCCGCAATTTTACATAATTATTTTTTATGTTACTAATTTTTTTATGCTAGTTTTTCTTGCGTGCTAGATTGACATCAATATTTGTGATAAATCGCGATGTAATTTATATATAGTTAAAGGTTATAGTGTTAAGGAAAAATGTAAATTAAATTAAATCCTTTTAGGAAAGGATTCCTAATGAAAGGAAAAATATGCAATATTTGAAGTAATTGTTTTAGAATTTCCAATTTTGGAGGGAAGAAATGACAATCACTTGATATTTAAAATTGGTATAGTTAAAATGATATTTGATTTGAAAAATTTGGTTTAAAAGACACAATTAACATTTGATTTGAATTTTTTTGTTTTAGTTTAATAAGGACATTTAGTACAGTAGTTGTCATAGTGTAAATTTCAAGTTCACTTATCAAGTTTGACAAATAAATGGAATACGAATTGTATAGTGAATACTTACAAAAGTAATTGAATTGATAATTTCTTTTTGATTTATATATTCCAATAAGAATTAAAGACTGATTTAACAAGCTTTGTGAAATACATTTTTATGTTAAGTGTACTTTAAGTGTACCTATTTAGATTATATAGAATCATTTTATGTATAATTTTATGTGAAACTGAAGAAATGTTCAAATTGTGTTTTAAATTTCACCATTAACAAGTTATCATTATATTTTCTATTTTTATTTATTTTCGATTGATAATAATGTAAAATTTACATATTATCAATCAAATGTAAAAGCATTCAGTTTTTCATCCCCTAATAAATCAATAATTGCTTGAATAATTTGTTAGGGATAATTGTTAAATATATTTATACAATTATTTTTTATTTCGTGTATAAACTGATGCTTAATATTAGTTATAATTAATAAAGAATAAAATTATACTAAATATTGTAATGATTTTTTATGAATATCGTCAAATATATACTTTTCGTATGTTAACTTTTTGGTTTTGGCAAATGTGATTTTAAGTAAAAGTGTAAATAATTTTTTCATTAGACGATAAATTTCTATGAAACTTGGAGGAAGGAATAACTGATAGTTGACGACCGCCATTTATAGTTTCATTTGAAAGTTGTAAATGTCTTACAAAGTAATCTGAGGAGAAATTGTATCAGTAAAAGTAAATTAAGATATTACAAATATTTACACAAGTTCTAATTACTGAAGTACACAAATTTATAATTCAAACTTTCGGATTTGTTCAAAAAACCAGTTAAACCTATGGGGATATTTATATTTCTTATACTCTGCATTATTTTAAGTATTTGAAAGACTGCTTGCTCATTACGCATTTGCCTAAATATAAAGATACTTATAGATTCATGAATCTTATTCTTTCAGTTAACCTTTTTTTCATTCTGCAAATGTTTTTGGATTGATAATTGTAATTATTTTTTTACGAATCCTTCTTTTTAATAATATTTTCACTTTTGTAGTAAACATACAAACCAACAACTTTGAAAACTCTAATATCAAATTATATCAAATTACGTACGAAAAGTACTGAATTTGGGAACGATATATTCGTCAATATTCATTCATATTCAGCTAAACACATTTGATAAGAAGGAGTAGAACATTACGAATTGTGGCTTATTCACTCAAAATAATTAAATTATTTTTCTTAGAATAATTTTATAATAATTTACAAGGTTAATGCGATAAAACTAGAATTTTTCCTAGAAATTACCATAATTCATACAATTTATAAATACTCTACTGAGTAGTTAATTTTAAAAAAAAAAATCATTACATTTTCTTTAAACATAATTAAACTTTCAAATAGTTTTATTTATTTTTGTTTTTCTTCCATTTTTTTATTTCAATTTCAGATACAATTTTCAGCTGTAACAATAAAAATAATTATTATATACAAAAATAAATAAATACATTTTAAAAAAACATCACATAAATAAATATTTCTGTCAATCATCAAATCAGGCTAACAAAAAAATTAATTTTTACAACACTTTTGAGATCAAAATCACGTACAGAAACTATCTTCAATTTGTGCAGAATTATATTTACCAAATGGCAATCTATAAAGTAATATTTTTTTTTGTTTTTTAACAAATTTTAATTAATATATTAAAATTAAATCTCATATTAAATCTAAGTTTACCTTAAATAATACAAACATTAAAATAAAAGAAAACTTTCATAATTAAAATAAAATTAAATGGAAAATTAATAATAAAAAAATAAAATAAAATTTCCTAATAAATAAATATATAAATAAAAAATCACGTTAAACTAAAATAAACAAAAAAATTAATTAAAATAATTAAATTAAATTAAATGCATAAATTAAATTTTAAAATATTTTAAATAAATTATGTTTAAAAAAACATAAAAACATAAATTAAATTAATTAAAATATAATTTTTTATTTTCAAACGATAAAAGAAAAATAAAAATAAAAAAAAAAAATTAAAAATTATTAAATTTTTTATTATAAATGTTAAAAAATAGAGTAAAATTGTCAGCATCAAAAAGGCAAAACAACAAAATTCAGCAGATACAACAAAAACTGCTCCTTCTTCATACATTTTTGAAGCACCAAATACAACGTATCACGGGATAAAAGAGAATTATTACAGTTTATGCTATCAACTGTCACATAATTTGGAAAATTTCAAATTAAATCAGAATTTTCATCTTGGAAAATATAATAATAGCAATAACAACAACTACAATTACCAGCAACATCTTCGACTTCTGCTACTAATTAAGATTTATTGTGAGTGACGGTAAAGAAAATTTCATTAAACCAAACTGGAATTTTTCCTGTTGGTAACAAACAAGGATTTTCTGTAATAATCAGGACGACAATTCAGTATAGAAAAGATATAGGAAAATTAGTACCAGAAAATAAATCGTAAATTTTTTTTAATTTTTGTGAAATATCAAGTTACCAGCAACTAAAATTTAATTTCTTCTGCACTGAATTAGTTCAAAAAGGAAAAATCGTTTACAAATTTGTCTTGGATTACATTTTTTTATCGTCTTGAAGACCATATCACTAAAAAACGTACAAAGAAAATCAGAATATTGTGTTGCTATTTAGATTGGTCTGCAACATTTTAAGATCAACTTTCATTGTCATGATATGGAAATAAGTTTTTCAGTGATTTTCAAGGCTTTAAGTTCATTAGTGTAAAAAAATATTCTATTATTCTTAAACGTGTCACATTTCCATATTATTTTCTGTATGGCTATTTGGAAAACTTTCGATTTTCATTTAATATAACCAAAAACAATAATAATATTTGTAAAGAAAATATAATAATAATAAAAAAAATTATTTTACGCGAGTGTTTTCCATATTTCCATAAAATTAGAAAACCAAAACAAAATTTAAAAAATGAAGTGTAGAAATTCACAACTAAAATCGACGACGACGACAACGTTTCAGAAATAAAGTTTATAGGGAAATTAGTTTTGTTTTGGAGGGTGTGTGTTTGTGTGTCCGTTTTGGACTGTTGACACAAATAAATAACAAAAAAATAAATAATAAAATATAAATATATTAATAAATAAATATGTGCTTTAAATACAAATAAAATCAATTTAAAGTTATTACAAAAATAGAAAAATTTACAAATAAAATTTTAAAATTTAGTTCAAGGCAACCCCAGCAATGTACACATAAGAAAATCAAGAAAATTAAATTTTTCCAATTTATTTTCTATATACCGTATATATAAAAAAATATATATAATAAAAAAATATTAATAAAAATCACGTGTTTTTTCCAATCGGAAAAAATAAAAATATAAATTTTAATTAAAATATTTATATAAATAAATTCGGTTTTATTTTTAAATTTATTGTAATTTTGTGTGTGGGGATTGGGAAACAGAGGATCCACTTTCGGAAAAAACTATTTTTAATATAAATATGAGTATCGTAATTGCAATTATGAATATTCTACAGAAGCCGATAACAATTTTATCATCAATGAATAAAATACCATTTTCGATATTATCAGCATCAGCATTTACAAAATGGATTACATTTGGACTGGGTCTAATTATCTTATTGCCAGGTAAGTTTTAAAAATTTATTTAAATATTATCTGAATTTGATTGGAGATTAACGAATTTTACTTTAAAATTAACTAAAATTTTTATAGTCATTCACATGAATGAATAATCATTCACTTGATTTTTATTAATCTTTCACTACTTCTTGTTTATATGTCCTTGATTTGATTACGAGTTTCCAAAAATGGTAATTTAAAATCTATTATATTTTAATTTAGATACTTAAAAGGATACGATTATTTTAATCGATGCATTTAAAACGATTTAATTCTATGTTTGGTTTGTTAAAAATGGGATGGATGGCTTCATCCATTGGCGATGATTAATCCTGTATACTTAATGAACTTTATCATATTGGCCGGTTCCATCCTACCTAATTTATTAAGAAGTTGGGATTATAAATACTGAACAAATAAGGCTACATAGATAAGAGTATTGCCTCTTTGTATTCTTCGCTTTTATAATAATTTTGTTTTGGAAGCTATCACGTAAATATATCAAAAATTAAATTTTCCATCAAAAATTTAAATTTTTTATAGCTTATTCAATTTTTTTCCTTTTTCACTTGCATATAATTTTTCTATATATTTTAATCTTTTCGTGAAATGATGAGTTATCCTGTATCAGAAATGTGAGTGACTATTAAAGGATAAGAAACACATTCTTCTTTATATTATGTAATAAAATTTCAATTCGTATAATATGAACATTTGTATTTACGCGATTTTTGTTATAATGTACGGTGTTTATTTTTATATTTACGTGAAGTGCGGCAAGAAAAAGGATATTTTATATTGGGAAAATTGAATGTTAACAATTGAAGAAAAAAAATGGCTCAATGTAAAATAGGATTATAAGATTTTTCAATGGCAACATAATATTTTCTTATATATGTATATTGATCATATTAAGGATAATGGAATTTTGGTGGGTTGTTAGATTTGAAATAAGTATTAGTGTAGTTAAGAGTCTATTTTCATGGTTCATTTTATACTCTAATAAATGAAATGAAAAAAAAAATTACATAATTTATCAATTTAATGGTAAAAAATTTATATTTAACAAAAAATTTATATATTTTTAAGGAAATTATATAAAAATTCGAATAATAAAAATGTAAAATTAGATTGACTGATCAATATCTAATCCGGGTACTTTTTGTAGTTCTTTCAATACAATTAATTAGAGTATTTATTGTGAATATGATAAGCTTGTAAAGTACTAAGCATTCTGGGCATATTTTAAGAAACTTTTAGCTTAGAAATTTCATTTAAACTTTAAAAAGCGATGCACACCGAAAAAGTGAAAACTTAAACCATTCTGTACAAACAATATGGTTCATAAAAACTGAACTAATTGATAAGATTTTAAAAAATTTTAAAATTAATGTTAAATATATTAAGGCAATCCAGAAATTTGAACAATTCAAATAAAATTTCAATAATTTAATGTATAATTGCGAAAATTTCTTTCATTTTATATTACCAACATTTTAAGAACATTTGTAAAGTTTTCCAAATTATTATTATAAAAACTTTTCAATTTCTAACTTTTATTCAAAATGTATATATGCAAATGAATTATTAAATCAATACCAATAAAAAAATATATTCTTAAAGTCAATTTATATCAAGTGATCTCAATATACATTGATCCTGATACTTTGTATATACATATCCTATTTTCCATAAACATTGAAAATTTATGTTAAAAGTATCGATACAAATATAAGAATATTGATTGACTGTGGATACTGTAGGGGGTATCATTTCTAATGGGCATAGATATACAGAAAATATTTGAGTGTAGGTTATACACCAGTAATAATAACAATATTATATAAATATAAAATTGATTTTCAATCCTTCCTAATTTGGAAATTGTGGCCACAATGAACTATAATAACAAATACAATTCATTTTTCTTCTTAAACATATATAAATATATCTACATGTCAATCCTTTTTCAAATAAAGAAACTTTTACAATGAAATGATTTCAAATAATATGTATATAAATTTATAGAAGTATTTCAAAGAAAATATAGAAATTGGATAAATATTTAATTTTTTTAGAGAAAATTTAAAAATTTTGGTATGTTTAATTAAATCAATTTTAAAACAATATAAATTTAACTATCGAAAAGTTTTATCGTTTTTGTTCAATGAAAATCAACTTTTAGAAATTTTGGTTTTTATATTAAATAATTTTTTAATTACAATTTTCATAAAACTTTTTAATTGAATAAATCAATGCTTTCGAAAATACAATGTTATGTTAAAATAAATTAAATTAAATTTTAATTAGAAATTTTTAAATTAAAGCAAATAAGTTATATTTAGAATGTATACATTAAAGGATTAAAAAGTATTAAATAAATATATAAATAATAAATTACAATAATTTCTGTAATTAATTTTAAATTTAATGTATAAAAAAAAAAGAAAATTTCTGTAGATTTTTGTGGTTTTTAATTGAATTGCAAAACAGAAAAATTTAAATTACTGAATATAAAGAAATTCATTTTACTAACGACTTCTAAATTGAGCTTGGTTAATGGTGGAAAATATCTTCTTTCACATAAGATAGTATAGTACAGTTTTAATGTTGTTCAAATACGAATACAGGGAGTTAAGCTAGTTTCACATTTGCGTTGTTTTTTGTTGCCAGCAGATAAAATTTGCCCATCACAGTTAAATTTTTTTAAATACCGATTTATATATGAATTTCCCTGCAGGACGAGTTTTATGTTCACTAAATAATATTATTTAAGTAAACAATATTTTAATTATCATATTAATTTTTATATATAAAGTGAAAATTGTTTTACATTTTCGTCTATTTTTATCTTTGGCATGTAAAATTTGTCCGCCGAAGACGCATTTTCCGAATACCGACTTACTTTTTCGCCGAATTTTACTTTCAGCTGTTTACACAACCGACGCAGTTATTATTTCTGATTGATTGAATTTCAAATCCTTTTTTTAAGTATTTGAAATTTTTATATTAAATTAATTTACTCGACAAAAAGACATAAAAATCGTAAAAGTTTGCGACTAATAAAAATATTCAAATATTTTATTAGTATTTGAGATATTTTTCAAGTTTTGTTAATTCCCAGTTATCATTTTGAAGGTATTTCAGCAGGTTGTTAACGAATTGGTAGTACTAGCATATTAAAAACATAATGTCAACTGACCGGAAGCTTATTTTTCTAATATATTTCAGGTTTAAAATTCCCAATTTTTTATTTTAGTCCAGTAATTTGGTAATATTTTGACAAAGGCTAATCAAATAAATAAATTTAATGAAAATTTAGACAACAAAAACAATATCATCATTTCCGTCATATTAAGCAACATTAAGTTTTAATGCAAATATGTTTCAAATATGAAGCAGCTGGTGAAACAACGTCAGATTAATAACCATCATAACATCAAGTATCATAGTACAAAACTAAAATAATTTAATTGTATTTGAGATCAAAGTATTTGAATTAAGAATTACCTTAAATACTATATTTAAAAAAAGGTAATGCAATAAATTAAAACTCTTTTAAGTATTTTTAAACATATTTATTTCAAATAACTTTTATAAGACTAGCATTTGAATATGTTAAATACAACATTACTCAACGACCATTTATCCTACCCAGTTCTGTTTCTAAAAAAAAAATTGAGTGAAAACTTCAAAATTAATTTTACTAGTTGGTTTAAAATATTACTATAGTTTCAATAGTAATAAAAACATTTCTTAATTAAATACATAATATTTACACATATGAAATTTAAATTACATAAAAATATTCCACAATTATACGATACTCCACAATTTTCCCCAACAAATTTTCCTTTAATTACTAAAAATAATAAGAAAAACCAAAAAAGACCAACAAAAAAAGTGAAAAAAAAATTACCATTGAATTAAAATTTTAATAATATTAAAAAATAATAATTATTTTTTTTTTCTTCCAAAAGTCCGAAGTAAAAAACAACTGAAGTGAAAAATTATTATACTTCATTTATTGCACTTCATTTTGGTGTGTGTTTGTTTGATTGTGTTTTTAATAGTGTAGTTGTTGTTAAATATTTTCTTTCAAAATTAATTTATGTATATACACATTTTCAAGTTTTCACTTCTATTTTAAAGTACAATCTACTGTAAACCAACATTTCTGTTTACATATAAATAGATCTACGTACTGTGTGGAAAATGCTTTTTTTTGGTTTTCACATTACCTTATACATAAATTATTTATAAAACTCATCAGCAGGAGAAAAACTCAACAGAAATAGACAAAGATTTAATTTTGCTTCATGGTAGTCCTTAAAAAAGTTTTTCTTTAAATATATTTATATAAATTATAACAACTTGGATAAAACTGGTAACTACTCTGTACTTACTTAATGTAAAGAAACAGCTAAAAAGACTAAAAGTAGTCTGCCACCAGACAGTTAACCAGCAAAATAATAGAAAAAAAACAGCCATGTAAACAGGACTCTTCAGTATTGAAGTATACTTTGTCTTGGGGTTTTTTTTTGCTGGCTCATTTGTGCAATCATTTTATAACAATTTCTATATATACATTCATACATAAGTAATTATTAGGACGTTGACATCTTATATGTGTAAATATTATGGCATGGTAATTTAGGGAATTATTTTTCTTCTTATTATAAACTATAAAAAATAGAAAATTACATTTTTTTTTTACAAAAGAAATTATGATGAGAAAATTATTATTGTATTTGTGTAAGGATTTACACAAGGAATTTCTGTTCCACAGAGAATTAGTTTTTAATTTACATTAAATTTTTATGTAAAAATGATTTTTATTAAATAAGTGCGTTTGTAATTTCAAGGATTTAGGCGTAGACAGAATTAAAAAATATATAACAACGAATGACAATTAGAAAATACACTTATAAATATGGAATGGACACTCTGTAATCAGGTGTTCGATCGATATTTATAAGTGTGTTTTGTAGTTATCAGGGATATAAAGTATCAACGACCGAAAACAAAATAAACTTGTCGATCCTGATCAGCTGCATTTAACACGATATCGATCATACTTGTCGAAATACGATATATTTGTAAAAACCGACGATACAGTCAAGCTCGATGTGGGAAACGCCAATGGTTCGGGTATAATTTATGTGTTGTTTTCTAATTTGACATGATCTGTCGTAAGGCATTCTATTTATGATTCTGTTTAGTCCTTTAGGATAAATTTAATAACCAAAACAAGATTTTTACAAGTCAAGCAAAAAACAAAAATGTCATAAAAATCATAGCAAAATATTGTCTATAAAATTTGTTGAAAATATGATTTGCTTTTATTAGAAATTGTTGTAAATCTATATAACCTCAAAGTCATGATATCAATTTATTAGACTATTATGTAAATTTTACTTTATGAACCTTTTTTTCAAACCAAATTTGATGAAATTTCAATATACCTCATCTCAATGAACCCTTTCCAACCCAAATAAATACAAGGAAAAATATAATATTTTTCATATCATGATGACGGTAAGGAAAATTGTATTTGCTGACACTACAAGAAAAAGAAAATAGTTTTTTTTTGTATAGAGTACTTGGGGAAAATATTTTCATATTTTTATTAAGTAAAAAAAAAATTTTGATATGCGTTTTCTATATTATATTTTTAATAAAAAGGAAAATTGATTATGTTAAATTGTATTTTCACTCAATCACAGTATCGTTAAAGACACGCATCACTAACATATTGTGTATCAATAATATTTTTTCATATCCTTAATATACTTACCATTTTGTTATTGTCATGACAGTTTTGTAATTAGACCATTTTTTTTTAATAAAAGAATAGAGAATTTTTAATATTAATGCGTTTCCCAATCCGTTTTATCAGTTCGTATGTCTGTTTGATGGTCTGTTGTGAATATATTGCAATAGTTGGCCTTCATAAAAAAATAATTATTATTGATAGCACAATTATTCAGGGAAATAGCTTAACTGCACCTTTTCCAAGTGTTACTCAGAAAGTATCAATTTTAATTCAGAATGTATCAATTGTAATTCAGAAAGCCTTAATGGTATTTAAAAAACGACAATATTTATTAACTCTATAATTTTATTAACGTAAAATTGATACCAATCTTTGTTCCATCATGCCAGTACCTGCAAAGTTTTGAACCAAATATTCTCAATTACAATTGACGCTTTCTGAATTAAAATTGACTAATCTGAATTATAATTGATGCTTTCTGAATTACAGTTGGAAAAGCTGTAGTCACAAAAACTGTAGAGTATTTGGTATAACCAGTTAGGTAAACGATAGGGTGGGGAACTAGTTGAATTCCGGACATAATTGGGATTGTCCCGAAAACGTATGACAGATATATACAGTAAAATTGTCTGCAATCAGCGAATATGCAATTTGTGATGTAGTAAAAATTGAATTTAAATATTGGTTCGTATGTTGCATAGGAATAAATATATTCCTTCAATTCAACATAATTGCATTACGTGGTTTTATATTTCATATTTTTTTGCATATAAAATATGTCAATATCAGAATTCATAAAAAATAGCAAAATATGTCAGCAAAAATAAAAACAATTTAGAGAGAATAGTATCAATATTTTGAAAATTGTAATTAAAATATTTACTAAATTCATTTTTTCTCATACCTGGCACTGTCACATAATGTGATATTGTATTTTGTATGGCTACCAATTCATAATACACTAATAATTCAAAGAGTCATTATGTCCAACTAAATAGGAAATCATGATTTAATGTTCAGTTTTTTCTAAATAGAATTTTCCTATCAATTTTACTATATAATAAATATAGTAATTTCTATTATAATATAAATAGAAATTTTCATAAACTAAATTTTCAGTTTGTGATTAAAGTACCATATTAAATATACGGAAGCTAAATGTACTACCTACACTGCTGGTGCTGGATGATTATGATGATGTAATTCTGTGAACCGAGAAAACTCAATAATAAATATATAATAATAAATAATAAAAAAAAATAATGTTGCAGACAAAAATGCCTGTCTGGAATGAAAATTTATCTATAGATTTAAATTTATATTTTCATTCTTTCTTTTTTTTCAATAAGCAGAAATTAAATATATATGTATATATATAAAAACATATCCTCCTGATACTTATATACATAAACCATCAGTCGTACATAATATGATAAAGTAGAAATCAATAATTTTTCAATTTTTTTTTTTACTTTATTTTACTTTTCTCTCTTTTCATAACACAATTTTCCTTCACAAAATAAGAAAAACGTGACGAATGAAATTTTTCTGTGGAAAATGGTTAACAAAAAAAAATGAAATGAATTTTCTTTTTAAATTTTTTTTTAGAAGATGCGGCATTTACCATAATAAAACATAAAAAGAAAAAGAAAATGAAAAAATTGAATTGAACATCTTTAAAGCTACTTTATTAAGAGGTCTGACAAGATGGCATCTCCGACTTGTACATTCGCTTATTGTTACAAAAAAAAATTCTATATCAATGTTTTTGTTATGATGAATAAATGTTCGTATATATAACCACAACATCACTTTAAACTCATATCTAAAACCATAATATTTTGAAAATCTTATGATACTGTTGAGATATATTATAGTAGTATACTACAAATAGTTATACAGTCTCTAGACAACAGGTCTGACACTATTTTTTTTGATTGTTGGTAATTTTGCAATATAGTATTTTCGAAAAAAAAAAAAAAATTCAATATGATTAGAATAAAAGGTTACAATCCAGGTTAAGTTGATTTTAAAGTGTAAAATCTATGATAGTTGATGTTTAAGTTGCTTTTGAATTTTCAGGTTGGAAATTTAATTAAATGATCATATTTTTTTCGGAATTCCTTTTTGTCTGTAAGGTAAAATGACCTTACGATGGGCACAATTTTTGAAATTGTAATTTTAAAGGCAAATTTTATTAAATCGTAAAAATATTTTTATGATTGTTGGGAACTTCATCAGTACTTTCATTCGGATATTGGTATACATAATAATTTATGTAAAATTTCAGTTTATAAATGCCACATAAATTTGTTAAATACTGATACCTGCATACAATATAAATCCGAATTCCGAATTCTGAAATCATACCTGAATAATTAAATTTCGTAGTGATATAAATTGCATTCGAAAAATTCGTGATGAACATTTAATGTTAACAATTAATTAAATTTTAAAGAACTTTTTGTAGAACAGTTTCCCAACAGCTGCTATCAAAACTAAAATGGAAGAAGTACTTAAAAGAAAGATGAGGCCAGAACAGATTTATACAGAAAATAAGGAAGACTATATAAATAAAAAGGACTCAAGACCATTATAATCTAACTTAAGGCTAATTGGAGTCATCGCAACGGAAATTAGATTTTACACTGTGGTTGATATCTATCGAAGGTAGTGGAGAGTATTTAACATAATATTGTCCTTGAATTTTTATGACTCAGTAGAAGAAGACTTAGGATACACGACAAACTCTAGATTTGATAGCCTGGAAAAAGTAAAGTAGCTAAGATCACAGAAATTCTTAGATCCTCTCTGTAAACAATTTTTATTCAAATTGAATAATTCTAGATAAATATTTAGTTTATATTCGTTTATATCTCTTAAATACTCAGGCGACGATATATATACGTAAACAAATTGGTATAATCAGTCAGCATTGCTTCGGTGCCCTTATTATATAAATTTTTACAAATTTTACAAAAAGGGTTAATAACCAAGCATCAGAAAACATATAACAAAATACAAAATAAATATTGAATATATGAAAGTTAAATTAATATTTTTTTTATCCGCCAAAATGAAGACTACATAAACAAAACAAAAAAGAAGCCAAAATTATGTTTTTTTTTATTTCATGTCTGCAAACAAAATTTTAAATGAGATAAATTCTGTAAAAAAAAACAACAAACTTCAAAAATATTATTCAATACTGAAAAACTTTAGTTTCTCCTAGTCTCATATATAAAATTTTCTTAATTTAGTTTCCATAAGTCAATTTGTTATCAATATTTTATGTGGAAATCAACAAACTTTCACTACATAAACAGGAAAATTTTAAATATTATTGTTTTCAAATGTATGACACTATAATTCGGTTTCTGTTATAGTGTTCCGAAAGAAAATTTATTAATAAAAAACCACAACCGAATATTCGATAAACTGGAAATTCCATGTGACCGAATATTGATGTTCATTGACCTTTTGCATATATCACAGATTCGTCCGTACCGTATCATTATATAAAAACAATTTCCTTTAAAATATACATTAAATGATCACTTTTTTTCTGTAGGTTTATTAAGTCTTCTTAGCTGAATCTAAATTTTGTGCATGATTGAAATTATGGTTTGCCTATGTTGTTGATGTGGTTGAGCTATCACAAAAAAAAATGAAACAAACACAAAATTTAGATTATTTTTTTGCCAAATCTGTTTTTTTTTTATTTTTTGGAAGCTTAATAAATTTTAGATAACATTCTCATATATAAAGCTAGTTTATAATGAACCAAAATTTTTTTTTGTTGTTAACTGAAATTTTGTTGATGAGAATATTAGATAAGCAGAATATTTATAATTAAAAAAAACTTTACCAATCTGCTATAATATTTATTAATAAACTAATAATATCCTGGCAAAAAAAAAAGTTTAGTATTCATATTCAAATAAAAACACCATAACTTCAGTGAAATGACCGAGTTTTTTTGAAGCAAAATTTGTTTTAAATATTATATTAATTGCAGGACTAGAGAAACTGGATAATATTAGAGTGAAGATGGATTCAAGGAAGGGCAATATTCTATTTACAATATTTATGAATTAATTGGAATCTTGTTATTTTAAATTAATTTGCTTTAAATATTTAATATTAATAGTTTAAAAATAGTTTAAAAATTTTTCTTTTGCTATTGAGAGGACAATGTACCAATCTTATTATGAAGATTAATTAGCATCGTCAGAAATAAAATTAGTATCGTCAGAAATAAACCTATAGGTAGACTATATAATTTTATTTCTGACGATGCTAATTAATTTCATAATAAGATTTGGTACATTGTCCTCTCAATAGTGGCATCAATAAATCATGACGTTTTATCTTATTTTTTTTTTGAATTAAGCGTTGGGTTTGAAACTCTTACTTTGGGTTAACTTTTTGAAGTTAACATGTAGTTTTCAACTTGAATAGTTTGCATGTATGTATAAAAATGCTCTCGGTACACTCACCTCGATGAACTTTATTCACTAAGCACATCAATTAAGCCAAATTCTCTGTTAAATGAATAGTATTTACTTTCATTAAGTCAGTCAGGAAGTAACAATCTGTATTCTTAAATCTTCTATTTTGGACAGAGGTGTTTCAATATTTGGTATGATTCTTCAATAAAATTATGTCAAGCTACTATTCTCGTCAAAAAGAATTTATTTTATCCTTTGTATTCTTAGCATTCAGGGCAGTATAAATAAGTTTCGTTTCTATGGTAGTCTGGTTAATTTTTCCAGCTCACATTAATTTTATTCGAAATTTTTAAACTTTATTTTAATTGTCAACCAATTTTTTAACAGATTACCATATAAGCATACCTGAAATATTTTCAAATTGTTCAATGTTGTTATTCCTAACACCAAGTCCACTACAGAAATCGGTACTTGATATTCAATTCGAAAATTATGTCTTTTGGCATCTTCATCTTTGTTTTATTGATGTCACCAACAAAGTTTTTTTTTAGAAATTTAAAATTCTGGTCCATTATTATTCGAGTATGTGATATTTTTCAATATTTTTTATAATAAATCACATATTTTCGTACAATAAAAATGTACCATAGTAACATATAAAATAAGAAGACTCTGCTTCCTAATCTAAAAATCCTTCTATCTCTATCTCTATATTCTTTAAATCTTATTTATTACTAATTCTAGATAAATATTTAGATATTTTCTTCTTAAAAACCATCATTTTCATTTAAAGAGCATAATATTTGTATTTCTATATCCTTTATATAGCTTTGGTTGGCACAATATCAAGCCTGCGCTACAAAAATATTTATCTGACTTTAAAGTCCTTTTTGCTGTTGTTATTTTGTTTCAAAATAAATATACAAAAAAAAAATTGAAATTTTTTGTGTAAATTCTTTTACGAACCAACAAAATAAAATTAAATCCCAAATTATTTTTGTATTTTTTTTTGTTGGATATTTAAGGTTTTTCATGTTAAAAAAATATTTTTCGTGAAATAAGAACTAATTCAAAAAGGATTCTGTGAATATATATAGAGAATTATTGTCCGACAGTTGATAATGTCGCTTTTATATGCCTATTTATAGAGTTATTTTGTTGCAGAAAACTATATTAAAGCATTTATGGCTACATATGTCTACTTTTTTGTCTCTCTGTCCTCTGTGTAGTATTGAAATAATAAATTAGTTTTCTGTTCGAAACAGGCATACAAAACTGCAATGTTTATATAAATTTTATTTCCATTTTTTTATTTTATTTATATTTTTGGTTATATCGTTATAGAGTCCAGAAAAGGATATTATTTATCCTTTCCTGTAAAATAATATTTGTATTTGATTTTATTATTATATTTTATATTAAGGATTTATTATTTTGGTTTTATAAAATTGTATATATCTACTATATACTTATGTATCTATGTGGGGTAATGAAACATAAAAAAAAAATATGTAATGAAAAATTGAAATTATGTTCAGGACGTTTACATATAATATAATCTGTTAAATTGAAATCTTGTACATAAAAAAATTAAATTAAAATTTTCAAAAAATAAAAATATTTAATAATAAATTTATTTTGTAACAAGATAATAAATATCATTTTATTTGTTGGTTATATATTAAATTCATTTCGAAAGTGGATAAATATGGATTTTCTGAATGGAGTTTACCAATTTTTGTAATTTAAATTTTTATATAAACAAAAAAAATATCCTTTTCCTACTATGCACTGAAACCCGAATTGTATTCACCTCATTGATAATATTTCTATATTTAGTTTCACAATTTAGTTTGTACCCAGTTTTGTTTAAAATCTTACCCTTATTTCATCCTTGATCGACTTTTACTGGCCTTTTAAATCTGATTTATCGTAACTAATACTTTTGATTATGAAGATAATATTCAACAAGAAAGAGCAGGTGTTGGTAATTTTCCGAAGTTAAAACACTTAATTCTCAAAATTCATCACTCTATAACTCAGAGTTCAGCATTTTGGGAAAAAATTCTTGATGTTGACATTGAAATATTTACGTTTCGAACATTTTCTTGACGGTTTAGGTTTAGAATGATTCTTTATTCTAGGTAATCCGGCGCATATTCAAATATTTGAAGTGACTTGTACGATAGTGTTTAATTTTGATCAATACTTTCTGTAATGCTAACTAATATTATTATATTTTCAAATTATAGATCGATATTATTGTTATGATCAGAAAATTAAAATATTTCCGGAATGCTTATTTATATTTTGTTATAAATTAAATTTTTTATTCCATCAAATACCGTAGAAATTGTAGTATTATTATTTGTAGATAACTTAAATACCTACTTTTACAAAATTGATTATCTACAATAACAAAAAAAATTGTAAACCGAATTAGGTCATTCCAGTTGCTTGCACAACAAAAATTATTTGCATACTGAAAAATTGATTTATAAAATGGATAATTATAAAGAAATATTTTAATAATTTATTTTGCCTCTTTATCGAGGAAAATTCTTAATATTAAAATTTTCCTAGTAGAAAATCCGATTTGTTTAAAATGTGGATTGGCCAAACTTTGTTTATATGTTTTTGTACTCTCCGAACTTTGAAGAGAAATTAAATGTTAATAAGTAAAGTTTGATACTGCAATTTGTTTGAATAAGACAATTCTCATTTGACAGTTTTGAACATACATTTCTTTTAATAATATTTGGAAGGATGATCTGTTATTTCCGTACGTATATTTGCGTTTAAATGAAGCTATGATAGCGTCTTATTAAATGAAAAAAAAAAAAATATTTAACTGACAAGAAGGATAATACATCAAGTCGATTTACTTGATGTAATAAAGTCTGTAATTATGATAGCTTCTAAACGATATGTGAACTACAAACTTTAAATTATTTCAAACTTATTAGAGTAAAATCTTACTTCCAACTTTGATAAAGCGAATTCAAAATGAATCAAATCGCTTATACAAAAAGGAGAGTTAATGTGGATGAATAATGAAATTATAATCTTATATATTTTATAAATTTTCAATTATTTGAATTTGCACTCATTTCCGAACGAATAAGAAGATTCGAATGTTGGCCGAATCAGTTTTTCATTTTTTTATATATTGAAAAATTTAATATTTAAATATAAATCCATTTTAAATAAAATAATTTATATTTCTTATTGCGAATCGACCATCGATAAAATCAGTTTTTGTTTGTTTATTTTATATTGGAATTTTCCAATTCGATATTAAGTTTTGGATATAAATTTTCCAAGTTTACTGTATACATACACACATCCAAATAATTCTGATACAAAGAAAAAAAATCCTTTTTTTTATGCAAATGTGTATGTTAAAATTTATATTTTATTTTATTTTCAAAGACATGACTTTTCAAATTTGTATACACAAAGGATATATCCAACCACCCACTAGCCTCCACCCACCCACTAGATACAAAAGTGCAAAATGTTATTATTATTTTTTTTAAACAGGATTTTTTGCAGCGAATGGAGCACATGTGAACATATTGGCACCGTTGTATTTATACACATAAATAAATTATATTTTAGAGTGTTATTTTTTGTTGTTGTTGTGTTTCTGTTGTGTTTTCAAGGATATCATCATTTTTTTTGCAGAGAAAGAAGTCCTTTTCTTTTGTTTATATAAATTTAATTTTGTTTTCATTTCTGTTCAAGTTTTATATTTGTATAATAATAATGTAAATTTTTTTTTATCTGGATTTTCTAAGCAACAATTGTGATATTACCTTGATGTGTATGTGTATGTGCAGAGGTGTTGCTAGTGGGTATATTTGCAAAAATGATATTTTATTATACATACATTCAGTTTAAATTTAAAATTTAAAAATTTCTTTAAAAAAATCTAATATTTTGTTAAAGGTTAAACAGTTTTTAATATTAATTTCCATCAATTTTTGTTTTATAAAATTAATAATATTAAGTCAGACGAGCTGAAACTATAGAAAACCAAATCCTTTCATTGTTTCCATAATTTCTTATTGAAATTTTATCATAGATCAGAACCAACTAAATCTCCAATCCCTAATTAAAAACACACATATTGTAAAATATTTACATAATACTCGCTGTCACCTCATCGCGACATAAATATCTATTGTGACTACCCATCTAATTTATAATAAGTAGAATTGCAAACTTATGAATAAGCGTACAACTTTTCTGGCAGCTTTGTACATCTCTTACTGAGTGCGGATGTTCAGTAATCCCTAATCCATAACATACTTTAGACTTTACTGGATCTTCAGTTTCAATTTTATTATGTTTTCCGACTTTCCGATTTTTTTTTTTCAAATGATATATCAACGAACTGCGGTACGAGCAGAAGTATGAAAAGGTCAGATATTGCATCAAACTAGGTTTTTCTATTTATGTGAGTACTTCTTTAGTACACTTTATTCCAGTGAAAAGATTCAAGTTGTTCTCCCATTCGTTGATCTCTTACATGCTGAAACTTATCAGACTTAATATATGATTCAGTGATTTTACGACAGGTATACAGTCAGTAATCCTAGCGATAACGTTTTGGATAAATTCATAAATTTATTATTATTAAGTTATCTTAACAAAATTTATATTGCTGTCTGATTTCATATTCTTTAATAAACTTTAAAAATTACGAATTTGTAAAGATAAGAATTGTAAATTATATAAAATAGTAAAGACTGCTACCTTAATTACAAGGAATTCACTTAATTGTATTTTTACATGGTATAGATACGTTCCAGAACCGATAGGATTAAAACAATACCCGTACTTTATCTTAGTAATGTTGTAAAAAAAACTGCTGAAATAAATAATAAACTAAAAACCATTCTAAAAGTATTAACAAAAAGCCAAGAAATATTTTTTACACTTGCTAAATCAAAAACGGAATTGACCCTTCTTTCTAAATATTATGTATGATTTTAAGTAAATGGCTGTTGTATCAGATATACGATGTCCCTATGATACTATTCTAACTCAAAATGACTATTTTTCAGGAGATCAAATACTGTTTTATTTCAGGTCCAGTTGAAAATCCACGACAAAATTGTATTTATTAGAAAGATAATTTTTTTCTGCATCGTTTCAAGTTAAAATATGAACATATTAATTAAAAAATTAATTAGTTATAATTAAAAAACTTAATCAGAATAAATAAATTTAGTTAAATTAGTATTGTAACTCAAACTGAAATAATTGTGTTCTAATTTGACTTAGAAATTTGACAATTTTCATCATATTGATGTCGTGCATCATTTCCAACTCAAAATAGAATACTTTTCATGACACTTTTAAAGAGAGTGATCTATTGCAACTAGCAACTCAACTAAATAAATGACTTGTAACTTGTAATAGAATAGTAAACTTTAGAAATTACTTCAACTTTAGAAATTACTTTCAGCCAATAGAAATTATACAGCTATTTTTTTTGTCATATAAGTCTCAGAGCTTCAAAATTTAGACGAAAAGTGCACCTTAGTGCACTCAAAACCACCAAAGATGCTAATTATTCTAACTTGATTTGGAATAGTATGAACCTTGGCTGAAGACTTCAATAAATTACTTATAAATTAGAATTAGTGAACATTTTTATAATTTTATTCATAGTTTCAAATCGGATTAAAAAATTTGTCAAATTAAACTTTATTTTACTGCAGTTCTTAAAACTTTAAAAATAAATTAAAAAATTAGCCCCCAACAAAAATATTAAATTTCTCATTTTATTTTACGTTATTTGCGAACGAAAAACTTTTAATCTGCATGAGAATGTTTTTGTAAAATTTGAAACAATTATTTGACATAAATTAAACGCCATTTGGTATTTATATTTTCCAAATTTCTTATTAATATTTTACAAAAATATTTCAAAATGACTTTTCTATGTACTGGGTGATTTTATGATTTTTATACATTATATAAAAAAATGAAACTGTTAAAAGCATTGTTGTGTTTTGAAGGTTCTTCTGTTTTTTTTATATCCTTGAACTTTTAAACTGTTCAAAAACCAGAGTTAACAATCACTTTCTATGAATTACACTGTATATAATATAGAAATAATGTTGTTTTAGTAGTTAATGCAAATTGTATATAAGAATTACAACACTTTTCATCTTTATAGTGTACTATACTTAAAATATGAATTTTCTTTTCCTTAACTTTATTCAAGTTTTCTTGTTTTCTCGTGGAATTTTTTATTTTTCGTTGCATTTTCTTGTTGTTCTTGTCGTTGTTAACATATACATACACAAAAAAAATAGAAAATAAAAGAAAATCTTAAAAACTATTATTTTCCATTTCGGGGTAAAAAAAAATTGAAATTTTTGAAAAGTGTACAATTTGCATTTTAATTTCTTATATATTAGTGCAATTTTGTATAATATATAAATATAATATAATACAATAAACAAGGATACTTTTAGCTCCTACTATGATAAATCTTGTATATATATTTATTTTATTTATTTAGTTTAAAGTTTTATGCATTCAGACAATGTTGATTTATGTATAAAATATAATTTAAATGCTGCTCCTGTAGAAGACTTTAAAAACATTTATAGTGAAATTCGCATATTGTTTTTGTCATTCGTGATGTGTACAATTGTATGTAAAGATATTTTCGTAGCATATGTGCTAAGTAATTGTTGTGTACATATTCTTTTAAAAAAAATAAATAAAAAATAAACATTTTTTTCTATAAATTATTTATTATTATTTTTTTAAAGAAATATTTGATAAATTGCTTATTGTTTTAGTTTGAACATGTTTTATGTATCCCAGAGAGTTGATAGATGATGTATATTAGTTGAATTTTAATTATTTTGGAAAAGTTTAAATTAATTTTATTGAAATTTAATTCTAAATTTTGTAATATATATAAATGTATAATAGAATTTTTTAAAAGTTTAAAAGGCAAATTCAAACTTACAAACAAATTTTATATATTTAAGGGTTGTATCCTTAAAAGTTACATATGATTAATTATGATTTTTCGATTGTAAAAGGTTTTTGAATTATGGTAATTTTTAATTAAATTGATATGTTTTCATCTTTATTTACTTTTACTATGAAAATTTTCTTAAATTATTTACAATTTATTCATAAAGGGAACAAATTGATGACCCAAATATTGTACAGAAGCTAGAAGCACATATAAAAAGATCTACAATTCTAGACATAAGAAAAATGTAAAGTTAACTTAATTTTAGTGTTAATAAAAATACTCTTTGAAATGTATCTTTAATGAAAGTTCTACGATGTGACGAACAAAATTTTATAATCAACTATAATCAATCAATTTATTCATATAAATAGTATTACCTATTGATATAGTACAACCATACTTCATCATAACATATATTAACTCATGAAAATGAGTTGAGTTGAATTCACATAAAATGGATATTGTATACACAATATCCACATAAAGAAATAAATTTACCTCGTCTGAACTCCAAAGTATTCTTGACGACACCATCTTTAATGATTATATCTAAAAATTGTTTTGGTCTTGTGGTCATAATAACTCTTTCAGGCCAGCACCTCATAGCCCAAAATTTTCGTGTTCTTCATCGGATAACACTATTTTTAAAAAAGTTTGAAAGATAACTTTAATTTTTGCAAAAAATAATTTAAGAAAACGCTTTTGATTCGTAGCTAAATAAAAACTATTTTAAAATATTTACTTGAAATTGTTTTTTGATGTGTATTTTCGACATACTATAACAAACTTCAAATAATTTAAATATTTTCAACAATTTAAATGAAAACAACTGTGAACTATAATTTAAACAGAAATTTAAATTTAATCCCATCAGTTTCGTTGAGTTGGAATTCGAATTTAACGCACCATAGAAACATGTGGCATTGAATTATTATTAACTGATCATTAACTATAGAAATTACAAATAACTTCTCAAATCCTTGTTAATCCTTGTTGAATCCTTGTATACTGTTATTAAACAGAATCATTTAAGCAATTAAAACAAATTTTATGTTGCCATTACAATTAAAATTCTAATAAAATTAATCATTTTGATTGGGTTAATAAATTTTTTTAGTATCAATAAATTTTTTGGATTTTATACATTTATGTCGTCTATTAATTATTATTTATATGTTAATTTATTAACTTTTAATTAACCACACATTAATAAAAATGAAAATCAAAATATATAATGATAAAATTGCTGGTTTGATAATTTACAATCATTTTTAACTATGTATACACAAAATTGTTACCGACCGATTCCACTAGAACAATTCAATTAAATACAATTCTATTAGGAAATATTAAAATTACGTAGAATTTCTACTAATCATCGCAAACATTTCATCCTCTGCATTTCTTTGGGGTAACTTGTCATCGGCCATTGGAAAAACTTTGAAAAATAAAAATTGACTTCTGACAATTTGATTAAATTAATATAAAATTGGCACTATGAAACATGCGCGATGAAATTGCCCGAAAAAAGAGTTCGATAAAATGTGAGCGTTTTATAAATCCAATGAAATTTAAATTGTTTTCAATTCGAATTATATCAAGTAGAATTATCCCAGTGGAATTAAGTCGAATGTGGAATGAGCCAAGTAGGATAAAATATCAATTTTTTACATTAAAGATTGACAAAATATCTCAATAAATATTATTTTTTTTACTATATATTCAATTATTTTTATATATTCATCGTAAATTTATTTATAGTAATTTTCTAGACGCGCCCAAATTCTTTTTCTTCTTTATAATACAAATTTTTACTATATATCTACAATAATGACAACAAAAAGGACATTTTTTATATATAGAAAGGAAGAAAAAAAAATATATTAATTTTATATTATATGAACATTTACTATTAAGATTAATATTAAAGACATTTAATATGTTTGTTTAGTATTTGCAGTTATAATACTAAGAAAGAAAATGTCCTTTTTGTATATATATAATAATGAATTGAATAATAATCAGTAAAGAACGAAGAAAAGGGTTTGTTGTTTAGCTATATAAACTATAAAATAATTATTTCTATACAGTTTTTTGGTAAATTAGTTTGATAAGTCAAATGTAATAGTTTATTACAAAAATAATAAGCTAAATATTCGTCTAATTGGACTCGTGCGAACACAAATATTATAACTATATATGAAATAATTTACTGTATCCTTAAACACGTATCTTTAATTAATTATAAGGGTTTACTTATATGAAAATTGCCTGATAGTTTACTTTTATATAAACTATAATGTTTTCCATCCAAAGAAAGAACAAAAAAAAAAAAAAACAACAAATATATTAGCCAATTAAGCGTTTTATATGCTTAAAAAGTTTGTATAGGATTATTTTTACTTGACCATTTTATAATGATGATGATGACGATATATAGAAAAGATCTATAATAATGTAAACAAAAAAATTATTAAATGACATATTAAGTGTATCTAAAACCCAGGAGAATAATAAATATTCAATCAATTAGAAAGTTGTAAACTTTATGTAAACTTTAAATATAATTATTACTATGGAAATTTCATAACTTTCTTTCTATATTAAGTTTTTTTTTATTGTATATTGTATGAAATTAATTTTGAAGATGTAACGTACCATCCCAGATACAAAAAGAATTAATTTTATATATAAAGTATAAAAATTATTATGACCTGTCATTAACAGAATTCATATTTATAATTAATTAGTCTAAAAAAAAACTAAATGTTGAATGATTTATAAGTATCTTAATATAATTGATTGCTATTTTGCTTGATATCTATTATAGAAAATTTTATGCTTTGTAGTCGAATTGAAATTTCGGAATAGTTAGTTTTCGAGATTTTGTGTTTTCTATCCGTTTCAGACATCAGGGAAACTCAAATCGACAAAACAAACCAAAAAATACACTAGAAATAATAGTAATTCATTTTCGATTTTGATGATATTTGGAGAATAGTTCAATTAAGATCAGATCTAAAGTTTTTAAGTAATTCTCAATTTCCTTGGATATATACGAAAAAAATGTTCCTAACATAAAGTCCGATTTAAACGTGATTTCTTCACTGTTTTGTGGTCTGGAATTTGAAATTTTTCTAATTTTATTTGCTCATAAAACTGAAATTATTTGATACAGGATCGAAGGATTGTAGCTAGAATAGGTTAATATAAACTTTTATGGCGAGGTAGTTCTTTTCTAAAAAATGATATGATGTTAATGAGCTACTTTTTCATATCAAATTATAGCCGTTTTGTAAAAGTTCTTGAAAGTTATGGCGAAAATTGCTGATTTTTTCTAGTATTTATATCTGAGCTGAAATATATGAAGCATTTCTACCATAAAATTGCGGTGTTTTTGTTGTCGATTAATAAAATACAAAATTTCTTAACAAAATTTACTAATTAATTAACATTATTTTTTGTAGATTTACTTCAAAAGGATAATACAAAAAAAATATTGGTTATATTTAATAACTGATGTTGTTACAACATCGTTTTTAAAATATTATGTTTAGATTTATGTTGGTGATTCCTTAAATTTTTTTAGATTATTTTGTTATTTAAACAAAAAACCATTAATTTATTATTAATTAATGATATATAATAATGAGTAAAATATTTTTTTAACTATAAATTTGATTAATTTTTATTTTACTGAAAAGGTATTCATAATGTTCCTCATTATAAAGGAAAAATCGTTTCCAAGATGAAAATGATAAATGGTTTTTAAACTGAAACTTAAAATTTCTATTGATTTCTGTTTGCTGATAAATTTTACTTTAAATGTTTAGTCCATTAAATTTAAAGATTTTTTAAATTTAGATGTAAAGTTTTAATGTTTATACAAACTTTGTCCAGAATTCAAAAAAACTTTGCTCAGAAGTTCAGAAAGTTGGGAAAAGTATCCTGCTGAGATATTAAGGATGGTACATAATTGATTTAGTTTATATTATGTTTGGACAACATTATTTTGTAATAGTTTCCAACGGGTGTAGGGGAATCCTAAATTCTTAAATACCACTTAGATTTGTGTATATATAATTTTGATAAGCCAATCAAGCCAGATGTATTTTCTGTAGAAGAACAATTTAGTAACAGGAAGCATAAATTAAAAACACGAAGTAGATATTAAATGGTGGTGAAGCAAATAGCTTGTAAAGTGTCATAGAATTTCTTTTTACTATGCAAAAAGTGCAATTATAAGGAATAGATAAAAACTTACGAAGTAATAAAGTCTGCAAATTTGCTACGATAAAGACTATACATCGTTATATATTTATTACACAACTATGATTGAATATTCATTTAATATGTCACTCGACCATTTATACAACAGGATAAACTCCAATAATCCAAATTGATGCAGTAATATGAACAGTCATTTAAGCATTGATGTCAATTTAATAAACAAAATGATTAGCTCTTCACAATTTTTTTATATTTTTTTTTTGTAAACAAAAATAATTGGTCTGGAAGTATATAATTTTCAAAATTATATTCATTTCCATTTACAGAGGATATGGCACAGATTAAAGGCGATCACCAGTCCCTTAAAAAATAATAATAATTTTTTTTTTTTATGAAAATTTTGTTGTCTAATGAAAATCGTCCTTAATAATTTTGAAAAAGGAAATGAAAAGAATGACAAAATAAATTATTTTTGTTACTTTTAATACATTATTATTTCTGACAACTTTTCTCAACCATTTTTCGAATCTTATTTAAAAAAAATTCTTGGGGTTAAAAATGAATATAAAAAAAAAAAATTTCCATTTAATTTTTAGAGAAATAATAAAATTGGGCAACAAAAATTTTTAATAGATGATTGCCATAACTTTTGGGGGAGAGTTTTAAAACATGCCAAAAACGGCCTATATATTTCTGTAAATTTATGATTTTATAATAATTAATTATTTATATGAAATGTAGTGGAAATTCTTGATAATCTTTTTTTTTATTATTTACAAAAATTCCATAATAAATTTTTAAATAAAAGTTTAAAACGAAATGATAAAATCATAAAGAAATTCGAGAAAATTTAAAGATAAGTTTTAAATAATGAAAAGAAATTTATAGGAAAATAATTTTTGGTTTTAATATATTACAAAAAAAAGAAAAAGAGCTGTAAATTTTGGTAGCTTCTGCAATTTTAATTTAGACAAAATAAGAAATTTTTGACAGTATATTTTCTAACTTATCTTCAAATTAATTCTTTACCTTGAAAATTATGAATTCTAAAAAGTATGAAGTCAGGCAATCGTGAATGATATAATTTAAAAAAGGACACTAAATAATTATAATTCCATTCATCCTTGACTTAACATGTAAATATTATAAAAATGGGTTGTCTTATTGTCAACTTCTTCTTCTTTTTCTTATAGCGTTACAGCCCTGGGTGAGTTTTAGCCCAATTTGCTTCCATTTAACTCTGGCATCGGTCTTCCAATTTCTGGCTTGTAATTTTCTAGCGTTATTTTCGACGCTGTCCTCCCATCTATTCTTTGGTCTACCTCTTCCTCTTGTTAGTAGGGTTTTTGTAATAAAAACTGATTTTGATAAATCTCAAAACGGATAGAAAACGCAAAATTTCGAATAAGAATTTTTCGAAATTTCAATTCCACCACAAAGTTTTAAATTCTATATATTTAAAAAAAAAAAAATAAAGGAAAATATTTTTACAAGGGTTTCAAAGACAGGATATTAAAAATAAATTATGGAATTTACTTAACACATTTAATTTATCCTTGTGTTTTTAATAAGAAAAATTTAAATTATTATTATTTTTTTTAAAGAAATTTTAAAGATTGATTTTTTCAAAAATTTAATTTAAGAAAACGCTTTTGATTCGTAGCTAAATAAAAATAATTAATCGCGATAAAAACAATTTTAAAATATTTATTCGAAATTAATTTTTGATGTGTATTTTCGACATGTCAGAAAATTTAATTTATTCAAATATTTTCATTGGTTTAAATGAAACAACTATGAACTATTAAATTGAAATTTTCCATATTCCTTTTCCGCATATATTCATAAAAAGCATCATTAAATTTAATAGATCACAACGTGTTGCCAGTTATTTTCACTTAAAACTCCCACTAAAACGCTATAATTTTAAAATGTTTTTCATTATAATATAATTTTCTGAATAATTAATAAATGAAAATTCTATTTAGTTTTATATAGTACATAGAAATTTTCTGTATACTAATAGAAAATTGGTGAAAATTTAAGAATATTATAATAATTCGATTATTTGAAAATTGAATGTTTAAATTTTTTTGTTTATAAAGGGAATAGAATTTTTCATTTTCACACTAATATAGAATAAGTTTTTTTTTAAAAAGGTTTTTGATGAAAATTTAATTAATTATTATGAAAATCTGTTGTGATCCTTGTGGAAAAATGAAAGTTTTAATTAGATGAATTTATCCAGAATAATTTATTGATATAATTTTTTAATTAAATCTTATTATAGCTAAACAACGGATAGACATTTTTTTGTTGAGATTATTAAATATAATTATGAATTTAGAAAACAATGTTTTGTTGGTTTTCCATATTGAAGAATATTTGTTGACCCTTCATTAGATTTTTCTTTTTTAAATATGATTAATGAATTATATTTTGTATAATTTCTTGTAAATATTTATCTATACTTAGGTAATTAACTGAGATAAAATTCTAATTTATATACCACATTTCATAAACGAAAGAACATGTGCACTAAACTATAATTAAATAAATCCTAGATGGTAGTTTTTAAAAACCTAGGGGTAGTCTAAAACTTGTAGTTAATTGTAATAGTGATTTCAGAATAGCATTTTGTAAACAAAAGCAGGAAAGTGTACAAAATCTGTTAAAACGTGTTTATATAATTCGGAATTTTTGATATGGACTCACTAAACTTAAAGACCTTAAATTTTATAAACACTATAAATATAGATCACAAAACCAAAAACAATTCAAATTTGGTGTAGAAGAGCGAACATTTTGTTGAATGCCTTAGCAAAAAGGAAGTGAACCGCCATATTTAAGAAAACTAATTTTTAGTTTTTTATAGGTCAGATATGTTAAAAATGGAACATGTACAAAGATGTGTAATATCACTTATTTTTTTGTGAATAAGTCATTTGCATCTGGAATTCAAATGATCTGGCTATATAGCTAACACTGGAAAAATGGAATTTCAGCGTGTTTATTAAAAATAATGATGAAAAATTGTATTCTTTTGCACCACGAAAACTCAAAGTAATCCTCGATGGTATTATGGATAAAAATAGCGAAATGTAATCAACATTAAGTTGAGAAAACTGATAAACTAAATCTGTACAGTCAAAAATGTATCTTTGTTTTGATGTTGTGGAATCTCCACCCAGCGCAACATTGTTAAGCAAAACTGATTTGATTAAAATCTATTTTTTTCGAACACTCTATCCATCACAACATTTAATTTAGTTATTCTATAACTATACTCGTAAAAAACTCTTGCAAATATTATCCTTAAAATTTAAAATTTTGTATATATATTTTGTTCAGCATTAAAATTGTGGTTGAAAATCTCATATTATGTTGAACATAAATATTGAATAGACCTTTACCTTACTAGATCTAATAACTTCCTGAAAAATAAGGAAACTTTCATCGTTATTTCTATATACATATAAGATAAAGGATAATATAAAAAGTGTAATTAATTTTAATTCCAAATCCTCTTAATTTCTATTCGTCCTCTATTTCTATTCTATATATTATAAAAATATTTAAGCATATTTTTACTTAGTTTGTTCTATGGCTACTGTCGATATTAAAGGATATAAATTATAAAATAAATTAGTAGTGGCATTGCTACGGGTATTATTTATCATTTGGGTTTTTGTTTGATGAAGATGAAAAATTTAAATAATAAAAATAATAAAAATATAAAAATCTTTTGAATAATTTTACCTACTCGTTATATTAATTTTTTTTTTCTGTGTAAGGATTATCATATTTTTTTCCATTATATGTTTTGTAAAAATATTAGTTTAGGTCATAAGAAAAAGGATATTTTTGCTTTTGGCAAATTTAATGAAAATAATTTTTTTTACGTTTTGCAAAGTATAAATTTTAACATTGTGTGGTTCAAATATTTAAAAAATAATTTATTCTCTTCTTCATTTTAAAATTTAACTATTTCAATATTTAGTTGTTCTAATTTGTAATTAAAAAATTTACCATGTTCGTTAAAAAAAATGATATTCATTTACTTAATTGAAGGAAAAGAAGTTGAAAAAAATTGTATGTAAAATTTATTTTTTCTAAATTTACTAAAAAGTATTTGCCTTTATGATTCTAATTAGAATTTGTTTTTTGAACTCTTTACTAATTGAGTAGTATTGCAATTATATAGATGGGATAGTACGTTAAAGTAGAAGATTCAAACACCAGTGAGCTATTTAATGTACCTAGTCTTATATAATATACAAGCTTTTGAACTACACTAATTTTAACAAATTTTATTAAATATTGGTTTATTCATATAGTGAACAGTGTAGTAATAATAGAGATACCACCAAATTCTTGGTGTTGATAGAGAAGATGTATTTGAGAGTTAAAGTGTCATCCAGTTGCTTCCTTTATATTTTTCAATTGGTTTGATATTGCATTTAATTCATCAACTCATCGTTTATATTGCGTTCCTTCTCTTCTTGAACCATTCGATTTCCAATTTGTTATTAAATGGCCCATCTGTAGTCTTAAATTCTTCTCAATCTCTGGATCTTTGATTAACATTTCATTTTTTCTGTTTTATTTCGGATATTTTTGTTTCTTGTTTGTTGAATTTTTGCTGAATTGTGTTGAATTACAGAATGATCCATTTCTTTTTAACAAATTTGATGTTTTTCATATTGTTTGTGTTTCATTTCATAAGTTAAAATTTTGTGCTCCATTTCAAAGCTTCAACTCAAGCTAAAAAGACAATTTATTTAATTAGCTGAGTAATAGTTTTGTAATAAGTTTTCTGTTTTCTCCAAGCATTTAGTTATGCTTCTTTTGATTTATTTATCTTGTAGCTTCTGAATGGACATTATTTTATCCAGATAAATATTTGACCTTTGTTCTATAATTCCTTGCAAATATATTTTACGAAATGGCTGAAAGTGTAATTCTTGACCAACATTCTAATGTTCTTCATTACTACAATAGTGCACTTCACATCCTTTTTTTAAAATTTACACAAACTATGAAGTTTAAAGCTTCTGTAAAATTTTAAAAGAATTTACTAATAAATTAATTTAATTTAATCAGGAAATTATTTCAACAAATATTTCCAATTCAATGAATTTAATTAATAAATTTATAATAAATTCTTGTCATTATTGCAAGCATAATATTATATTGATTTACTAAAAAATAAAAAACAAATTTAATTTCACTTGCTCAATTTCGTCCTTTTCCTGTTTATGAAATTATGTATTTTATATTTCAAAAACAGGAAAATTTAAATATTTTCCAAAGAAGAATTATAATTGAAAGTTATGTCGCTTGATATGAAATATAACAAAAGAAATTTTCCATTTTAATGATTTACAAAATTGATAATAATAATAATATTATTGTGTATAAACAAAAATTTTGAATATACAAAAACTTTGTTAATTAAAAGTTTATTTTATAAATACAATCATTAAAATTAATCTTTAAATAAATTTCAGTTTATTATTTATTAATATAAAATTTTGTTTTTTTCTTCTGTTTTTTCAGTATGCTCAGCTGGTCCACATGAAAAACGCCTTTTAAATCATTTACTAGAAGGTTATCAATCATTAGAACGACCAGTTGTTAATGAATCGGATCCATTACAATTGAGTTTTGGTCTTACACTAATGCAAATTATTGATGTGGTAAGTAAAAATAGATTTAAATAATAATTTTTAATGAAATAATAAATTTGGTATTATACATTATTTTCGTACTGAACATTAAATATCCTTTAAAATAATATTTCTTCAGAAAACTTTATAGAACATTATTATTTACTTATGGCGGTTCTATTCAACATCAACACTCTTTGGTATCACCACATTTTTTTCCTATATACTAAATCGGAAAATAATTAAATAATAATATTGTTCTATTTCCAAAGTTAATTGTTAATAAAGTAATTTTGGGATGAGAAAATTGAAAGAAAACTAAGAAAACTAAAGATAAAAACCAAAGCAGAAAGAAAATTAATCCTAATTTAATGAAAATTGTTTAAGCTTATTTCGAATTTTTTTGAACTTATTGGTAAATTGATACTGTCATGACTGTTAAATTAATTGAATTCATATATTATTCCTCCATTATTGTATTTTAATTCGGACCTATGCAAAAGAAATTTTCATTAAACTCATTGACAGTAGTTAGATTTAAATATTCCTTACAATTTTCACATAAACCAAATATTCTAATTACTATATAAAAAGAAAACTTTTGCTGATCACATAATTTTTCACACCATTTTGTTGTGCAAATGTTTTCTATTTTTTTTTTATTTATTTATTTGTAATTTCATTTTCTTAAATATCCTTGATACCATCTTCTTAATTACAAATTTGTTAATAATGACTAACTTAATTTCTTCTAAAGAAATACAAAAATTATATATATAAATATAAAATATATAAATGTAAATTTTCCTTATTTCTTCTTAAAATATAGCGTTCCCTAAGCGATTCATTTATTATTGTTTGGAAATCTTCTTTTATACAATAAATACACACCATATAAGAAGCTACACCATTGATTGTAAAATCCTTAATAGTCCTATGAGCTTTAAATGGATATTTGATGAGTTGAAGAATATTTATGAGGCCATAGAGAACCCGAACCGACAACACTTTTAAATGAAAATAATTGAAAGATGAATTTATGGACTGACAATATAGAGTATAAAAATATTGGGATGGAAAAATTAGGTGGTAGAAATTGTGAAAATTCATTTTCTTTACAGTTTTTTTTTTTGCTATTGTTTTTAATGCTTTCCGGAAGGTCGTTTTATTTATCACAGGGTAAAACCGGAAACTCATTGAAAGATTTATGACCATTAAAAGTTTAAAGCAATTAAGATAAAATGTTGATGAGTTTCTGTATATTTATTTAGTTTTCGATAATTTCATGATGAATTTCATATCGACTGAATGGGGGAAAAAAAGTTAAATTATTAGGTTCATTATTTTATTGATATATAAATATTTTAGAATTAAGATTTGTTGACCTTATACTTATATGATTCTAAGAATATATAAAAAGCGATACTCAGAATTATTACTTCTGAAAATTATAAATTAGAATATTTCCTTTTTAGAATTTTAAAGTTCTTCATATTTCTGAGATTTATTTCACGTTTAAGGACTATTATATGTGAATGAAATATTTGAAAACTACCATAATAACACAGCAGTCACACCAAAGTTCCAATGGGAATTTGGGTATACGTATATAGTTTTGAGTACTTCAACTCAAGTAAATTTATTATTTTAATTTTAAGTTCGTCCTTTTGAAAATGAAAGATGTGCATATCGTGTTTATTAGAGCGCTATGGTTTTTTTTTTATTTACAAACATATGATGAATAAAAAAAAATGTTTTTGACATGTTTCGGTGTGTCCTTCGAGATTGTAAAGTGAATTTTTATAAAGCTAATTCAAATTTAAAGTTTTTTTTTTATTTTTAGTTTAGTTAAAATCTTTTTTTTTTGCATAATTTTTATTCATAATTTATATAAATTTAACCACTGAACAGAAAATTTGTTTAAAATAAAATTGCAATTTAAAATGAAAAATTTAAAATTATCTATAACTTACTGAAACTATGAAGAATTTCCTTTATGATTTGAATTATCGGAATTTATGTACTTCTAAAATTGATGGATAGATAGACAGAGATAAATTTGCGAAGGATTTATGTCCTCACGACATAATTAGGATCATATTATAGCTCTCAAACGTCAAACATTTTTCATATTGTATTACTCGCTATTGATCCAACCCTCTCTAGAAGCGAACTTTATATTTGGTAGCTAACGTTAAATTCCTGCTAAAATTAAATGGTATGTAACGTTAAATGAGGTAAGGACATTGGCACAGAAAATGTTGGATTATCTTACATTCATATCAACAACCTCTACAGCCTTGTTAGGTATGCGGTTACTAAATAAAACCGAAATATATATCTACTTCACTCGGAACACCTAATAAATTACGTTTATGACAAGCTAGCTAACGTTGGAGATTCTAATCATTAAGAATTATTATAATATCTGCGAAATACGTTTTCTTTTTCCTAGCCACTTCGTCTGTTTTTTCATTTACATGAAAACTGCCATTACGGAAGACCCATTTTGCGGAGAAACCAATATTTGTGGACTCACCTACACTGTATAAGAAATTAATCTTCTTCAATTAATAACTATTCGAAAATATTAAACTGTCAAAAATATTCAACTTTTCAGTTTTGTTTCCACAAAATTTGTAACCTAAAGGATCCAATCCGATTACATTATGTGTATAGGTAACTATGTAGATAAAAAACGTATACAAAAAAAAAATATTTTACAAAATAAATGTCTTTTTATTCTCCGTAAGTTATGAAAAGTATTTTTATATTTTTTTTTTGTTCACAAGACCTAAAAGGCTTTATATTATAATGGGATAAGCATAAGGATAATGTTTTATGAGTGGAAAGTAGGAAATCATATAACATACAAATAAATATATAATTTATATATAAGACTTTTGTTTATAATATGCATCCATATAAATTTATATAAAATATGCAATTTAACTATTTAAAAACATAAAAAAATAAATGTTAGTGAATTGAAACCAGAAAATGTTTGTATATATTTTGATTTTTTAAAGAAATTATGTAGCATAAAAGCCAAAAAAAATACGGAAACAATTTTAATGTTTGTTGTATATTTAAATGGTTTTTATTTTATGCCAATCTGTATACTATAAGACTTATTGGGGCCACATGAATTACATTTTAAGGTTACTGGTATCAAAACTAAAATAATAGTATGAATTATATTTATATTCGTAATGATTCAGTGCACTCTAATTTAAGGACATTAATATTCAATATATGATTTGAGAAAAACAATTTCGCGTGTATAACCTAACCAAAAATATTAAATTGGTGGAAATTATCAGAGGGGATGATGGAACCAAAGTCTGGACAAATTTTTTTTATATATTTTTGACTTTTCTTCTATTTTACTTTTATTACATTTTTTTTTATATTATCCTTTTACGACCACCACACATTATATAAAATTACTTTTATATTTTTGAATACAAAAACGTACCTATATCCTTTTTGGTTTGCCCTTTTTTTAATACATATATAATATATTTAGTGCTGCTGATGTGGAAAAAAAATCCTTTTGTCTTAATAGAATTCTGAACAAAAGTAAATGTAAATTTTTGGGTAGAAAAGAAGGATAAAAGTGTGAATATATAAATAAATAAATAATATATTATATAAATATATATTTTAAGGATATTTACCATTGTACAGGATTTGAATAGGTGAAATATTAACCACACATACACAAATTTATCTAATACATACAATACAACAATGTAATATTTATTTATATATGATCCTTTTTTTTTGTTTTTTTGATATGGGGGTAATGAATTCGAGTTCAGAATTATAAAAATGTTTACTTAACTCTAATACATGCGTGTTGTATAAATTGTTTACTTAAATTTTAAGGATTTAGCTTTTTCTAGTTGGGTTTACAATTTTATGTGCGGGTTTTTTTTTTTGGTTTCGATTTGATTAACAAATATTATTTTTTTGGGGAATATTAAACAATGGTTATAATAATGTGAACAACAGGTTTTTTAGTTGTGTTAGTATAAAGTTGACTGCGAAAAGGACCCATATATAATGTAAAATAAATATTATTAGAAATTTTTGGTGGAATCCTAAAATTTCTATCCTTATACATAATTATGATGAAAATGAAGATAAAACTCGAAATTTTTAACAAAATAGATAATAATAGTTTTATAAATATAGATTAACGAAAAAGTAGTAATGATTAGATTAGGTTTTTTTGTGGTGGCGATGCCTCATATATTTAGACTATTGATTCATAGTGAAGTAAACTCTGAATTGGTATTTTTTATATAATTAATTCGGCAGATATCAAATCGCAGCATATTTGAAAGGTTTTTTAATAATAGAAAATTTCGGAACCTCTTTCAAGATTAAGTAATTAGGTTACACTAATGCAGTACGATTTGAAAATAATATAATTGAATAACTATTACAGTTTAGTGACTGGGCTTTAAATTAAAGCGCAGCAATATCCTTTCGATCCGCTCGTCAGATTTTATTGAAATTTGGCACACAAATTCATCAAAACTTCTTCGGCTAAGATGGAATTGTTACTATCAATGTGGCTATGCTAAATTTTCCCTTGAGATATCCCTTTTATATAGGAAAAAATCAAATTTGAATGACTATTGGTACACTGGTTAATTTCATACTTACGTGTCTAGTTCATTGTAGTTTCAGTGGTTTCGTCTATCCGATTAATATTTCTTGGGTTCGTTTATCCGATTAAACTTGGCACATATGATATATTTCTTATGTAGTTAATTAGTGTCTGTTAGATTAAGTTAGTTTAAGTGAGTCCATTTTAAAATCTTCAATTATATTTCATAATCATAAGTTCAATGCAGTAATTTTTATACAATTTGAATAATATTTGATTTTGTTATTTAATTTGGAGTATGTAGCTTCGGTGGGTACATGAGAAACTAATATGTGAGGAATTTAGTTTCCGAAGAATATTTTACTTATGTGGTAGTGTTTTAGATTTAGAGTATGTAATTATTATCGTAGTTGGAACAAATATTAGTTTTCTAATGTAGTTTGTGTCCATAAATCTAAGGTCGACAGTTCCAGTGGGTCCAAATCAATTTTTGAATTTCTATTTTAAAAATTTATTGTAAAAATCTCTTTAACTAAGCATTGTTTTTTACAATTACAAAACAATTATTAATTACCTTTCCATGTTGGACATAAATCACATAACTAGGAGTTATCTGCTTCCATTAGTTACTATCTTTTTTATGTCCTAATATTGTAAAACGTTTGAGCCAAACAGATAAAAAATATCGGTCAAATTCTTACTAGGACTTTGGTACTATAGAATTTGGCTATACGTAGTTTCGTATAGAAATCCTTTGAAAAATTAACTAAATGCCTCAAAATATATGGACAGCTCTCAAAATTTCCATGAGAGATTAATCCCTTGCTAGCTTTTAATAATATTAAGTACTAAAAAAATGATTTAAATTTTTATATGAACGATTTCAGAATCTTTTTGTCTGATGAAGTTCAACTAAGTCCTATGACTAAATCTTTTTTTATTATAATAATATAAATAAAAATGTTGATTTAAAGATTATTTATTAAGTGATCTAAATTAATTTTAAAATGTCCGTACTATTCAAATTCTCTTTCCATTTTTATATATCCAATTAATTCGATTTTATACCAATTTTCTTAAGAATTTTATCTTTCAAATTAATGAAAAGATTTATATTTCTACTTTTGATCCTGTTTCAATTTTAATTTTAAGTAATTTTCATTTTCTCTTTAATATGAAATTCTATTATATAGAAAATTATTGTTTTTTTTTCCACGAACTTGAAAATTGTTTTTCTTCCAAAACAAAAGGACTACAGAAGAAATTTTTAGATAGAATATTTTCTGTATATCTAAAAAAATACATGACAAAAATAAAACTATGCTTTAAAAAGATAAATGAGATTATATTATATATAAAAAAATAAATAATTTTGTAATAAATAATGAAATTTGAAATAATGACAGTCATTCAGAAAATAAGTTCATTTCTAGAAATTGAGAAGAATTTCAATGTAATCTCCTATATACATTTTTTGAAACTTAATCGGAACCGGGAGAATGGATTTAATGGATTTTGTTAACGTACCAAAATACAAAAAAAAAAAAATATTTGCATACTATTATTATTAAATCTCTAATATAAAAATTTATAATATTCATTTTTATGTTGAAAGAAATTTGTCTATTCATCATAAATCTGCCATATGCTAAAATCGTTTTTTATTATGTATCCAAACAAAAAAATAATATAATTTTGTTTTTTTTTTGATATCATCAACCCTTTTTGTATATCATAACATCCAACATAAAAAAAAATGAAATAATGTAATAAAGAAAAATTGAAACTATTACCATAAAGAATTTTTTGTCTATATCAAAATTTCTTATAGTCAAAATTGGTTGGTAAGTCTATTTTTTGTTAGTATAGTTTAATAGTTTATTCTAGCTTATTAGCAGAAAATGTTCTATATTCAAGTTCAGAAAATGCTGCTCTCAGTCATTAAATTAAATTTAATGATAATTTTTTGAATCTTGTTATTGAGCTAAATAATAAAATGAAGCGAAACTTATAAGTATATTTCCATACCAACAAATGTACTTAAATATTTAACTGGATTAGGATTTGATACTGGATTACAAACTGTCAAAAAAAGAAAAACAAAGACAACGAATTAGTAAATTGTATAGTAACATTAAAGTAATAATCAAGGACTACTAAATACTGTTGTATGTCATACACTTTCAGAATTGATTTCCATCAATAAAATCGATTCCGTATTTTTATCTATCAACCTGATATATAAAAACTAGAGTTTAACTATGTAATTGACGGAATACATAATGGAAACTCTTCATTCGGGTTACAGATAATTTTCGGCTTTGACCTTAAAAACAAAAGAGACGCGATAAATTTTATTCGTCCTTGATTTACTTATTTTTGTATATCATTTTCGATTAGTATGTATTAAATAATGAAAAAAAGGATCCTATGATGTCGATAATGTTAAGAAATTTATCACATTTAATGAATTTGTAAGCAATTTCATAAAAATAATGTTTGATTAATATTTTTGTCCTATTTCAACTCGTTTCAAGTAACTTGGTTAATAATAAATACCATAATCTCTACAATTAAATCATTTATTCCTTTTAAGTCTGCGATCTAATACAACTTCAATTGAATTTTTTGAAAAGCAAATACTATTATCAAAAAATTCAAAGTTTGTAGTAATTTAATTTCGTTATCGTGTTCAGATTGGAAGTATACATACATAAATAAATCCAAAGGACCTAAAAAACTAAAAACATACAAATCTCAGAAAAAGTAACGAATCAAAATTTCATTCTTTCGGAATTAGGAACAAAAAAAATTATAGAAATTTTTTAAAAATATAATTTTCATTTTTGTCCTGTTTATATGCCTCTGTATCAAATTACCTCAACAAAAATGTTTATTTACTATAAGAATATTTATGAAGTTATGCCCATATTGATTGTCGTTTTTTTTTGAATGGCTTTACCACACATAATACATAATACACTATATATGAATGGCTCAATGAACTGAAAATTTTTATGAGACTTTATTCTTTAAGTTTGTCAAAAAAAAATGAAAATGAAAAAAAAAAAAAATGATTCGTACACATTTGGAATGGAAAATCCTTCCTACAAAATCCATTTTACACATTTATACATTCATATAACATAATAATAATAAACTGAATAGAGTATTATTATTATCTCCCTTGTTTACTTTCAACTTCCTTAGAGGTTTTTCTTTCTTAAAGAAAAGAAAATCGTTTTTCCTTAAATCCACAAGAATATAAACCGTAAAATTTTTTTTCTTCTTCTTATTTCTTGTTGTTATTATATATTTTTTTAAGAGAATTACATTTAAGGATACAATGTACAAATATATTTTTTATATAGAATGTAGGAAGTTATGGTAAAAACAAATCAAGAAAAGGATTCAATCAGAATTAATTAGAAATTGTGTATAGCTTTTATATGGACAGAAAAAAAATAAAATAGGAATATTTTATATACACTACAGAGATTGAGGTTAAATTAGTGAAGATTATTTGTTAGATTTTATGGAAATAAAATCTTTTATGACTTAAGCAATGCGTAAATCTTATATAATAATTTTGTTTTGTGTTTTTTTTTGTATATTTAGGTTGTGTATGGGACATGAGTTGAAATCTAAATGAAAATTTTAAATATTTATATGCATATATTAATTCGGGTGGAGTAGGTGGACAATATAACCTTAAATTCAACCTATACAAATAATTCCTTGTTTGGTAATAGAAAGTTTTCGATAGTACAAGTATTAAGTACTAAAACAAAAATGAAATTTTAGCTCATAACTGAATCAGCAGTAACAAAAAGAAAATTGCATTAGCTAATAGTATAGCCATTACCACCAGAAGATAATGACAATAATTGGTTTATTTAAAACCATTCCAAAAGTGCAAATTATTAAAATTTGATTTTTATTTTATATTAAAAATGAAAAAATCGTTCTTTAAAGTTTTCAGAATTTCTAATTAAAACAATTTCTCATTCCGACACGTAATAAAAACTGAAAAAAAACATTGAAATGGCAGTTGGTCAGCAAGTTATACGCTGGAAAGATTCGTAAAGAATTTCAGGAAAAAGTGGGAACACGAAACTTGCGACAGAGTCAATTGAAAAATTTTGGTGTAAGAAATATTTACCAAAATTTACCATTTAGAAATTTTATTGGTAACACAAAAAAATTGCAATTATAAATTTTGTTTTTCGTTTTAAAATTTAGAATTAAATAGAAAATATTTATGATTTTTCACATACAATTTTATTTATCCAACACATTTGAAGAAAATTAGCTTAGATTGATATTTTTAATAATCAAATTTTGCTAATCGAAATTACCATAAGGCTATAAATAAGTTAAAGAAGAATATTAAATATTAATGCAGAATATTTTGCAAATCATGAATAATTTCGAGAATGAATACAATAGTTCATAATTTAGTTATTAAATCAAATATTTTGTAGTCATTAGTAAATATGTTAAAAAAAACTATTTTTTAATTGGGAATGTAAAATGTAACGATATTATAAGACTATTTAATTAAAGCTTACAAGATTAGTGTAACTGATGCGACACTCACCAAAGCCTAATTAATATAAAACTAATTTACAATGTAGTTTCTATTGGACACTATTTTTTAAATAGATTTTTTTAAATATAGACCATTTAAAAAAAGATTCAAATGATAAGTAAAATTGTCTGTCAAAAATCATAAATATTTTTTTATGCAAGTCAGGTAATTCTATAATTTTAATACGAAAAACAAAATTTATAATTGCAATTTTTGTGTGTTACCAATAAAATTTTTAAATGGTAAATTTTGGTAAATATTTCTTTTAAGTATAACCTACATAAAAAAAATAATTTTATCCATATTTATAAATGATAAATTTTGTTATAATGTTGTACTTTTAAATAATTTAAACTTTATAAACCTGTAAGACCTCATAAACCAATTTCATATTATATGGTCGAACTTTGTTCAAAACATAAAAATGAAAAAAGAAAAATTAGATTTTTAAACTATGTCAAAACTTCAAGGTTGAATACTAGAATTTTTATTATATAGTTTATTTAAAATTGTTTAGTACATTTTTAACAATCAAAGAAACAAAAACTAAAAGTTAGAAATTATTTCAAATATCATTAAAAACGGTCAAGTTCAGTTTTGTATATAGAAAGTTTTTGTATGTGAAACAAGTTAAATATATATGAAAAAATTGAAAATGGAAAATATATTATTTTTTAATTATATTCAACATTATTTAGAAAATGAAATTTTATTAGAAAATATTAAAAAATCTATTGAGAAATATAAAAATTGTTAATTGCTCACATGATAATTCAAATAAGCACATAAATAAATGCGTAAAGATTCATAACTGCAGCAATTTTCCCTATTTAAATTACATATTCGATAATATTTAATGTTGCATAATGCTGTACAGTCCCATATCCCCAAATTCTAAAATCTTCTTTATTGGATCGATGGAAAGTGGAGGAGTAGGTGCTCCACTCATTCTTCCTCTTCCTCATATCTGACATCTGCTGCTTGTTGATATTGTGATCAATCCCGCATGTTTTCTGAGAATTGCGTATTTCGTAACAACTTCAATGAATAATCTGGATATATAGCTTTGTTCATTTTTAAAAGATTCCTTGTTTGTCCAGGATTCGGGGAATCATTCGTTCATCGTTCAACTGAGTTATCTTTATTTTTAAGAAATTTAAAATGAGTGGGTCGTTAAATATTTTTCAGTAATAACATTATTTGTCATTTCGTGACTGCATTAGAAATTTTGTGGCAGTTATATTAGGGTGCAGTACAGAAGTGTACGATTAAGATTTAGGTTTACGATTAAAATTTAGGTGTAGGACCAAGATTCGTTGAATGAGAACGTAAATTCAAAAGAATACTTTCCATTGGAACAATAATGAAATATAATTCTTTATACAAAATTTAAATATTCAATCATTTTTAAGTTTACTCTCTAATGTTTAAAAATTGGAGCAAATTGGTCAACCCATTCAGTTTTTTATATAAACGAAATCAAATAATCAAAATTATTTTTTAATTCTCTTTTTTCATATTTCCGAAATTCAAATTAGAAACCCTAAATTTACTTTACTATAACTTATAGTAAACTAAAGATCAAATACTAAATTATACTAAATATTAAATATTTACATTACTTTTCTTTAACAATATAAAAATTATAGTTCCCTGACTTCTGTTTCTAGCGAAATACTACATGCTATTTACTATAATGTGTCACTATGAACTATTTGAATTAAAGAGTTGAAAGGACTTTTTAACTTATTCCTATAGAAAATAAAACGAAATTTTCATTTTATAAACCGTCTCGTAAAAATTTATATATTATTTATATTTATTTACCTGGTTGGAAGCATATACACGAATACCCCATAATATTAACCTGAACTTCTTTAACCATATATAATATGTAGCCTGTTTGTAAAGAAACGAAGCCATAAAGTTGATGTTCAGATTACAACATATTTAGGCACTAAAAAAAACAAATTCAAAAATATAAAAATATAATAATGTAAAGAATGAACGCTTTTCATCCAGAATCCTGAATAAAAAAACAAAATTCTTTGTGCATCATCGTAGTAAAAGAAAAATCCTTTAAGAGGCAATACATTTTTTTTTTATAAATATTTTAATAGATTTTCTGTAGTGAAAAATAAAAAATTTCAACGTATATAATAATAAAATTATGTTGAATGAAGTCATTAGCCTTATCCGTATTATAACGAATACTTTTTTTAGGTTTTAGCTAAGAAGTGAAACGGAAGGAGGATAACTAACACGAAAATGCAATTCATCAATCAAAAATGAGAAACCTTCAAACGTGTTAACATCGTATAAATCACTCAGGTTAATCTTTCCTATGGATACAAAAAAATAGCTATAAATATTGTATTGAAGAGAACGGTTGTTAAGAATATGTTAAGGCCAGATTAGCTTTTTATGCAGTAAATTAGCTTTGACTGATTTCCCTTAATTTTAGAATGAACATTTTAAATGACTGTAGATTTTTAATAAATATATTTAAATTTTAGAATTTCGATATGATTTAAATGGACAATATTGAATAACATAAAGTAGAGTAGCATTTTAATCATACCGAAAACAGGGAGAAATGGACAATGAAGAGTTTATCAGTTTTATCAGGGAAATTGAAGAGTAATTAAACTCCAATCTTTCCGTTTAAATATAAAAAATATCGTTTCGTAGAATTATCAAAGTAATGTCATATTTCATTACCTCAATTCTAATAATTCTTAAATGAATCCCAGATTAGAAGATGTTTAGTTCTTTTTGTTGATTTTCTTGATTTCCCTTACGCTGAGATTTAATAGGCACTTTAATTGAGGTTAGTCGATCTCAAAGTTTTTCGTAGCTGATAATTTTCGTGATAATTGTATTATTGACATCCATTCCCAGTGAAGTTAAGATGAAAATTTACAAATAGTCTTAGATAACAACTTTGTAAAAAAAGTTATTGTCCAACTTCATAACCGCCATTTCAACGATCTTAATTTGGCAGTAAGTACTTTAATGAATACCCCAGCAAGTACTCTACATAGACTGTAAGGATAATAAGTTATTATGCGAAGTTTGATTTTCCTTGGTCAGTTATTGGACGATGGTAAATTATTTATTAGTACGGGAGTCCGAAATATTAATATTTTATTAATTGATATTTAGGGAACATCCATAAGTAAGAACAGAACTATAATTATTTATAGTCCTTTTTTAAATTAAAAACTTCCAAATCCACTGACAGAGAATTGAAAATTGCATATTTTGAATACACGATAAAGCTACCTATGACTTCCTACACATCATTTAATGTCAATTAGCAAGAAACGCCAATAAGTTCGGACTATGGTATGTCCCGCACACATTTCTGAGGTGGTAGTGAATTGAAATGTTTTATAATTGCAACATCAAATTAGAATCGTCACAGATTCCTGAAAGTCCTATCATAATTATCAGAACTCTAGAAGAACTTTAACAAAATGGTCAACATTATATTTTGTGATACTGCTGCAAATCTACTCAAAATAAATTTTAAATAAATATTAAGGAAATATTGAAACTAGGTTAAACCAAAAGTTGACTTTGTGTAATAGCAAATATATTACAAAAAAAATTATATTTTCATTTTATTTTAAATATTTTATTAATTTTCTTTTTTGTATATATATAAAAAACATTATTTATATTTTATCCGTTGCCAAGTATCCCAAGTATAAAATAACAATATGAATTCAACCAAAAAGTCCTTTTTGCCTTTATGAATCTCGAAAAAATAAAATATTTGGAAAAGGAAAAAAAAAATTAACTAGATTTTTTTTTTTATCTTAATTCTCAGTTGTCCTTCATATAATTTTTTTTTTTTATTATTTGTGTATATGAATTTTGTGGTGCATTCATTCCTGCATCGTATCCTGTTGGCACAATTTCTTCATCAGACAATCGCTATAAAAATACCTTTCTTTCCATTGACTTTAATGAGCTGGAGTAGATTTTTTTTTTTCGGTTTTTGTTGTTAATGTGTGGGAGGATCTATAAGGATATTTTATATACCCACAACATACACCAACACACACAAATAAATAAAAATGCTCTAAGGGTTTTTAATCTGTGTCGGGTATGGTTTCAATTAAAAAATGAAAATGAAAAGAATAAAAGGATTTATTTTTTTTAGAAAGGGAAAATTTCTTGGTTTTTTGTTTAAATCACTATAGCAAAAAAAAAAAACTTGAAACAGAATTCTACTTTTTCAATATTTAAATGTATTTGTAAAAAAAAAGGATACATACTGAAACAAAAACAAAAATTATTATTATTATTATTATTTCTATTAAAGTAAAATGCACAAAAATGTCATCATTTTTCAGTTTTATATTGTTATTATTGTAAAATATTTTCCATGCAGTAGAAAATTCAAGGCAATTTTTATATAAGTTTTCACTATTTTCATATTTATATATATTATAAAAGTAGGAAAAATATTTTTTTTTATTTATACATATTTTATATGGACTAGTAGGTTGAAATGAAATATATTATTTGGTTCAGCTAACAAAAACAAGAATGATTATGCAGTTTATACTAATTCTTAATTCGAGTCATACTCAAATCCGGCACTGAATTAAATATTTCTGAAATATTTCGATTCCTTTAAAAATTAATTATTAATTTAATTTTTTTAGTTTGAGTATTATGAAAATAGTATATAAAATACCTATTTTTTTGATAGGGAACAGGGTCTGGAATCTCAATAAATGATAATCAAGAACTTTCATTTCCGATGGAAAAATGTTTAATTAAGTATTCACACAAAAATAATTTAAACTACCAAAGACTTTTGGTTACTTATGAAGCATTACGAATGTAATTAGAATTTTAATTGCTTTGGTTTGGCTCTTCTAGATCCGATAACAGCCAAATTGACAGTAAAGCAGTATTTTATGTACTGTCTAGAAAAAAGTCATCAGTTCATGATAGAACATAGTTCTTGGTATACACTAATTATGGTATTCTATCGTAGGTTGTTTTTTTAAATAAAAAAACCTTCTCAAGACTATAACTATGAATAAAGTCTATTAAATCAATAGTGATTCACTACTAAGTTTAGCAGAACTATTAAATGTGTTTTGATGGGATACTTTTATATTTTAGAGAAATTATTTCTAATTAAAAATATTGAAATATTCACAATAAAAACATTAATTATAATAAATTGTAGTTCACCTTGGTAATGAATGTCACAAAATTATTTTATCAAATAAATTTATTTTTTAGTATCATTACATTTGATTTATAAGTTATCATAATAGAAATATACAATTCTAAAATATTAAAACTTTTATAATAATTATTCACAATTTAGTTATAATTGTTAATTATAATTTCAACTGATAGTTTAATTCAATGTCGCCATCAATTATAAGTAATTTTAAAACTATATTTATATAATTATCAAACTTACTACTTCATGTACAAATGTTAAATGTCCTTAGATCTGCAATCTAGTCAAATCTAGTTTCATATACTAATATAAATTTTGAATTTTGCGAATTATCTTTAATGATGGTATATTGTTAAGTTAAATTCCGAAATGCTATAATTAAATAAAATAATTATTTACATTTCTAACTATGGCTATATGGACTCTGTAAGGTTATGTAAAGTGAATAGAAATAGACTAAAGACTGTAATTCAAAATTCATTAATTACCAATGCTTTTAAATGAATGATAATTTATTCAAATTATTTATAAGAAAATTCGTCAATGGAAATCAATTATAAATCATAATTAAATTATAATGTTCCTAACGAATTGTATTATAAACAAATAATTATACGAATTTCAAATTCCCTAGTAATTTCATAATTAATTTTCATTTTTTGGCTATTTGTTCCATTGAAGTATTTTGTTTAATAGTTCTACCTGGAAAAGTAAATTTGAAGACTTATGAATACTTAATTATATTAAAATCATATTTTAAGTAACATTTATTTTGTTTGAGAAGAATTTATAAAGTAAGCAACTATTGTAACGTTACACTTAACTAATTTTCTCAGTAATTCTGGTATTTCTTCGAAAATGATTTTATCTTTCTAAATAAATTTTAGACAATTAAATTAAAATTAAATTGTAACGAAATTTATAAATATTTAAGTAATTTTTTTTTCTCTATAATTTTCAGGACGAAAAAAATCAGCTACTTATCACAAATATTTGGTTAAAATTGGTAAGTTTTGAAATCATAAAAATAAAATTTAAATATTAAAAAAAAAAAATTTTTTTATTATATTTTCTAATGTAAAAATATCCTTGCCTTTATTTATGAAAAGATTTTTTATTTATATTTTATTATAAATAATGAGATTTTATGTTCACTTTTGTGGAAAAAAAAGTAATTTTATGTTTGAACAAATTTTTCAATTATATTTAAGAGAAAAATTCCAAGAATTCTTTTTTAATTAAAAATATTCTAAAAAGATTCGTAACGTTTTAGCCTAAGGCCAAGATTATTACAATATAATATTTTTCAAATTAAAATTTACGTAAGTAATTTAATAGAAAATTACATTTTAAACGATTAATTAATTTTGGAAGGATTTCTTTTTTTTTTCTAAATGAATATTTCCAAAATGTTCTATATAATAAATTTAAGATCCTTTTGAACAAACTCAGCATTTTAACATTCAAAAAATTTAACCAAATTCAAATTTCTCTACCAAAAGACACCAAAGCATAAAACAAAAAAAAATCTTGGAAACGAATAAAGAAAAGCAATGAAAACCTAATTAATTTTATTTTAAAGAAATATTTTCACGAATTATATATAAAAAATTTATTTTATGGATGCACAAGAACAATACAATTGAAAAAAGGACACTTTCTTAATTCAATTTTCTTTGTCAGGCAATAAATAAAAGATATCCTTTCCATTATAATGTTTTATGGAGCACAATTAAGGTCTTGACTTCTTTACATTTACGTAGCCTAAAATTTAGAAATTTTTATACGATATAAAAAACAATTCAATTTACAATAAAAAGATATACAATTTTTTTATTATTCATTAATGGTGATTTTAATTGCAATTAGATAACAACGCGTATAATGACCAATATTTTATAAAAGAAATATATTATTAAGGACGATATGGAAAATATATAAATGTAAAAAAATTTAAAAGGAATTTACTATTTAAATAATTAAAGCTTAAAATTTAAGGATTTTAATTTATTTATATATTTTTAGAGTCCTTCAATATCAGTTTTTATTTATTTTCGATTACGAAATCTCTTTAAAATCAAAATTTTTGACATAATTGTCTGCACGTGTTAAAGATAAATAAATTTAAATATATGGATTCATTATTTTTATTTTTATAACAGTCAAAGAAATGATTTGATTTAGGTTTAAAAAGTTTTGACAAGTTAATGCTCGTATATCAATTTTAATTATTTTATTATACATTTATATATATATTTTGTTGGTAATACCAAATATTTCGAAAATCCTTTCATTTTTTATAAAATGTTCAATTAATTGGACATTATAAAATTGCTTCTATTGAGAGCGTTTACGGTGGTTTTATTTAAAAAACAAAAAACTATAAATTAATTATATTTATATTTAGTACAAATTTGTTTTTATATCCTGCAAAGATATATATATACATACATTTGATATAGCCGTCCGTGTAGATAGCTCAACATTTTATATGGGAACAAGGATTAACTGCTAATTTAACTTTTTTATTAATATATTTCTAATATATCTTTTAAATAACCATTTTCAAGAGCATACCATTTCATGAATCGCATTTGTAATTAATTTCGATTTGTGATATTTATGGTCTGTCTAAATCTGTTTCAAGTTTCAATAGATAACGCTAGTGTTGACCGAAAGTTAACGAAAAATTGTAATTTATCATGGAAAACCTTAAAATTGCATTAAAAAAAATTTAATGTAATAAAGTAAGAAAGGGAAGCACAAAATGGCGATAGTTTTTATTTCATCCAATTGATGGAACTGCATGCATTTCTCAAGTTTATGTTCTTCTAAATCTAATATAGTCTAGAATACGTGATAAAACTTAACAAGATGCTATCAGAAATCACAGGAAATAAATATCACTCACTATAAAGCCTTGATTATGACACGATAGTATCTGTAACGTGTCATATCGTGTCGTGTCAAGGCTTTATAGTGAGTGATATTTATGCTGATGCAACTACAAAAAACTGCAAAAATATGGAAATCGATATTTCTAGTTTTTGATTGAGCTACTCATTAATTGTATAAATAAATAATTCCAAATAAACTAATTGAACTACTGATTTTTAAATAAATTGCTCTTAATAATTTACCAATTTATGGTATCAATATTATAATAAAATCTATCTAAATGCAATGCAGTAAAATTGATTTCATTGAATTTGATTTTATGACTTTTCAATTTGATCTATTAATGAAAATTTCCTTATAAAAATACATTTTAATGTTCACAAAAGTTAAAAAAAAATCATATCCTTTTATAAACCAAACCAGAATTTTCTTTTAAATGTGAATTTCTATATAAAATAATATTTTAAATATATTTCTTTTTTGATTTATATTTATTTCGAAAACTTTTTGTATATTCATGCTTCACAAAAAAAAAAAAAAATCATTTTTGAAAGATAAGATTTATATATAAAATCATGACTTGAAGGCACCTACATTTGAAAAATGAATGAATTTCATTTAGGTAGACATCCTTTTATCATACCTGTGACCAAACAAAATAATTTATGATTTATATTTTTTTGATATATTTTGAATTTTATTATATTAACTACACAATATTATGATGGAAATATTTGGAAAAGTCAGATTGAATTTATGGTTAAAAGAAGTTAACTTTGTAATATAGAGAAAAGCTGTACTGGTAACCTTTTAATTAATGAATTACATTTTGAAGGGATATTTTAAATAAAAATGGATAATATTTTTAAAGGTATATTTATAAATTAAATGATCTGTCTGAAAAAGATTTAACCAAAAAAAAAGATGATTGACAGTTTTGAAGGACTATTAGAATTAAATAAATGATTTATAATTATTAATATTTTTGATGGGTTGATAACAATTACTTTTAAATTTAAATTATTATTTTTTGGTACTTAGCTGTGGTTTTAATATTTTAATTATAATTTATCTCAAACACTTAGACAGTCAAGGTTTAGGAATTTAGGCATTACAGCAGCCAATTTAACATCCCAGATTACATTTTACACATTTTTCTGCTACAACTGAGGAAAATTATAGCTACATCTAACTTTTCCAATAGCAATTAGATCTTTGTTAGTTATTAAAAGCTGCTACATAATTTAAACTTCATATTTATATTGTATACTGAAATACCTTTCCATTCATTTCCATTCATATTCTTGTAAATGGTTCTAATCCACAAAAATTTATTCTGCATAAATCTATAATTTGTTGAGGCTCAAGTTAAATATTAAATCTATAAGAATTTTTGGATAATGAATAATCACGTACTTTTCAATGTTACTTCCCTGTTAGATGCAGGCATCTAAGCATACATTGTCAATAATGACGTTGCATCATTAAAATTTACTCTCTTCAGATGCTTTTGTATAACTAAACGTGTATTAATTAATAATTGTCTGGATTGTAGTATCTACAGGCCAAAGTTGCTGTATTCTTCATATCATTACAAGTAAACTATTGGAAAAAACAGTAGAAGTAAAAAAAATATTCTTCCAATTGCCATACAAATCAATTCCAAAGTTCACGTAATTGAGGGTTAGAATTCTATTAAAATTCAGTACAAGTTTTAAAATAATATAAAATTCTGTAATTTTCCTCATTAAAACGTTTTTTTTTTTAATTTTAAATTCTTTCCAGCCAATACATTTTATAATTATCTATTTACCAATTATACTAATTATAAAGTTCTTATACAAATAATATTCATCTCATCAATCACTCCTCGTAAACAAGAAAATAAAAATATTGATGAAATTCTATAATTTTCATCAATATAATAATAATTACCTACTTTTATAATTAAGTAATAATATTTACACAACTAACCATAAAAAAAATATAATTATTTTCTATAGAATTTTTTTTCTAAATTTCATAATATTTAGGAATGGAATGACATGAATCTAAGATGGAATTCTAGTGAATATGGTGGTGTTCGTGATTTAAGGATACCACCTCATCGTTTATGGAAACCGGATGTACTTATGTACAATAGGTAAGTTAAAATATCCATCTATACTAAAAGTTTTGCTCCTTGAAAAAGTTTTTATTTTTTTTACATTATTAAGGACACTGTGTTTACAGAGGCAAAAAAGAAATAAAAATAATTAGTTAATATTTATAAAAAAATAAAAAATATATTTCTCTGTAAATAAAAATTACTTTTTTTTTACTTGGAATATTTTATTATTATTATTTTTCTTCCTTTTTTTGTTGTAAACTTACTGTAGCATAAATGAGTTGTGTCCTTGACTTTAAAAGACATATGTTTATAATATAATTTTTTTTTTATTTTATGTAATATATCTTTTGAGTGAAATATTTTTATGGTTCATGTTTCTTTGTATGTAAAATTAATATAACATTTCATTATGATTTAATGTTTGTATTTATTCTTTTCATCATAATCTTTACGCTCGGTTTTATGCTCGGTCGGTTATTTTTATATATTATGTCCAACAAATCTAATATGTCATTTTCCATATATTCGTAAAAGGATACTAAATATTAAATTTTGTTTTTATGTTTACCTAATATATGTTTATATACAGTTTTACAGGATAATTATGATCTTAATTAATGTAAACTCATTTACTACCTGTTTGCATAAAAAATTCAAAGTTATTTGCCTGTAGAGATTCTATTTTATATAAATGTGTGTTTGTGTAATAATTTATGAAATGCCTCTAGAGAAGTCCTTTCTCTTTTACATAATTATTACAAGTTCTTTTTTAATATACATGGATTTTACATAAAAAAGTTTTTTTTTTTTATTTTTTCTTCTGATGGTGTATTGCACGAAAAATCCTTTTAAACTTTACATAAACGTTGAACTGAAACAAAATATACAGAAGAAAAAAAAACATGTCCCTGATGACATTTTTATATGAGTACAAATAAAATTTATATCTTTTATGTATATATACGTACGTTACGTATATACATATTTGATATGGAAAATTAAAATCTACAGTTGTTAATAAAAATTCACAAAATTAAATATAATTTCTTAAGAGTATCGTAAGTAAGAGTAATCGCAATATTACAAATAATTCTGAAATGTTGTCGGTCGAATAATGAACTTACTCAGAAAAAATATCATTTATATTGAAGTAAGTTTATTCAAAGTGTTTAATAAGACAAGCTGACCTCTAGTTAAAAAAAAGTTTATCGTTTGTTCGATCTAAATATACTTTTTGTATAGGTAGCGATATAATCGTGTGGAATTTGTAATTGTAGTATCACAAAATAATAAAAAAACAGTAATTTACAGTGAGGAAATCTCGGTGGACCATTTTTATGGTAAAGTGTGGTTTAGTGAACTATATATCAAGCGATAATTATTTTATCTATGCGACACAACTTACAATTAAATCGCAAGATGAAAAGTTTACAATAATATCGCAAGACGATTTTATACCGAAGAGAATTATATATTTAAGATTTGGCGATTTAGGATTAACGTACATTTATCGCAAAGGTACTCGTAGCTATCGGAAAGTCTTCGCTGGGATATGTGTTTGATTAGTTTTATTTATAGCGACAATAAAATACTCTTATATTCTTAATATTTCGGTGTTGCCGAATCGCTTTATATATACGTGACATGAACCAGCTTTGTAGCCCATATCTAGTCCATTCTTTTTTATGTAACTTTTCGATTTTGATAAGCCTAGACCAATGTTTACTTTATACAACATTTCTTTGCTAAAGCAAAAAATTTAATAAATAAATTCTTTTTAAAACTGCATTAAGGTCCCCGCATATTGAAAAAAGTTTTTTGTAATCAAAACTTTTTTTGTTATTTTAAAACTTTTTCTAAAAAAGAATTTTCTTTTTTTATAATAGGACAATGTCAGATTACTTTTGCTCTCTTAATTTAAAGAAATAAAAATTATATACAAGAAAATTATAAGTTTTTCACATGAAAAACTGACTAGCTATATATGAAAAAATTTCTAACATAATGCGATTACGTAAATGAATTTTTAATAAACTTTCAGACTTTTTAAGTATATTTTAACTATACAAAGCCGCTTTGAATTTTTTTTTAATATGATTTTCTTATTGTATTATGACAAAATTATTTTGTAAATTGTTGTTTAAGGATTTAAAATTTTAATTTATGTGTAAAAAAAATAACATTTAAATCTATAATTTCATCAGTTTTCCAAATTTAAATACTTGAAAGAAAGATTCCTTGACCTTGACATTTTCTTTATGTTAAATAAATTACTTTTATGTAGATATGCTATTATTATTTCTATTATTTATTTACCTTCCTTAATGCTGACCTCATTTTTATTTTTTCACTATCACTACATAGTTTTGAATTTTAAACAACAGAAAATGATGATAAAGTTTTTGTCTTTTATTATTTCTTAGAATCTTGTTTTATGATCCTGATGGTTAGGATATCCTTTATTATTATGTTAAGTTTTGTATACATAGAAATAAAACAAAATTTCATTCTTTTTCTTATAGATATAAAAATTCTTATGCAAAATAATTTTTTAAATTAACAATTTTTTGTTTTTAGTTCGTCCTGTAAAAATGATATCCTAAATCTCATATATACATACGCAGATAGAATTTTCTCTAGTGGGGAACTTGACTTTTCATTCTGAATTTGTACTGTTTTTATTACTGTGATTTTGTTGTTTTTAATTAAATTTAATATTTTTTTATATTTTTTATTGAACTATAAGAATCAAATTACATCCGAACGTTTTGAGGTATTTACTAGGAGGTCTGAGTGTTTTTAATTTTAAGCTGTTTAATTAATTGATTAAATTTAGAAAAATCAGCATGGTTTTTCTTATTAATGTCAATTCGCCGACAGTAATAAGACAGTTTGAATAGTCCTTTAAATTAATTTTGGTTCGATTAGAGTCTATCATTCTGTAGTCAACCCATTCCACCTCTTTTATGAACGTAATCAAGTTTGCGGGTTTTATTTCCTCCGTCTCTAACAAGTTATTTAGAAAGTAGCATTCCAAATGTGCGTAATCTTCTTTAAAAAATAAAGTTTTAATTTGAAGCTTTACGTTGACGGCGATATACTTTCGAATGGTTTGGGATTTGAGGAACACCTCATTTTTACCTATTTTGTGAAAATTTGAAGAAAAATTTAAGATCTTTCACTGCGGGAATGTATCCTGGGTAAATATCAGTTTTCATGTTTAATCTTCGATTCCGTTTAATTACTTTCCTATTTCTAATGAAACTGCCAGATAAGTTTGCAATGAATTTCATAATACATAGTAAAAATATAGCTCGCAACTAAAGAATTTAAACTAAAAAATCATAGATTTACAAATCGAAAAGACTGTTTTCATTACTGTCTCTATATTATTCCAAAATTTCAATAGCATTACCAAATAAACCGAAACGATCTCACTAAAGGGTTAAATTTTCTACAAAATTAATAAAATTGTAATATTTTTGCTAAAATTATATTGTAATTTATGACAAGTACAAATTTATCTAACTCTGTTAAATATTTTATCTCAATATTATGTTAATTTAATCTGTCAATATTTACTATTTCCCATCAAAAATTCATAAATTTAATATTAACTCTAAATTATTTTCTACTCTATAAAATATAATGACTAAGAAATGAATAGAAATTTGGTCAATAAACCATTTTCTTTTTTCTATAATCATTATTAATGACACTGCGCATTTTATCATAAAATCTACAAAGAAATTTTCATTTTTATGTTATTATGTTTACTATTGTAGAATAGTTTTTTTTATTAATACTATGCTTTGTTAGCATAATTTACAGAATTTACTTTGTTTTTATTTAGCTTTGTGTATAAAAATTTCCAATTCGATTAACTATAGTTTTTCATAAATTTTTAACCTAAATCAATTTACAAATATTAATTTATTTAAATCTATTGTATCTTTTTTTTATATATGTATGATTAAAGTGCTGACGAAGGATTCGATGGAACTTATCAAACAAATGTTGTTGTCCGTAATAATGGTTCCTGTTTATATGTACCACCAGGAATATTTAAATCAACATGTAAAATTGATATAACATGGTTTCCATTTGATGATCAACGTTGCGAAATGAAATTCGGTTCATGGACATATGATGGATTTCAGGTAAAAAAAATAATATTATTATTGTAATTATATGTAAATAAAATTCAAATTAAATAGTAAATTGAAGAGTTATAGTTAAATAAAAAAAATTGCTGTTATTTACTTCTTACAAACCAAAATATCTGCCGCAAAAGCAACAGCTTTAAAGTCCTGCATTGTCTCTGGTTTGATGTTATATACTCGCTACTTGAACGAATATATGAAAAAGACCTCTTTTAAAAACTATATTATTAGTTTACTAATATAACTTATGATCTAATGCTCCCAATGAATTCGATAATTTTCCTGATTGGTTGAATTTTGAGTATTGACTTAAGAAGTAAAATCTCACTATTTAAAATTCTTTCTCGCAGCATTAATTTATATATAATTAATGGCCCTTTTGCTGGAAATCTTCTCGCTCTAGCTTCTCTTTGATTTTTATCCTTCGGTATTATTGAATTCGCCGAAACAATCGTCGAATTATCAATTCCTTGCTGTCGCCGTATTTGGTATGATAAAACTCACTATCAACTCCTTGCTGTCGACTATAGACTCGTTTTAACATTTCATATTTATGTGAATAATGTAAAGGTTAATTAGCAAACTCTAATTATAATCTTCTAAACGTTTATATTTGATTTAGTATATAAAGTCAATTCGACCCTTTTCAATTATTTATTTATTTTATTATACATTAACATAATTCCGAGAACGATTTTTAATTTAACTCTTTGAACAGAATATTTTTAATTCCTTTTTCGATTACAATTTAACTTTTCTATCTTATATAGCTTATAAAGCTACAATATAGTTATATAGCTTCTTATATAGCTACGACAATTTATGTATTGTTGTACATACATTTATTATTTTTATCAATACAGTAATTTCAATGGAGTAATGTAATTTTAAGTATACATTAGTTTTCCTTTATTAAAGGATTATTTTCTTTATTTTTTTAAGGATTTTATGACAAATGAAATTATCTTTATGACGAATTTGTTTCGTCTGTCAGTCATTTGGAAATTTTTCCCTTCTGGTATTGTAAATATACCAAATTCCTTACATATTTTAGATGCCAAATGATAAAACTTCAAAGAATTAACAAATTGGCCATAGTGACGTTAAAAATTTAAATTATATTTCACGTGCCTGAAATTCACAAAACACGACTAAGTTGAAAAGGATTAGAAAGTTGGAAGAATTACAGTTTATATGCCACTAAAAAATTGCTGGATATTTAGGACTTTTAGCCGCTTCAAGTACTTTTGAAATTTTTGTTCTTTTAAAAGTTTAAAAGTATTTACAGAAAATTTGTATACGAGCATAAAAAGAAGCCCGGTAGTATGAAATTACTGCACAGTAATTCAACTACACAGTAATATTTATTGTAGTAAATTTTCCACTATACTTAATTCTTATGTATTTGTATGTGTACAGTACATGTAGAAAACTTAAGTAAAAACTTCATGCGACATTAATTACTTCCAGAGACGATGAAATTTGTGTCACATAGAAAATGGAAAATGAGAAAATTATTGTATTTGAATTGGATATATAATACAAAAAGAATAAAATCTATTAACACAAATCATTTCGAAAAACTGCAATGTAGAAATGATTTTTTTTTTCATTTTTCATATATATGGCAATAAAATAACTGCTACTGAAGCTATCAGGACATTCATATATACATATAATGACTGCGTATGTACAAGGATAGAAATTCACTTAAAATAATAATAATAAAAACTAAAAGTAGAAACTTTTGCTCCGTTTGAAGATGAGTGTATGTGAAGTGATAATTTATCATTGTTAAATGTCTTTGTATATTATTCGGCACGAAAGGATATACAAAAAAAAATTGCAATTGTTGTGCGACATTTTTAGTACTTTCTTTTCTGTATTGAAATAAAATAAAGAATTTTCAGTTTTTTTTTTTTGGAACAGAAAATATGTATAGGATAATTTTTGTAGGTCACGCATATTCTTTCATTTCTCTATAACGATGGAAAATTCTTCATTTTATATTGAAAGAAAGAAACTGAATTTTATAAGAGTTTTCATGAATTTTATTATATTTTTGTGGTTGCAATAAAATGTATTTTTTTTTATGGTTTTTGTGAAATTTATGGATTTCTGGTTTTGAAGAGTACATATTTAATATGACAGCAAAGTCTTATAATTATAATTCATAAAATTATATTTTATATTATTTCTTGTATACATAATTTTATAATAACTATTTTTGACATAGCTTCAAACTAAATGGTAAAAATTCGATTATTATTGTCATGTAATTACTAATTTTGTAAAATTATAAAGTATATAAGCTAATCCTCCATTTATACGGTTTAAATTGGTTCTTCAATAGTGCCGTGTAAATCAAAATCGTGTAAAACGAATGCAAATCTTTTATTAAAATCGCGTTAAAGTGAAAAATATTGTGGAGTAAGTGGTATTTTTCCTTAATTTATTCATTCGTGATAAACCGACAACTTGTAAATCAAGTATCGTGTAAATCGTATAGTTTAAATGTCGTTAAGTTTATATTACGTTCCACTGATCTTTTTAACCATTAAATTTAAAAATTTGTTTAATATACATGAAAACATTAATAATAATGCAATTCTAAAAAATATTACTGAAAGTATTTAATTTTACAATATAAAACAATTTAGTCCTTCGGTAGAATTCATATTGGGAGCATATTTTTTGATAAACAATAATTTTTTTTATCAAGAAGTCATTTTGTAAAGCTTTTGTAAGGTTACTAAAATACCAAATGATGAAAAATCCTTCTAGTAAAGACTATAATGGTTCACTATTTGCAAATATAAGTATAATATCAATTCATTTATTTCTTTCTTTCAATGATATTCCATTATTTGAAATTTTGGAAAATAAATATAGTGAAGAAAATACATTTTTAGCATTAGTTTTTGATATGTTTCTACAAATTTTGTACTAAGGTTAACTGCAATTTATGCAGTAACATTTAATTCAATTAAAATCCAATAAAATCCCAGCTAAAAATATTCATTCTATATAGAAATATCCTTCAACTATTATAAAAATATTACAATTTTCCATTTTCCAAAATTAATAATCCAAAAAATTTGATTAATAGTTACTGCAAGTTTTGTAAATGCTGAATTCCACCATCAGCATAAATAGTTTATCATAAAAAAGTTCAAGAGATCATGGTCATTTGAGATATAAATACATTTATGCAGTAACCATTTCCATAATTATTTATATTCAATTTTAGTTTTACAAAAACAAAACTCTGTGAATCCTTATATACTCACGCGATTAATACAAATTTTATGATAACTAACATAAAAAGATAGTTTTTTTTAAAAAAAATTTGCAATGATTGCCAAAAAAGATTCTTTTATATCAATTTTTAAATGGATTGAAAATCTGATTTCACACAAATACAAACAAAAAATATAAAGTTATTAAATTTTTTTATAAATTCTCTATTAAAATGCAAAGTCATATTCATCACGAAGAATTATTGATGATAGCCTTGCTAAATGAGGGGAGAAACAATCAACAACAATGCAGTCAACCATTTTGAAAGAATCAATCAAATTTATGATTTTTATTCTGTTTTTTAAATAACCATCCCGTAATATGCACAAAGCACACCTGGATTTTTCTATAAGGTCATAAAATTTAAATTATTCCAGTAGCAAAAGATGAAAATTACATTTATAGAGAAGAACACATCATAAATCCAATGTCAATTAAATATTGTGCAGTGTTCATGTTAATCTTGACATTGCATTTTATATTCGCAGTCTGTACTAGATTGTCCCTTAGGGAGGCAAAAAAAATTGTCTATGAAATTGGAATGACATATATTTTTTCACCGACAAAATTATAGAATTGAATGTGGATACAGTGGAGATTCAGATTTTCGAACTTTTCAGTAAAATGTTATATAATAATAAATAATTATGTGTAACAAATATTTTAAGAATATATTTCGTAATCAAATGTGAAATTGGTTTGAAACTTAACGAATTAAATAACTATGATACCCCCCTACACAATCATCAAGCAAAGTCCTCTCATATAAATAAAAATAATAATTTGGCAACCTTTAAAATGGTTGTCAACGTGTTTGTTAACTTACCTACAAACGATACAACTTGACTAAGCTTTCAAGATGTTGATTAAAATGTTGTATGAATAATGTGTGGCCATCATTAGAGTGAACATAAAAATTCTTTAATGTAGGCATTATCTAACATAGTCTATGCTGAAATGTAGAACCGAAAATAATAAAGAAGTCTGAGTCTAAATCATCTAGTCTTCTATGTTAGATCTGATTCTCTTGCATCACTTTAAATAACATTTAATTCCGAATAATTTCATAATCATATTTAAAATCATAGCACAATCCAGTTTAGGTCGAATAATCGTGACTCCACTGTTTATATATATATACTACATAATTATTGAAAGCAACTTTTGAGTATAATTGGCATATTTTATCCAATTAAATAAAAAATTTTATTGGAATTCATTTTGGAAATAATTTCAATAATTATTTTTAATATTATTAATTTTATTTAAATATTTGAAAATTATTTTTTTGCTGTAACTTTAAAATATATTTAAATATAAGTAATAATAATTTTCTTCAAGTTCTTCATATTTTTTTCCAGATAGTTCTTATGTTTTGTAAATATTCTAATTTGTTAATTATAAAACACTACATTTCTAAAAAAAAGGCATCATCAAATTCGTATTACCTGTAGCTTTAATTCATAACAATTCTTTTGAATTCTTTTCATAAAACCTAGGCACAAATACGCTCCAGTATGCGTATAATAAAAATGTAATTTTAGAAGTATTCCTTTGTAGCAATTCCAACAAGACTCTTAAAAAAATTTTTGTGATAGAGCCGTAAAAGGATCTTCTATCTGTAAATATATCAGCATGAATTCTATTTTCTAAGGATGTATAATTTCATTAGAATAAAAAAAATATGTCTGCTTATAATGCCGCAATGACTTTTATGTTTTCGCAATCATTCCATTTTTTTTTTTTGTTGATTATAGTCTTTTTCTGAACTTCACTTATCACTTCATAAAATGTGAATAGTTCTCACAACGCCACAACAACAACAACGAAAATAAAGAAATTGTGTTGCTTAAACACCTGGGTATAAATTTTCTTTTTATATAGTTTATTTTTGCTTAAAGAATTATTTTTTTTTCATGTCTCAAGGTTTCATATTTTTATGATCTGCAAAATTTTCATGTGAATTGAAGTTTTTCTTTTTCCTTTTTTTTTGGTATTATACGTACTCGTAAGATGAACTATAAATATTTTGGATAAACATTCTAACGATGAATACTTTAAAAAAAATTAAATGAAAAAAAAATGTAAAACAACTTTTAGAATTATGTAAATATTTTGAAAGTAATGTTTAGAGTGATATAAGGAAAATTCTTATTTATATAGTAAATATTTTTCTTGCTTTTTAAAGTTATTTTTTGTGTAATGAGGAATAATTTATTGAAGATATTATTTAGAAAATTTATTACAAGAACTTTGAAAAATTTATATGAAAATTTTAGAATCATTATTAAAAAGAAGATATGGAAAATCGATATTTGGAGTAGGATTCGAGTGATAATTTTGATTTAAAAAAAGGAAAGACAGTTTTGATTATTACAACGAACGTTCTTATTCTAATAATCCTTCAAAATGTAAAATACTTATTAAAATAATATGCTAAATTGGTTAAGCTGTAAAGCAATTTCAGTAAGAAATATCACAATTCTGTAAAAGCAATCATGTAATTAAAGTGATTTCGTTAGGAATAAAATTGCTTCACATGATTAACACTATTTTGAATGGAATAAAAGTCACCGAACGTTCTTGCTTTATGTTCAATATTTGTTACCTTTATCGCCCACCTCCAGAGTGCATAATTTGTACAGTCTTAAGGTAAGAGTTTCGCTACAATAAAGAATCCTAAATTGGTTTAATAATTTGTGAAGACATGGTCCAATAAATATTAGACAGCCATGTTTTCGATAAAATTTGAAATATAGAAATATTTTAACCATAAATTTTTTAAATTGATCCGGAATCTTTCAAAAATTTAACTCTTTTCCTTAATAAAAAACTGATTTATATGTTTAGATTTTATGGATTTAATCCGTAAATCAAAACTTAAAAGATTATTTTGTCATACTTGAAATTATGAAAAATCCAAATCAAATTGAAACTCTGAACAAATAATTTATTTGTATATAAATCAGAAAACAATTTGGTATCTTGTATATTTAGATTTTCGATTTTATTGGATCTCATTCCTTCCGGATAATGCGGAAAAATACAACAATCTTTTTTTTTATTTTTGTTCCGTCGAACATTATAACTCATCAGGATGGATGACAAAATATACAACAAATAATCAAAATTAGAAAGTCAAGCATGAACGACACAAAAAACAAAAACATAAAATTCGGAATTGATATCATCACGATTCAATATTATAAATCAAATCTTGACGATTGTGTACGTGATACTGAATAAATCTTGACACTAAAAATGGAAAAAAACAAAAATATCATCAGATACAATTTTCTATCTTCATATTTTTTTTTACATTTTTTTTCGTGTTAACTGGAAAAATCGTTTTTCATTACACACAAAACTTATTTTAATGTACTTTTTTTTTACTATTTATATTAGGGCTTCTCAAACGGGATCCCGGGATCCCGTTTTCCCGGGATCCCGGGGGTGAAAAGTCATCCCGTTATCCCGGGATTTAAATGAAATTTCCCGGGAATCCCGGTAATTTTTTTTTAACATTTTTTTTTTACCATTTTTAAAGATATTGAAAATATTATCACTCGAAATTTGACTACTATTTACTTCCTTTCCCCTCTTGTGACGAATTTCGGTAAAAATTAGATTTAAATCACCAATATATTTTGCAGTTTATTATTGAATATGATTTATATGTTGTAACTTGTCCGTGGTTATTTTATATTTAACATCTAAGGGACTCCCCTTTGTTCATTGTAATTTCTTGCAATTGTGATTTTTTTATTAGATTGGTGCAAGAAAACTAAGTAGTTTAGTATAAACAAAAACAAGGATGTGAAAAACCAAGTACGTGAATTTTAAAACATATGTTTAGTAATTACAACTAATTTAAAATACTTTATGTAAATCTACTATCAATTTATATTTTTAAAAAAATATTATAAAAATTTATATTTATCAAATTTAATGCTAATGAAGTTTATCTTTGTTTTGTTTTGAGAGTCTTAGTTTCTATGAATTATTTTGTATATAATTTCTTTATCTTTTTCTTATTAAAAATAATAGTATCAAAAACGAATTTTTTGTGTATTTTTTTGAATTTACACATTTTTTTCCCACCTAATTGGATAAATTCTTGCTTGTTACCTAATCCCGGGATTTCCCGGGATCCCGGGAAATGAAACATTTTTGTCCCGGAATCCCGGGATTTGAATTTTTACGGGAAATGAGAAGCCCTAATTTATATACGAAGAAAATGAAAAAAAGGAAATTTTTGTTACATAAAAAGCTTTTAAGACTTGTTTTTGTAGTGCTGACGAAAAAAAAAAGTTTTCCTAAGAAAATATTCTGTTTAGTTGAGAAGCTGTGCCGTCAGCAGTTAAGAAAATATTTAGTTTATTACATTCTTTTGTAGTTTAATCGAGTAAAAAGAAACATATTTTCACTAATATATGATTAAGAGGATTTATATCAAATAAATTTAATTTGAAAAATGGTTCGGTATGAATTCCTTATGGAATGGTAGATAAGTTTTGGTATCTGGTAATTTTTGATCCCTTGCCATAACAAAATAGTGTATAAATGAAGTAACTCGCTACGATCTTTGATTGGAAATAAATTAAATGAACGGTTTCAAAAGGGTGTTTTGACTTCAAATTCGAATAGATAAAGCTAGTCGAAGATAATGCTAAAAATCAAATTTTTATAAATATTACCATCCACAGAACCAAGTTGCAAATATATAAGTTTAAATTTCTTTACATTTACCCCAATTACTCTTAACAAAAGCAACGGCAACACGCTGCAATTCTGTAAAACAGGAGTAAACTTTCAATGCAAACAGTGAGAACGTAAATATGCAAAACGCAGAAAGCTTGAAAAATTGAAAATGTGAACGCAAACATTCACAAAGCAGAAGTTTTATAATTATATAATGTCTTCATTTTAAATTTTACAATTAAAATTCATACAAATAATTTACAAATAATTATTCAAAATTTGTTTAATAATATAAAATAGCTGATTAGGAACAGCTGTTTTATGTCATTAAGGCAAGAACACAACTTTGAGAGTGCCAATAACGCCGTTGTAAATGCATTTGGATATTTATGCTTTTATACAATTTATTTCCTTTATTTGATTGCTAATGAATTATACAAATCGTGGCTATATCGCCTATGTGAATAAATTTTTATATTATATTAATTTCTATTATAATTTGTGCTGACAGACATAAGAGACTATTTACTTCCCGTTGAGTCGGTTATCGATTTGTATTCAGTCTAAAAAGAAATTCCAAATTAGAATTTTTAATGTAACTCCAACAAAATAAGTTGGAGCTAATTTAAGATACAAACTGCCTATAGACATATTACATAAAAAATTCAAAAATACATTCCATAACAACAATTATTCTAATCAATTATTCGTCTTTGGTAAATTTACATACAGATCCATATAAATTAATAATTCATACAAAGAATGATTATCGATTCCATCAGAAAAGTTAATTAGAATATAAAAGTTCCTCAATTTCTGAATATTTTTTAGAATGCAGATTTAACAACCAATAAATTAAAAAGCATTTCTTAAAAGTGCAGTTTTTTAATCAATTACTTTAATTTTTTTATATTTTCTTCAATGAATTTTCCAATTCATTTGCATATTTTTTTCAATTTTTAATTAAAATGCCAAAATTTGACTTATAATTCAAAATCTTTCAAACAGCAAAGAGGAAACTTTTAATTCATTAATCAAAAATTTCCAAAAAGAAGAACTATTTCTTACTTATACTATATTATTTCTGCATTGTAAATTCGGGAATTTTCTATTTCAAGTTTTCTTCATTAAAATTAAATGATTTTTCTTTTGATTCTTTGAATATCTTAAATATTTCGATTTTTAAGGTTTCTTTTTGGAAAATCAACAAAAAAATCTTAATATTTCGACTGATTGTCATCCCTGTTATTTTTTCCATATAAACGTTTTAAAAGTAGTGTTAGTTGTTAACTCTAAGTTTCCGACAAATTGATCACATAAATTATATTTTTTAAAGAAAATTGATATTAATAAATGGACAAGAGAGACCTCTGTGACCTTAACGATGTATTGTTTATTTATAGCCCCTATCTATCTTACCATTTAAATTTTTTTTTTAAAAACCTAGAATGTTTTAAGGGGGCCATGTTGTCCAGTTCTTCCAAGGTAAGGAAATCTTTACCCAAGATATATTGTCTAATTCTTGTGAGTGCCTCGCAACGACAGAGTATTACTAGTCATGATTTATTCAAACCATTCTGACAGCTGGCGGAAATAGCGTTCTTAATAAATTATAAAATGTAGCTACAAAACTTAAAAATATAACCTAACAAATGAAACTGTGTCAGTACTCAAAAATTCCTATATTTATGAAACTATTGTATATTATTTCAGATGCGTTTAGATTTCCTACTTTAATAATTATGGAAAAACTATAGAAAATTTATATTTTATTTTTCATCTGAAAATAAAAAATAAAATCCAAATTAAATATTTCCCTAGGAAAACAAAAACGTTTTTTCCAAGATGAAAAAATTTCAATAAAACAAAAGAAGTGAATATACGGAAAATATGCCATCCGGTTCAACGAATCAAACAATAGATTTTGTCGCAGGATTAAAATTAAAATTCGGTGTAATATTTTTATTTAAATTTTTCTTTTTTGTTAGTCCGTCCACCCACACAAAATCCTAAATTCTACTTTTTTTTTTGCAATTTTCTTTCGAATTACAAAAAAATATAAAAATTCGTCCTTAAAAACAGGATTCTAATATGATGATGTCATTTATACATTAATTTATATATTTGCATATTTTCTACTTCATCACCTAAATATAAAATCCATTTTCGGAATTTGAAATGAAATGCAGCAGTAATAAGCGCATAATGGCATTGTCTTAACAGTAATCCACTTGAGAACAACTGGCGTTGTTTGCTGCTGTTAAAGCATTTTTTTTGCACATTTTATTTTCCGTTTTTTGTTTATAGTTTTCCTAGTGCTTTTCAATTTTTCTTAGAAGTTTATCAGTTTTTTGCGAATGATGCGGTAATAGTTTTGCTGTTTGCTTTCTAAATTCCAAAATAAAGGAAGAGGAATTTTTGTTGTTGTTGAATAATTTCATATTTCTGTATCTAAGGAAAATTCGTTGCAAATAATTATTATTATTATTTGTTTGTGTATTTAATGGAAAATTTGGTTTTACAGAGTTTAATGTACTAAAAATTGTTGGAAATGTAAAATATAAAGTCTTAAAATTATTTGCTTTTAAATGATGAATGTGAATTAAGAAATTTAATGGATGGAATTGTTTAAAAGGATTTTTGAAAGGGAATTAATTTTATGGTAATTTTATTTTACAAAAACAAAACTAGGACTTACTTAACAGTAGAAACTCTTTATTTTTATCAAAAAATAATTCATTATTTTATACACTTAGTTGGTTAGAGAGCAAAGATGAATTTAGTATACCATTAGAGAAGAGGTTAACTATTAACTCTAAACAGCTCGTTGTAATAATCCCATTTGTGAATTCGTGTTTCATTTGTCACATTAACAAATGTTCTTCTTTCAAAATGAATTTTTGATGACCATACTTGCTGACACAAAGTGACATTCAAATATAGCGAACAGGGATAAGAAATATATTCCACGATTTCCAATTCCTTATTTCTTTCATAATTCTTGTGGCACCCAACAAACAATTAAAACACATATAGAACAAATGAATAGCGCTAGGATATAATTCCACTTTCAATTAAAATTTTGGAATTCGATGCATGATTCACTTTTATAATTACAAATAAAAATATTTCATGTTTACAAAATTGAGAATTTTGGCAATGAATTCATAAAAATGATTCACAAGTTTTAATTAAAGGAAAATGTGTTATATGTCAAGAATATGCTGTCGTAGTATACCTTCCAGTAATTCGAAAATTACTAGCAAAAACGAATTTTTAATTGTGTAATTTTATAAACTTTAACTAAAATTTAAATTTATAATGGTAATAGAAATCTATAAATGTTATTTCATATAAAATTTTATTGATTCTAATCGCGATTTTACCAATGCTCTTGCTATATGTACTTAGCTCCAATTCAATAACAAATTATTAGTATTTAAATTTTGTACAAATTTCATTTATTTAGCAAAGTCCTTCTTCTTAATATATCGTAAATTATCTGCCTATTTAAATACTTGATTTAAACATATGTAAGTAAAGAAAGTATATTTAACAAATATGAAAGTTTGTCTCAATAAAACTGAATTTAATTACTTTTGTACTTATAAATCATATGGAAATGTTGTGGAATAATTATATACACATTGTTATAAGAATGTATAATGTTTTCCTTACGATTTTACGATAAAAATTTTCCAATTCTTTTCTTATTAAACATAGACATTTACCATACGACAACTGAATTTGACTACAATTCTATTTTGCTAGAATATTAAAACTAAATTTATATTTTGTCATATATCCTTAATTCAATTTCTATAAAATATTTTTATAACATAGTAGAAATCTTGTACATCCTTTATTTCTTGTATATATCCTAAAATTCAACATTTTTGTACTATATTCTATCAAATCAAATTTGTTTCTTTCGGTTCTTAATTTTATGAAAAGAAATTATTTTTATCACGTTTCTTTATATAACCACAATTCCGGACCAAAAACTTATTATACAAAATACTCTAAGATATAAAAAATAAAAATTAAATAAATCATAAACATCCTAAATACATCAGAATCTCCGGAAAATTACTTAAAAGACTATAAATCATATAAGTAGTTCAAGTTTAAATATTTTTGTTCTTAATATATTTTATAGATGGTTATATTTTATCGCTAAACAATTATTTATATAATTCAGGACACGTTTATCACTCTATATGTATATGAACACAATAGTCATTTTATATTCTCTACTATTAATAAATAATAGTACTTCGTTTTAAGTATATTAGTATTTTAGTGTTGTAAATATTATATATCCTGCCAAAAAAAAAACCATTAACATTTAGTCTTTTGTGTGCTACATAATATCCTTGCGGTATTTTGCAGATTTTCTACATATTCCAATGATCAAAACAGTTATATTGATTATCCTTTTTATCAAAAATTTTAATGGATATTGCAAAATTAAAATGTATTTTAAGATTTTGTTAAATATAAATTATTAAAAAGGATATTTTTATATTGCTACAAATCAAATTTATTTCAAATTAAATTAAATTGTATTTTGCAGATTGACATTTTAAGTTTTATAAATTCCTTATTTTGAATGTCCTTATTCAAACTATAAATAAATATTTTCAATAAAATTATGACAATTATCTAAATTTTTAGACTGTAGCATTAACTATAAAAATAAAATGTAATTAAATTTGAAATTTTGAAAAAGTCCTTGTCATATTTAACCATAGAAATAATAATAAAAAATATTTTGTATCATATTTTTCTATTATTTCATTTTTTATTTAGTTGGATCTTCAATTGCAAGATGAAGCTGGCGGGGATATTTCAAGTTTCATAACGAATGGCGAGTGGGAGCTTTTGGGTAAGTATCACTACCACTAAAGTGTACACTTAAGGATCTCGTTAGCCTACAAAAACATTTTTTTTTGTTTGTTTGTAGAATATGCAACACAAATTTTTATATTTGTTTTCGACTTTATATATTTTATGGATCAGCTTTTTATATTTTCATATTTCATCGTTATCATAAAAAAAATATTTATTATTTTATGATTTTTTTTTTATGATTATAATGCAGTTTTTAATATTAAATCGGATAAATATTTTTTTTTTGTATATGGATAAATATTTAATAATTTTCAAATATGAAAAGCTTAAAAATTTATGATTTCTTTTAAAATATTATATAAAAAATTTATTTTATAAATTTTGTTTCGCAATATTATATAAAAAAAAATAATTATTATATATTTTGACAGGTGTTCCTGGTAAACGTAATGAAATTTATTACAATTGCTGTCCAGAACCGTATATCGATATAACATTTGCAATATTAATTCGTCGGAAAACGTTGTATTATTTTTTTAATTTAATTGTGCCCTGTGTATTAATCGCATCAATGGCTCTCCTAGGTTTTACACTGCCACCAGATTCCGGTGAAAAATTATCGCTTGGTAAGTAATAAAAAAAAACTAGATAAATTTAATTCTTTAAAAAACATACGGAAAATGAAAATTTTATGTTTAATACAGTTTTGTTTTTCTACAAATACAAGTTAATTAAGAGGTTAATAGAAATAATTTTGAATCTGAACTGAAGGAATATAATATTTCAAAAATTCTGGTTTGTCAGACGTTTCGAATAACTAAAAATGATTTATCTAGCAGGCCATATTATAAAATATAAACAAATAAAGAAGAATTTCAAGAGTCAAAATTATGACAAAAATAAAGGACTAATGAGAAAAAATGAAATCGAAAAAATATCCTGGAATTACAGTGACTTCCTGATGACATTCATATTTTTATTGTAAATTAATTGATTGATAAATAATTAAAATTTACAAATTTACAAAAAAAATAAAATATAAAATTATTGATTTTTGAATTAAATTACTCTCTAAAAATCATCCCGATTTGTTTCTATTGGATTATTACATATTTATCAGCTCTTATTCTGAAGCTACGAATATCTTTCAAATGGTTAACGTCAATCAAATAAATTATGATGAAAAATCTTACTGATTCCTAATTGGTTGCAAGAGATTTAAAAAAGATAATTTATAAAAATTAGTTAACTATTTAATGGTAAACTAATTTAGTTATTGATGTTACAGTCATCTTACGTTTTGCTACTGACTTAAATTGGGTAAAATGAGCCTTGTTTTCTTAAAAGAATTCATGGCCTGAGTTGTTAATATTAAGATATTCTTTTAAAAGAGAAATAAAGGATTCGCGGTTGTGATAACAAAAAATTGATTATGATAATATTTGATGGGGGTTGATGGTAATCTATAATCTTTAACTATGAGTGACCGTTGCCAGTTATTTAATTATTTGGAGTATATAAAAATCATTTAATCATTTGTGTTTTCTCAATAATTTTATCAGAATTCTGCCCAAGATTTTTAAAAATATGGACTGAGAAATTATGGCCTGCTAGATACAGGATATAGTAAAGGATTTGTAGTAAATTGATAATAATCTCGATAAGTAGTTGTTAGAATCTATATGGTGGTACTGATGGAGACAGTCAGAGTCAGAAAAAATTTCATTATCTAAGAATGAACTATTAAATACGTTTTAGCAAGGTGAAGATTACGTTTTAGATATTCTAAATCCGGAAAATAAGTGCTATCACGTGGAAAATTTCTAAAAAAATAATTAAAAACTCATTACAGCAAATTATCATTCTCCCCATACTCTGAACCCTGAAAAAATCCTTTCCTTTTTTGCTTATCTTTACGACTAAGCTTCAATAGAACTTGAAAAATCAAACTGAAAAAAAATCATAAATTTATATTAAAACTATTGTTAAAACGTATTTATGTATGTACACTTAATCATAAATGTTACACCGATGATAAATAAAAGTCACAAATGTTTGAAATTGTGTCACGTATTTCAGTTTTGCCATCAAGGATATTGTTTTACAATTTTTATTTTCCTTAATATTATACGATATAGAAAGAAAAATATTAATAACAAAACGGTATTTAAGGATATCGTCTTCTTAAAGCAATTTCTTAAAAAATAAAAGTAAATTTAAGAAGTTTTTCTTTTATATGTTTTGTACGTTTCTATATAAATGTAATAAAATTAAAGATATTTTCTATATACGTTATTATAAACGTTCATTTTTCACCACGTAACAATTGTGTATTTTTGTTAATCACACAATCAAACAACATCTTGTAAAAATAAATTGATAAAATTTTTGTTACTATTCTGGTACTACAAACCAATAATCATAATATAAACAGACAAATTGATATTATGATTTACCAAAGGATAAAAAATAAAATATAAATACATAGCTATCTACATAAAATATTATGTAAACACGTTGTTAAATTTATTCGCCGGAAGTATAATTATTGTTTGTATGTTGTGAATAAACAATATTTAAAAGGATACAATTTGTGACTTATTAAATTATTATTATTGAGAATATCACAACTGTTAGCTCTATAAATTATAAGAAATATGAAATTGATTTTGGTTTGATTACTGAAATTAGTAATCATTTATAAAAAAAAGAAAAAGAAATTGAAAAGTATTTAATATCTATACAATTTTTTTGATTAAATTAGTTTTTTACTAATGACAATTAAATACTTTTTAAAATAAATTCAAATTAAACTAATCATACTTGAAATATCATTTGGGAAGAAATTGAGAAGAAATTATATAAATTCAGTAAAATTTGCAATATTTAATTTATGAATTTTCTACCTTTTTTTATAGTTTTTGGTTGCTATTGGAAACATAATGGGCTGTTCTACTACCTAGTGGTTCATTACATTTCGTTCATCCCAATATTGTCGATTTCTGTTCACTTTTGTGGAAAAAAATTTACTTTAATTGATTTACCAAACACTAAAATTACAAATTTTCGTATATTTTTGGTGTGTCTGAAATGGAATTTTGATTTTAAAATGAAATCATCAGGAATATGTTGATATAACATTGGAGATAGTAACACACCTTCTATAAAATTGAAAATTTTTGGACATAGATTTTACCGAACTTATCTAAATTGAATGTTACTAACATTTTAAATATTATATAATAATAACAAACCTAGAAATTTTATGTAATTTCCAATTTTTTGACAGAGACTCATATTATTAATATACTTCATTCTATTTTGGATCATAGGGCTTCAATGATAGAGTTTTCGTTATAATTTAATGGGATTTTGGACCTATTAATTTTATATGAATTACGAGCCCTAAGTTTCTTTATTGCTAAGAAACTTTTAATTGTAACAAGTCAGTTTTTTTAAAATCACAATTAAATATTGCAATTTTTATTAACTAGTAAACATTTAAAGCTGAACTTAATGCGATAGCGATGTCTCGGTCAAGAGTTAAACCAAATACATCACGGCATATAACAATACTAATACGCCGTCTACATAACGCATATCTAATCGCTCTTAAGGACACATACATTCCGCCATTATTTTAGCCTTTGCATCTGTGTCTTTCTATGTACTACCTTCAACACATTTTTCAGAGTATTGAAATTAGTTAAGTTAACTTGGATAGTTGAAAAAGTTCTATTTTAATTAAATAAATAATTTAATTTAGATATTTTGTGCATGCTTTGATAGATTTACCATTAATCTCAATTACATTTAATAATATCTGTAAAATTGAAATTCTACGACTATTTATATCAATTGGAAAATTATAAATTGAAGATCTCCCTAAATTCCACAGAATTTTCCATTTCCTTTTTTTTTTGTTGATTCTAAATATTACTTCAATTCTCTTTCTAGGAGTAACAATTCTCTTATCTTTAACCGTCTTCCTTAATATGGTGGCTGAAACAATGCCGGCCACATCAGATGCAGTGCCTCTACTGGGTAAGTTTAGCAAAAATAATTGTTTTCAATCAATTTTTCATCATTATTTTGGTTTTTTTATTATATTTTTAATTGGATTTTCATTTTAATCCAAAAAAAAAAAATTATCAAATTAATTTCCATTAAATAAGTAAACAATTAATTATTTTAAAAAGTATCATTAATTAAAAAATTTACATAAATAAATAAATCATTTAAAATATAATCAATTAATAGAAATTTTCTGTTTTTCTTTTTTAAATTTTTTGAATTTTATTATTTAAATAGAACAAAAAAACATAAATAAAATAAAAAAAATATTTATTAATTAAATATTTTTTTATAAAAATATATATAAATAATATTTATTTTGTATATTAATCATTTAAATAATTCACAGGACTAAGTAAATATAGATAATTTAGAAGCAACGATGGTTTTTACTCATGTGCATTTTAACAAAAATTTGTAACAAAAATGTGTAAATGAACAAAAGTGTAAAACAAAATTTAATTTAAATAAATTAATAATATTAATAAAAAAAATTAACAACATTCAAAATGTCAGCAACATAATTTCCAGTAACTGAAAATTGGTATTCTTTTTAGAAGTTAATTACCAAAAACGTAAAATCGCATTTTGTCATTTACAAAAAAACAAAATTTTTTAAATATAAATATTTTTAAAAGATTTTATTATTAACAAAATTAAAAAAAATTTACATTATTTTCAAGAAGTTAATTTCATTTTTACTAATTTCATCTTCTATAAATCTGTAATCTTGAAATCTTTTAATTTATTTTGTAGACAATAATTTTTAGAACTGCATTAAACTTTTTTTTATAATTTTAGTTTAGAATTTTTACTATAACTTTTTTATAAGAATCTTATTTAAATTAAGATTTATGGAAAAAAAATTATTCCATGTATTTTCTGATATCAAAATGACCCAGCATAGAATTATAAAATGATTTTTGATAAAGAAGAGAATAGAAAATAAGTTAAGCAAGGGCAGCATTTAAAAATGACTCGTAATCTTTCAAGTTTTAAACAAAATGATTGATGTTGAGCCTGTAGCTCGTCCACACCACATAACAAGTCTCGTCAATTTATTTTCCATTCAAATTGTTTGCTGGGGATTTTGAGTTTAGAATTTGTCACTGTATTGATATTTTCCTGAAGAGTTTACAGTGTTAAATAATTATTCACCATTTTGTTTTTTGTTTTGTAACTTTAGAATGTAAAGAACAAAGGAAATTCCAAAAATGTAAAATTATATTACTAAAATACTGGGAATTCCCAGTAAACTGATAATCCAAACATTTAATTCGATAATGTTTTAGAGTTAAAACTAAAGTAATAATATCACAATTTGAATTGGTGAGAATTCATTGAATCATTCATTTCTTGTCAACATTTGGATTAGATTGAAAAGGGTAACCGCTAACCGGTGGGCTAGAATTAGGCTCATATGCTTCACGTTACCCAAATAATTGGGACCACATAATTTTCAACTAAATAATAAGATTTTTTATTTACCATTAATGTATTTAATATTTGTATTTCTGGAAGTTTGAAACAAATATCTGAGCTAGTAAATCAGAAATTAATATTTTTTGAATTGAAGGGACTAAAACTAACCTATTAATCTTTTAATTCCCAACATTAATCAATTGGAATCATCATTATTGGGAAAGTTAATAAAAATTAAATCCAATAAAATTCAAAAAAATAAAAAAATTCCTAATTATCAACTTATACTATAGTTTCGATACCTAAATTTTTACATTTATTAAATTTTTAATCTCTAATTTAATTAAATTTTTTATTTTCCTCTCATTTTCACATATTTACACGAAAATTTTCACATAAATTTACAAAAAAAAATTCTTAAATTATATTTAATTATTTAAAAAAAAATAGTTTAATTTTCAATTTTATTTAATTTTTTTTTAATATTTCTTTCTTTAACCACGTAAATAGACAAATTTTATTCTTAATTTTCTTTTAAAAATTAACACTATCACAATAAATATAATTAATTTAAAAAAAATTAATTATTCAAATAATTTACAAGGTTATTCAGTATATTTAATATAATAATTATTATAAATATGTATAATAATTTTTATTTATTTAATTATTGTAGAATATAAATAGAAAAATAAAAAAAATAAGTCAACATTATGTAAACTTACTATATATTTATATTATATATAACGATAATAATAATAAATTTTTCAAAAAACAAAAAAACAAAAAAAAATTACATAAAATAATAAGCATACAAATTTGGTTACCTAAATCATAATTTCATGAATGGCATTTCAGTTTTTTTTGATAATTAATTTGGTCAGTCATTTATTACCGTTGTATAAAATTTACAAAAACTTATTTCGCTCAGTATTTAAAATAATTAATAATTTAAATAATAATTAAAAATATTTAATTTTTTTTTTTTTTTTTTAAATATAATATTTATAATTAATTTTGTTGAAATATTTTAAAAGATTTTAATTTATTAATTACTAATTATTATTTTAATTTTATGTAAATTTAATCAGCTGATTATTTTTCATAAAATTATTTGAGATTTTGTAAATAATTTTAGCAGTTTTTTTTTTTTTTTTGAATACAAAATTTTTTAATGATTTTAAAAATAAGTAATAAAAAAATGAAAAAATGGTTATGGAAATCCACATTAATTTTCATTCGTTTTTATCATTTTCCTTTTTTTTTATGCTGTATAGTTATTTTATATTTTTCAAATTTTTATGTAGTCAATTTTGGAAAAGTATTTATGTAAATAAGATATAATTAAATTGAATTTATTTAATCAATTATTACTTTTCGCTCAATAGTGTCCTTGAAATTAGATGGCGCTATATATATTTTGATTTTTAATTTTACCTATAAACCGAAGCCTGATTCTATAAGTATCGATATTTATACACAGATTATAAAAAAATGTGTCGAAACCCTTTTAAATTTCTAACACTTTCAAATTATATCGAAAGATTACTTGATAATATCCATAAAAATTCGAATTTGCATTTCAAATTAATATAATAATTTTAATTCATTTTCTTCTCATTATCATTAATATCGAAATATTTATATTTTTACCATTAAGCTTGAAAGGGAACTGCACTAAAAATGAATCATAGGCGAGAACATATTCATAAAATATCATATTAAAAAAAAACTAATATATTTATGTAATTAATAATATATAAATAAACTCATTTTTGAATAAGTATTTAAGTAAGAATAATAAGATATTATTAATATATCTTTTTAAATCATAAATACTAAAATGTTTGGTAAACGTTTACCATAAACAATTTACAAAAAAGAATCGCTCTAAAATAACCACTGATGATCCATGAATTCATATACACGCTAGCACAATGTGTGCTGAACTAAAAATAGACAGTTTTGAATTTGGATGTGTCAGTCTGACAAAACTTCATATGAAAATGGAATTGTCAGATAGACTACTTGTCTAATAGAAGTGGTTATAAGAATTGTGCTGCTTTAGACAGAGTTTTATAAAACGTTGAGCATTTTTCAATACATGTTGCCACATTTATAAATCTGATGTGACACCCAAAGTGTTAAGTTTTCTATTATAATTTCATTTATTTATTCGAAATTCAAATATTATTGTAAATATTCCTCGCCTACGAATTGTAAACGTCTCGTATTTTGTTAAGTTTAGAGGGTTCATTTATATAATAACATAAAATTATATCAATTGTAATAAATACATAGAAAATTGACTACTGAAACTTTAAACATTTTTTTAATTCATTAATTCATATTTCTTATAAAGCATTTTACAATATATTCAGTTTCTCTCTCTCTGATTTTGACAATTTAAGACATTAATATCAGCTAATATCAAACACAATAAATTTGCACGAAATCAAATATTACACGAATATATACGTATATACATATTTATATGTTTTTTTTTTTCAACATAAATCATAAAATTTATTAAATTTTACAATTTCAACATCACATAAAAAATAAAAAAAATATTTGCACAAAATTTTCTTTACATTAAAATTTCTTTTCATATATTTAAAATAATCTCTGCATCTATAAATCTTTTTTTTTTTATTTAATCTTTTATAGGAGCAAGAAAAATATAATATTAAAATATTAACTGTCAGCTTTTCATATCAACTTTTAACTTTATATAATTGATATTTTCTATTTGTGAGATTAAGATTTTATTAGAATGATTTTAGATTTGATGTATTTAATATTATTATAATATTTTATGGCAAAATGTTAAATTCACTGTAACAAAAGTTGTGAAACCGCCATCGTTTTTCAATTAATATTTATATCCAAAATACTAAAATACAAATAATAAGTACCTACTTATCAAAAGTAGTTGATATTACAAATGTAAGAAAAAGTATTCCAAATCCTACCTTCAAATTATTAATCAATGCACTATAATTCAGTCGGACAAAAACATTACAGAATACTTCAATTTTAATATTCAATTACCTCAATTTATCAAATTGAAAGAACTAACTTACACTGGAAATACTTCAGCAATTTAAAGACTTCGTATAACTTAAAAATAATTAAATGATAATATAAATAGTAATTCAATATAAATTACTACAATGAAATTATCACTAAGTCAGATAACTGACCGAAAATATTACAATAACATATTTACTACTTAATTAACCAAATTCAATTACTCAAATAGGACTTCAAATACTAATTATTTTAATTCAAAAATACTCGAATACTAATTGAATTACTCTAGTTTTGCCTGCAATTAATAATATTAATTGAAATACAGTCAGAAAATATTTGAAATATCAAATATTCAACAGACAATTAATTTAAAATCTATATTTCAACTAAAATTTATTTAAACACTGAAAATTTGAATTTAAATATTTTTAAAGGTACTTCAAATTTTATGAAACTTTTTCATACTGCAGCCTCCTTTTGTTGACTTATAAAATTCAATTTATTCTCATATTATAGGTTATGGTTAAGACTGGTAAAGTATCCATAGAACTGAATGGATCAATGCTGGTACTTTCTTCAAGTTTTATCGTCCGAATCCAAATTTTTAACAAACTATTATCAATCAAAAATTATGTTTTGATCCTCCATAAAAGAATTTCCACAAGTATCGTATATCTTTCAATTATTACACTTACGCAGGTTCTTATGTAACTGTGTGACATTCACATAACCATAACTTTTCATTGGTCTCATCACTATATAACTTCACTTTTCATATTATTCTAATCAGTATTATTGACTTATTTTCAAAACTATAATGGATTTAATTAATGTCTATAAACACGAAGGTTAGTAAAAATATTCTAGTCACAACTGATATTTAGTACATCTACTTAATCTATAATTACACTAAATAATTGTATTTTTTTCTTCAAAATTCGATACGAAACTGAAATTTTATAAAAAATACTCTTTAGCCCTCTACCAAAACAAAAAATGTCATAAAATATTTAATTATTATAATAATTCTTGAATAAAAATCAAAAAAAAATTTTTTAATATTAATTTCATTGATTTCACAAATAGTAATCTGAAAAATAATGAATGCTTGGCATGTATATTTTTATTTTCTCTAATGGTCATATATAATTTTTGGAAGTATGAATGCCTTAAATTAAAATCTTCTAAAATCAAATATACACGCAATAATAATAAAATATACAATTATGAGTTAATTTGATATTTAACTTTGTTATATAAATCATTTATGACGCTGTTATACATCAAACACTCAAATTATAAAATATTACCATTTAATATATAATAAAAATGTAATATTTTTTTAATTGCTACATCAAATTTTTGATGTCTCAAAAATTCTCTTAAAACGAGATATACCAAAAAAAAAAAATTAAAATAATTACAATTATATAATATTGTAAAGAAGAATTTAAAACTGCTTCTGAAATAGGCTCCTGAAGACCATATAATGGCTTTGATTATATATACAAGAAGAACAAACAAACAATCTATAAATAAAAATAAATTTCAAAACCAAATTCATCACCAAAATTATAATTCAATTTATTGCGTTCAACAATTTTGCAAGAAAACAAGAAATTTTAATATAGTTTCAATTTTTATTTCTCAATTAAACTTTAAATTTTATGAGCTATAACATAAAAATTGTTAGTAATTTCAATATGAACAATTTTATATAGTGCCAAGCTTAGTTTAGCTCAAATATAATACAGAATTTTGTTTGTATAGAAAGTCCATATACAAAACATAAAGATATAAAAACTATAACTACACTGAGTTAGGTATACATCAATTATTTTATTTTTGTTTTTATGTAAACCATATTCCAACATGAGTTTTAATTTCTTGCTAATTATATATATAAATATATTAATAGTAGATTAGAAATAATTTCAAAGTAATATAGTTAATTAAAATATAAATATATATTTATATATACAAAAAAAAAATATCCTTAATTTCATATTATATCATAATATTTTGATCGAATTCCCTAATCGCGATACATTATTTATCGACAAATAATCGCATTTCCTTAAAAAATTATAAACCCACCAGATTTTCATTCTTACCATATAAAAATTCCATATTTTCACAAAACCTCAATTAAGGACAATTTTTTTAATATAAAAACTGTCCCTTCATCAAAAAAAAAAATTAATTAATTATGATTTAAAATAAAAACTCTAATTAATCAAAATTTCATCATCGTCGTGTCAATAATTATTTATAAATTGATAAAAAATAATATTAAAAATAAAAACATTTTATATTGAAATTTTCGAAGAATTACAAAATTTAAAAATTATTTTATGAAAATTTACCAGCTGATTTCATTTATATATTAGACGCTATTTTTTAAATGGAATATTTATTCCAGAAAAATATTAATATTTAAGTAAATAAATAAATTGTTATTTTACATATAACAACATTATTTTTATATACAAAACGTCAATAAAATCGTCATCGTTTTATATATTTTGATTATTTTATAATTATTAAATATTCTATATATATAAAAATATAAAATAAATACTGTGCAAAATAAATTTTTCGCCCTCATAAATGTCCATATGTATTTAAATTGGTTTACCATATTAATATTTATCAACAATTTATTATCAATATTTTATTGTTTCCAGGAACCTATTTCAATTGCATAATGTTTATGGTGGCCTCATCGGTAGTGTCGACCATTTTAATTCTGAACTACCATCACAGAAATCCAGACACTCACGAAATGTCTGAATGGGTAACAAAAAAAAAACATAATTCCAAAAAAAAAAATTTAAAAAAAATATTAATAAAAACTGAAATTAAATTAAAAATTAAATTAAAACAAAAAAAAAATTACTAGAATAGCCTTAAAAAAAAAAAATTATAATTTTAATTTAATTTTTTTTTATTTGATTATTTATCAAAATACTAATTTATTTAATATAATTTTTTTTTTCTCTTCTTGTTATTCTCTTTTTTCTCTTCCTTCACGTCAATTTCGAATTTTCGAATTGTATTTTCGAAATAACGCATTCATCACAAAACAAAAAAAAAAACAACTAAAAAAATATCCAAAAATCGTCATGATTTTGATATAAATATCGCCGCCATTTTGACGCCATTTTTAATGATTTTGACGCCATTTTAAATGATTTTTGTTTTTCATAAAACAAAACATAAAAAAAAAACACAAAAACAATTTCGTTTCTAATCGGCAGATTCGCGTAGTTTTCTTATACTGGTTGCCATGTATACTTCGCATGCATAGACCAGGACAAGAAACTTACGATTGTCCACCACCGCCAATAGGGTCATCATCGGCTGAAAAAAAGCAACAAATTCAAAATGTTGAACTTAAAGAAAGGTACTAACTACAAAAAAAAATTATTAATTATTAAACAAATTTTAATCTAGAATTAAATCACAAAAAAAAAATATTATATAAATTAATTTCGAATACAAAAATACAAAAGCTTGCTAACAAATTAATTAACAGAATTTCGTATGGAAATCGAAACTGGCATATTTCTGTTAGTTTGGTAACGCGGCAACGATAATTTTTCATAAAAAATAACGGGAAATTGCTTAAATTTTGCTTTTTCATATACATTTATTTTTGGTATTTAAAGCACGTTTTCCAAATGCAAAATTTAAAATTAAATTATTTTTGTATCTATTGGCGATAATTTATGTAAAAAGGACATTCTTAACAAAAACATTCCACAAAAATATTCTTTAGATCATGGTTACTTAATCCATTCTAGTTACACCTACGTCGGTCCTTAAAAGTTTCCTTGCTTCTCGGCTCACAGAATTATTAATGAACATATTACATAATTTATTTAATTCAAACAGATCACAAAACAGAATTTTAGGGTTGGAATGTTTACTCTGTGATGTATTAGATAAGATTAGAGAGCATAGATTTGATTACAGACCGAGACATTGAACCGCTCAAATAAGTAATCACATTTTGTAATTTTCGAAAAGTGAAAATTACAAGTAACTAAAAATATAATATTTAAAATATAAAATTCTTGGTTGTCTATTTTGTTCACATCGCACTTCAATGAAAGATTATAAACTAATGGCCACAGCCCCATACAATTAGGTTGGCCAGGCATGAATTCATATATAATTTCAAAAAGTGTGTAAATTTTAAATTGGTAAACTTTATTCGTTACTGGATTTCTACATATTAAATTAAATATAATAACATTAAATTTAAATATAATATAAAAAATAATACAGAAAATATTCCTGTAAGTATTTACTTAATTATATTTACATAAATTAAATAAATAACAAATAAAAATTATTTAATTAATCGATCACTTTTCAAAATTTTTCTACACTCTATTTTTAAAATATTTTTGCACGATTTCATTAACTTCAAAATGATAATTTATTTTAATTCACATAATTTTAGCCTGTTCCTTTTTTAGTATAAAATTAGAAAAATTAGATGAAAACGAATTTTAATTAAAATAATTACAGTGCATTCAAGAAAAATTGAATAATTATACAAAATAGTCCATCAACAAAGACATATTAATTTGGCATGATAATATAATGTAACTGCAAATGCAAAGCATAAATAAATAATTAAAATATTTGAATTGCTGGCATTACGATATATTTTAGCGTAATCAATTTATTTAATAGTTTCATATTAAATAATTATTAATTCTTATGCTTTAATATACATAGTTCCGGAACAGCAACATTTAAAGGTATTAAAATCAATAATAGTATTCATAATGGCAGCAACGTTATTTTATGTTTCGTCCACTGGTCGGAGCTTCAAATGTACCGAAACTATACTATTTAAACTATCGGCATTCAAGAAAATCTATATTTAAAAAGATCTGGAAGTAAATGCATAATTGACGGCCATTTTATTTATTTAAACTTTGAGTAGTTATACTTTATCTTTATGGTTTTATCCGTTGTCCACTGTATGTAACCTATTTCAAATGTGTATTATTTCCCATAGTAAAAGTCTATCTAGATTTTTGGTAGATCCCGAATTTTAACTATACAAACATTTGGAATTCAATAATTCATTAATTTGTCTGAATGTATTTTTTAACTATAATTTTCATTTTAACATAATAATGCATACCGAAATGTAACCGACGTTGGAAAGAACAGTTCATGATTCTTCATTTTATTTTGAACTTTAAAATTTAATTTATCATGGTAAAATAAATTTTCAGCAAAAATGTTATTAGACCGCATTAGAAAGATAATATTAAAGCGAGTAAAATTAAAAAGGAATAATAAAAGTTTTTTACAACTAGATGTCGCTTTGAATTGACTTTGAAAATATTTATTGGTATGATAATACATACTACCATAAAATGGTGTCATTATTATTATACATTTCGTCGACTATGTGGTGCTGCAATTAATGTGACAATATTTCATAAAACTTTACTATAGAATTTAAAAACTATGGTTTGCAACTATCGGCAACAAAAAGGAGCGAATTTATACGAAAGTATTTTTCATTAATTCTGTTGCATTGCAATGCATTTTTATTTAATTTTACCATATATGCTAAATTTAAACACCCTGTCGGCAATAACAGAAATTATGAGATAGGCTTTGCAAATATGAACCTTTTTTCATACCATAATTCAATTTAATTTTATATAGAAGGTGGGGATTAAAAATTTATCCAATTAATTCTAGTCCATGTACTAAAAATATTATTAATCAAAATGAAGTAATTGAAGTAAGACAAAATTCTAACTTTAAAATCGAAAAAATAAATTTGACAGCATTCGCACTTTTTATACAAATTAACTTTTTTATTTTCAATTCGCAAAAAATTTCAATTTATTCGCACTAAATATTTAATAAATCGAATTTATTAAGGAAGTTTTTATTTATTTATTTTTTTGGATTCAAATCAAATGAGCATCAAAATGTTTCGAAAACGTGTCTTAATCAAAAATCCTTAAGAAAATGTTATTTTTATGAAAAATTATCGATTCGTTTCTTAATCGTTTTTCACAGCACACAGCAGCTTTTTCTCGAGAATTTTATATATTTTTTTATTACACAAAAAAAAAATAATATAAAAAATTAAAATTAAAATGGAGACAAACGAAAAAAAAAAACTTATGACCCTAAATGTTAATGCCATTAACTCTCAACATCATTCGCCAAAAAATTTTTATTTCTTCTTTTCTTTCCAAAAAAAAAAAAAAAAAAATTGAAAAAAACAACAACAACAAAATCTTTCAGATCATCAAAATCACTTTTAGCTAATGTTTTAGACATCGACGATGATTTTCGATGTAATCATCGGTGTGCTAGTGCTACTTTGCCACATCAGCCAACATATTATCGCACCGTTTACAGGTAATATTATATATAAAAAGCTAAAAATACAACAAAAATATTCAATCAATAAAATGTGAATTCACTGATTTAGAAATCACCAATAATAAATGAAATTTTTCAGTGTTGCTTTTTATTTGTAGCTTCAATGAAAATGTTTTTATGTAATATAATTTAATATGTATGTATATATATATAGCTAAATAGTATATTTATTTAATGGAATGTTGTAATTTGAGTAGAAAATTGAATTTATTTATATATTTATTGTTTACTTTGAAATTACATTCAAATTTATTGTTCAATAACCATTGAATTATTGACATTATCGATAAATCCTTTCAGTTATTTTGGAAAATTTACTTAACTGATTATGATAATGTCACATACCATTACTAAATATTTTCCAATTGTAAAGTTTTGATTTTAATGACAATAATTTTATAAACCTCCTAATTTACTGTCTGACTTCTTGAACACTTTGCGAGAAATCATGATAGTTGAATTCATAGTTTTCTTAAATGACCCCAACTTTTACCTGTAGTAGTAATAAGTATCGATTCAATTGATCTTCTCAATTTATCGATATTATCCAATCTTGAAACATAGAGTGCGGATTGTGTAGCCATATAGAGTCATACTCAGGCAAGGATCGTCTGAGGAAACAGAAAAGTTAGTAATTTTATCATAAATTTGCGTGGTTCTAGGAATAACAGACCATAAAAGAAAAGTAACTTTACCTACAAAATTAAAGAAGTAACTTAGTTTTTCGGTGAGAAAACAGTTTGGACTGAAAAACCTTTTTGAAAAATTTTTGTAATGGAAAATTGTTTAATTCTTTAATTTGCTTACTGAAATGCTTTTCTTTATTAATGAAATAAAATTTGCCTAAATTTACTGGGAAACGATAAATCCAAAAAGAATTGCAGTCAAAAAAGTTTTGAATTTGACTAACTTTTAATTTTTTTGATTGAAGGACCTTTTGATGAGATATTCAAGTCAAGAATAATTATTGATATCTTTTTATGTTGCTTGACAGATAAATTCTTTGTTTTTTGACTGGTCACTACAATATGCTCATCACCTCATTATTTTATCATGTGCGATCAGTAACTTTTGATGCCGAGTAATCAACCAAGCAATACAGATTCAAAATTCTATCATAATTATAGTGATAATTATATATTTATAGTGATTTTTACATTTCTTACTTTGGTACACCAAACTCTTTATAATCTGATTTAATATAATTAATTCATTGTCGCTATCTAGATACATAAAATTATCTGCTTTCATATGCGATAAAGGCAAAAAAAAAAAAGTTTGCCTTTCTTGTAATGCATTCTCTAATAATGTGTTTACCACACCAAAATAACATAACTTTATCTGTTAAAATTATCCTTTGACCACAAGTGTTGACGGATAAAGTTAACAAAAACAAAAGTAGTTTAGTTAAATAAAATGCAACTTGTCAACTTCAGAAATTACAGCGTTATACTTTGAGCTGCATCGATAAGGAGTTAAAATGTAGGTAAATATTCAATTTAAAATGAATGAATGATTTATACATAGAGGAATAAATGCAACGTACCATTTCAAAATCTTGTTAAAATCAAAATGTATTTAGCTATGTTGTCTATAATTTCACATTCTATACGAAAATATTCGCAATGTTGCAGAAATTACATCAGTAATGTTGATGCAGGAAAAACTACAAAAAATGTACATCGTTCATTGGTTTTTATAACCAATCTTAAGAGCATACAACTTTAAAATATACATTGAATTTTAATCCTTTTAAAGAAATCTTTTTGATGTGGTTTCATTCAATTTACTTAAAAAAGTTATAATAAGAATTTCAATTACGTAATGTATTTATTTTTTACAGGATATTTTTATGTTTTGACAAAAAAATTGTGTTTTTTTTTTTAAATAAATATGACCAAAATTTCAATGTTACACATAGAATTTTTTATTAAGATCACTAATTTTTGGTTTTCTACTTTTTTCCTTGTGCTCAAATACCTTTTTATTATTTTTAAGTACTTAAATACAATTTCGTATACACACACACAAAGATTCAAAAAATACCAATACTTATATACAAATAAACGTATTACAAAAAAAAATATTTTACTATATAAAAATAAATAATGTGTTGCCAAGGCGTAAAAACGGATAAAATAATGATTATTACTTTTTGTGCTGTTGCTCCTTTGGTTTGGGGGAACAACAACAGCAAAAATGGAAATTTGATGATGATACTCGACTTTAATATCTCATTCGATGTTATCCTTTTTACCTTTTAAATGAACGTATAATTTATGTATGTTGTGTACGTCTATGTATGTTTTTATGCGATTCAATTTTTTTTTTTAATATTATATTATTTTCTTGTTTTTGTTACTATGTGATAAAAAAATGTTTAATATTTTTTTTTTTTTTTATATCCAAAAAAGTGAAATTTGTTATTTTTGTAATTTTTAAAAAAGTTTTTTTTTTTTTAGAATTTTGTACCTTTTTATATTGAATGAACAAATTAAACCCTCAAATATTTCAGATTATTTTATATATTTAAAGATCCCCAATATTTGAATGTAAATTTTTCTGTATTCAAATTAGTTATTAACTATTTATAGTTTATTAAAATATTGAAAAATGAATTCCTACGCTTAGGTTCCGTAGACATTACCTTCTAAGACAAATCAAACCATTTAAATTTAAGAATTTTTTCATATTAATACAAATGTGAATTAAATTAAATTGTCAAATCTGTGATAAAACTAATATTTAATTAAACAAATTGTAAGATTCAGAAAATTTTATTAAATTACACTTTAGTTTAAAACCCTTGTAATTAAGCTCGGTTACCCGATAAAAGAAATTTTTTAAATACTTTAAATATACACTTTAATTAGTAATCGAGTATCAAATCCTCATCAATCTAAAGCTTGATTTGTTGCACTTCTCCATGCTGAGAAATTTTTTACTATCCGCAATGGATTAAGCTCTGGTATTAACATCACCGAATACAAACAAATGTTAACTAGACTAATTAGACACTAACTGCTTAGTACAAACAGTAACATAAAAATATAATTATTAGGAAAACAAAGCATTAAAGCTTGAACTAAGAGCCCAAAAGGGTTCACAGTTCTGAAAAGAAATCCTACCCTCTACGTACGTCGCCACCTGTTTAATATTCGTTAAGAAAAACAGAAATTTTAGTTCCAGTAAACATTCGAATTAACAGGTTACCACTAACTTTAAGCTTCACAGTACTGAAAAGGATTCTTATCCTTATTAAACTATCCCTTTTTTATAGACATTCGTTTCTCTCATTATAGAAAGTTTATTGAAATTTGTTATTATATCTTTACGAAAACTTGTTCGATACTTTTTTATATAAATTATTATCTTATTATTTCACCTCTTCTACATAATCTGAATATCTTTATTAGAATTCTTGCTTTTATTATTTTTTATCAAATTAGTTTTTTTTTTTATTACTTTTATATAAAAGTTATACATAAATATAAAAGCTTTATTGAGTTCCTTTTAAGGATCTGTAAATATTTATTAAATGTGTATGTAAAAAAAAAATCCTTAACATTAGTTCCTTACTAAACTCCATAGAATTTACATAATATCTTTATAGTAAAAATATTATTATTAAAACTCAATAGAAATAATATAAATGTATTAAAATATTGATTTGAAATTACCTCCACCATTCACCACTGTATCTACATTACCTAAATCACTATACCAATTCCATTATTTTTTTTCAATCCATCTTTCTCCTCAACAAAATTTCTTTTTTGTACTGTGTATATTTTGTATATTGTATCCTGAAATGTAGACAAGGAGATGAAGGAAGTGTTGGACCAATTGGTGATGGAAGAATGCACGAAGCAATATCACACACCTGTCTCAGTTCATCGGCTGAATATGAATTGGCACTTATACTTAAAGAATTACGATGGATAACAGATCAGGTAAAAACTATAAATTATCCTTTTTTTTAAAAAAAAAAATATGATTGCATTTTCTTTTACTTGTTCATATATATTTAGATATGAGAATATATTAGGAAAAGATGGAAATTTATAGTAAAATTTCTATTTAATAGTAGATGAAATATTATATTAGCATTTGATCCAAAATAAACAATAACTTGTAATGTTTGTATATAAGTTGAATAAATTTGTATAAAATAAATTTTTAAAAAAATCTTAGAAAAGTGGAAAGAAATTTTATTTATTCGTATATCAAGGTAAATTTTTTTTGATATTAATCAAATAAATAATAAATTATCCTATTTCGATCTGGGAAAAATATGTTGATTAGAAGAAAATGCGATGATTTAGTATAATAGACAGATTTTATTAAGTATTAAAACAGAATCATAAGAATAAAATGTTGTGCTTTTGATATGTGTCTAGGATTTGTGAATGAAAACATAGAGTTAGGTACTCTGATCAAAACACTTTCGAATGTTACTTGCGACGGAATAGAAGTAAATTAAAAATTCACATCGATTAATTCCACTCATGAAATATGCGAATACTTCAATCATAATTTTTTACAAGCTCTAAAATCTTACAAATTATAATATCTTAACTCTAAAATTATCTACTGTCATTTTCGTAGCAGACAACTGAACCAAATTTGAAAAAACTGTTACGAATGTAAGGATCTTGTAAATGTAATGGAATATTTCATGTTCCAATTGTGGAATTTATTTTCTTTCTTCAGTAATAATATACTTTACTACAAATTTCATATAACTATAATCGTACTTCCATTTAAAGTTAAAATATAATTTATTTAAAATGTATATAAATAATTGTTTTTTAATGGAAGTAATTGTATTAACTATGTACAAGATGGTTCACGAGAGTGGGCACTTTTGAAAACGACATATTTCTGATGAATGCTTTCTGCCCTCACGTGATATGACCTATGTAATCTAGCTTTCTAACACATTTATTTAGATAGACCCTTATTTCATAGTTTTTCTGAACGTATTTATTCAAATATACGAACTCACTGCTTTATGGTACGTACGATCAGTGGGAATTATCACATGATGAATAATCCCGAAAATAATTCGTAATTTCCCATACAGTAAATTGTGTTGTTCACTAAACTACTTTTTTATAATTATTTATAAATGGTATACAATGACATTTAATTCAACAACCAAATTTCCGTTTTCGTGTAACACCTTGAAATAAAAGCATAGTAAGTAAAAGCATATAACCATTTTAACAAAAAATAATTAAAATATCACTTTTTATATATTATTTAAATGTACGAATTCTCTCACTTCCTAATATATTTTTATATCGGCCCATTAACCAAGGGGGAAATATTTTCTTCCTTAATTGTTAAATAAATATTGTTGTTTTGTTCATTTTTAATTTGTAACATTTTACTGGAAACTATTTTAATCAAAAATAAATTTATTTTTTTATCCGCTTTAGCTGAAAAAAGAAGACGAAAGCAATGACGTAACACGAGATTGGAAATTTGCTGCAATGGTAGTTGACCGTTTGTGCCTTATTATTTTTACACTTTTCACAATAATTGCAACACTTGCTGTACTATTTTCGGCTCCACACTTTCTTGTGAGTTACAAATATTTTTAATTCTATATTATAATAAAAAAATTTCTTGTAATTAAAAAACCGTAAAATATGTTTGGAGCTAGTTTACAGGGTGCAGATATTATTTATAATTTCTTTATTAAAATTTTTGTTATTACATTTTTAGGGTAGGTTCGGCAATTCCGGAATCCCATAATCCCAAGATCTCGGTGTTTTTCCTATCCCAAAATCCCAAAATCCCGAAAATTGAAATAACTAATAAACTAATTTCGATTCACTTATAATTGATTCATAAAAAACCATAAAATGTAATAGAAAAACTTGATAAAGCTTAAAATTAATTTAATAATCAATTTTTGTAATTCCAACAAAGTCTTTTTCATAAATAGTCCAATGCTAATCCCGGCATCAAAAAAATGGTTCCCGGGTTTCGGATAATGTAATCTCGAAAACCCGGGTTTGAAAATAAGACAAGGAACTACAAATCCAATTAGGGATTTTCGTTAACCCATAAATAATATTTTGAATATTATTATCTCAAGAGTTTATTTCATGGCAAATTTAATACAATTTTAAAGTTAATTTGTATTGCCAGCAGAGATTAGTAACTTCAGTCAGTCGTTTACATTTCAATTAAGACTTCATACTCTAACTGTTAAGCTACTTTAATCCTTTATACTTATATGCCAAGAGGATTCGACTTCATTTGCAATTTTTATTAAATTTTCGTATTTTTCACATTCAGCTAAATGTAAACTAGCTCATTTTCTAAATTGAAATTCTGAATCTAATTATAAATAAAATTTAATATTTTTCATTTCAGTTATAATGCATTCTATTCGAACTTTTATGTAATATATTGTATCCTGTTATTTATTCGGTTCTATTAACAATCGTTTAGTTAATTAAAATATACATTAAAAAAGAAAAAAGAAATAATAATAAATAATTAATAAAAAAAAAACATTTAAATTTACGTTGAATAACGAACGAAAATATTCAGTTCCCCATTATAATAAAAATAAAAAACTTTTCATTTTAATTACGTTTTTCATTAATAACTTTTTTGTATATATTATAAACAATTTATATAAATTCAATAATTATTTATAAAAAAACAAAAATAAAAATAAAAAATAAGCAATCAAAAACTTATAATAAATAATTAAATGATTACCGATCGACAAAGGATAAGCGATGTGATTAAATAACAAAAACAATTTTATTTTAAGGAAGAAATTTTAATTTATTTCAACAACAATTAATTAACGAAATCTATAAGGCAATTTTGTAGTACGTGTTAAAGAATTTAATGGAAAATTATAAAAAATCATCATCTGATAAAAAAATATCTTTTTGCAATTTTTTTTAAAGAGTAGCGCACAAAAACGTATTAAAAAATACGTTACAAAATAATAAACGCTAAAGTAAAAATACGCTGTAAAAATAAATGTTTTCTTTTTAATAATTTCATGGAAAAATTAATTAGAAAAAAATATAAACGTAAATTGTTGCAAAACTGATTTAAATTAAAATTAATGGCTTCTCTTAGTAAGCTATAATAGCTGCCATAAATTTTACTATTATACAAATAATTATACGTTGCAGAAGCCGAAATTAATAATTTTTGTTTTTATTTTATTTTATTTTGAAAATAATTATATAAAAATAACTTAATTTTTAAGAATATCTTGTTATAAAGTTAAAATGATTCTGAATTATTAATCGGAATCAAAAAAAAAGGACGAAATTTTTATAATATAATTTGTTAAATTTGTAAAATAGTTACTAATAATATAAATTACATATACCGAAAAAAATTAATTGATTGATGTTACCAATGGTATAATGATTAATGTTGAAGATTAATCCAGATAAAATTAATTAATTTGCGATAAATATTCTAAGATCAGCAATGATCAATGAGTTATCGTTAAACGATATGCAAAACTATATAAGTTTAATGATAACGATTGATCGTTATGGATCTTAGAATACCTGATCCTGAGTTTGTCTTTTAGCATATCAAATTTTGGTATATCCTTACAGAATTTTATCAGATTAGATGAACAAAAAATCTTCTTTTTGTTCAATAATTCAAAAAAACTTGGACGGTTTAGAATGGTTATCAAAATGTCCTGTATACAGGACATCACCATTAAAAGGAGCTATAAAATTTCAATAAAAAAAAAACATTAAAGCTATTTTCGGTATTACATGTATTATCGATTGTACGCCGGATCTAGAAATGCTAAATTTATGAAGTGTAATTGACAAAACGTTTTTTGAAATATCGCTCGTAAATACCTAATTTAAATCTTAAGTATATCCAAAATAAGTTTTTGTGACTAATTAAACTATTTTTGATCCGATTTTGGTAAAACATTTTAGTGCTTTTTGATGGGACAGGCCATTGACATCTCAGTCAATGCCGAATTCCAAACCCATTAGAAAAATCTATTCTAACATTTTTTATTTATTACAAATATGAATTCGTTAGTTAAAAATCGTATCGATTTTCAATATTCCGAATTACTATTTTAAAGCTATTCTTATTTAATTCAAATTCCAAAAAAAAAAAAATTGGCTTACTACCGAACTGCGAATTAAGAGATAATTTCTTGTTGAATCACTAACTTATTCTTAAAATTTGGGAAACTGATTAGCCTTTTTTGACAAACATCACGATACACTTATGCAATGATTTAGGTAGAGCTAAAGCTCAACAACTAAATATGGCAAATAAATTTTAACTGATACATAATCACTCGCAAAATCATCAAATAAATAGTGATGCCATTGCTAGTAATTCATCTATTAATCAAATTACAATAATTCATTTATTTCATTCCCGCGGCTTTCATTAAAATGCAATTTTTATTTTATATTTCATTTTTTTTTAAATAAAAAATACATTAAAAAATTAGAATGTGCCTAGTTGGAAAATAAGAAAATTATAAATATATATAAAAAAAAATGTTTGCAAAAAAAAATATATTTTTAATTTTTCTATGTTTGTTTTTAAAATTAAATATTTAATTACATTTAAATTGCTTTTTAAATGAAAATAACAAATACATAAAAAATAAACACTAATTAAAAAAGAAATGATCAAAAAAATAAAATGATTTTTGTTTAATTTTAAGGATTTAAGGAATAAAAATAATGCAAAAAAAAAAAACAAAAAAAAAATCGTTAGTGAATAAATATTAAAAATCACGTTAAATGCTGTGATATGAAAAATTAAATCATAAAAACAAAAACATATTATTTTTTATATTTATAAATTATATATTTAATAATGAAAAAAATTTAAACCAATAATAAAGACAACTCAAAACAAAGAGAATTAAAAGAATCATTAAAACAATATATTAAATAATTAAATTTTTATTTTTTATTTTATATAATTTTATAATATTTTTAATTATAACTTTTTTCCCATATTATAATTTATTTAATTTTACTTAAGTTAACAGCTGAGAATAAAAATTTGCAATTAATTAATTGTATTTAACAGCTGACTAAGAGTATATTTACAGCTGGAAACTTAGTATTGAGTTAAAGTATGAAATTAAATTCGATCTCAAAACTTTTCGGTGCAATAATCGTGAAAAAGTTGTGAAAATATTATTCTGTACAGAAATATTGACAAATATGTAATTTAATTCTAGTGGTATTAATTGTTATAAAAAATATAACAATTATTATAATCATAATTATGTACTCACCTCTTCAAAATGTCAAAATTCCATAGTTAAATAATGTTCAAAGTATTGAACATGAAAAACTGGATCATTTTGGTTCGCCATCTGTTGAAAATAAACAGAAACTTTTTCAAAACTTTTTCACATTAAACTCGATACCACTAGACTGGACTAGAGTAAAATCAGAAGTAGAATTCGATACTAGGATTTGACTTCTTTATAAAATTATCTGTCAATTGATTAATTTAGATTAAATATAACCAATAATTCATTAATTGTATTTGACAGCTGACAGCGGACTAAATGTATTTATAAATTACTCTAGTCTGTTTTGTTTGACAGATTATTAAAAAGATTTGTCAATTGAGTTATTTCTATTGAACAAAACTAATTACAATAATTACATTTGTTATTATAATTTTTTTTTAATAAATTTACAAAATTTCTTAGTTTTTATAATACAAATACAACTACAAAGCACTAAACAAAAATGTAAGAAAGAGATACATATACAACTGTAAATTAACTTTATGTCATAATGCCAAAAAAAAACACAAATGACACAACAAATTTCACTGGTATACACCAAACAAAAAAGTAATTATATAAATCAATTATTAAAATTTAAAAAAAAGATAAATAAAACATATTAAATATTAAATTAAATAAAATTTAAATAAACTAATTTAAAAAAAACACATAAATGCATTTAACAAATATAAATAAAAATATTTCTGTAGTTATTATTAAAACATATTTATAGTAAAAGCCATAAAAATTAAACTGTTTAAAATGAAATAATAAATCAAATTAAAAGAAAATTAAATACAAAAAACAATTAATAAAAACAAAAAATATACATTAAAAAAATAAAATATTAAATAATGGAAAATTTTAAAATAAAAATACACTCACAAAATTACACTCAGTGCCCCAACAAGAACTAATGATTTAATAATTTCACTATAAAATTAAAGATAATTTGTTGTCTTCAGTTGTTGCATCCATTGATTCAACGAAGCCCTGAGGATGCTTCGACAATACACGATAATTTATATCCATTTCGTTCAACTTCTTGAATTCTTCCTGGATTTAGGTGGTGTGCATGTGATATTTGTATACTGTTTCCGAACATTGTTTTGCAACAATAATGCGCAGCATTGCATGAAACTAATAATTGTAAATGTAAAAATAACTATAGTTGTGACAACTTTAGAACGTCTACTGTGAGTTATTTTAATTCTGGCTTCAGATTTTATTAATTTTAAATTTAAATATAAACAGTTTATTCAATTTGACGACTAAAATGAAAATGACGATATTATTAACTATTAATATTCTAATTCGTAACTATAACGAAGAATTATATATCATACGAGAGATACATGTTTTAATTGTATATGAATTAATTGAAGTCACATACTCGAGTTTGATTTGAATGGTTCAGTTCAGACAATCCTAACTCCCATTAACCACCAAATCTAAGTAACTTAGATATTCACTTTAGTTTTCTGTCACATTTACACACTATTACACGATAGTGTAAAGATAGAAAAACTGTTTTTTGTGAATGATACATATTTCTTTTGCATTTAAATTTCAAAAGTCCTTTTTTATAGCCAGACGTGGATTCCGAAATTAATGAAAGCTGCATTTCTTATGTGTACATGTGCAGGTTTTAAAAAATTATAATTATTACAAAAACATCGACATATTTTTTAATGTTTCGGATAATATTGAAGAAAATCTATTTAATATATTTAAGACAACTTAATAATTTCATATTAAAAATCATTGTCCGAATCAATCGTAAAAACGTTTTATAAATCTCTAGGATATCTCAGATAATTCGTAGAAATAATATTACACAAAACTCATAAAAGAAATTCACTGATATCTAAAAGATTTTCGTACACTTTTCTGATAGCAGTTTTCAAATAAGTGAACTTTTTCAGTAAAATATCGCACAGATGTTTTAAAGGACTACAATTGCAATGCCTCCAGTATAAGTAAAGCAGTATAATATACTGATCACAATAGTTAGCTAAATCATGAATAATTCTTGTTGGGACACCCTAAATAACATGACGTATATTCGATTAAACTGTATTACTGTAGTTATGGAAAAATCTTCAAAATTATATATACATACATAACATTATACTCAAACATATTCAAATTTATAATATCACATTAAATTTACAGTAACAAAATCTATATATTATATACATATAATTAAAGGAAAAATTTCATCTTATAACCCACAAAAGCTTTTTCTTAGTGAATTCAAAACATAATATAAATTTATATTATCCTTACCAAAAACACATAAAACTTTATAACCAATACAATTGTATTATAATTATACTTAATACAATATACTTGAAACATTTTAATATAATATACAATGAAAAAACTTATGTACACTAATATAAACATATATTTAAAAAAAAAAAAAACATTATTTTTTTTATGTTTTGATACAATTCATACTCAAACCACTATCAAAAAAATGATGAAAACGCACGTCAAAAAAATTCAAAAAAACAAACAATTTTTTCAATGTTTTATAATAATTTTCGGTTTCGTTAATTGTGTGTTCAATGTTACGTTGATTTTTTGTATCACAGATAAAATTATAATTTATTTATAATTAAATAATATATAAAATAAATCAAATTTAAACAATAATATATAAAATAATTAATAAAATAAATAAATAAATCATTTTTTTAGTGGAAATGACAAATACCTTAAATGACGGGATTTGATAATTTTAAAGAAAAAAAAAGTTTATTAAAATATTATATATAATTAAAATTTATATTCACGTATTTACATTTGAATATTTTTAATAAATATTTAAAGAAACATAAAAAAAAACTATATAAAAATAAATTATAAATAAGAAATATATATATATATACATACATATACATACAATACGTAATAACATTTATTTGTATGTGTATATACAAAAATGGTGCATCACTTAGAGATTAATTAATTAAAAATTAAATAAAAACAAAGCATTGTCTGTCAAATTGTTGACTTATCCTTGAATGAGACTTAACTATCGCTGGTTAACGTCATGCCACAATATGCACAGCATACGAGCAACCGAATAAAGGATTATTAAATTGTCATTAGGTTTTGTCTGTTAACTCACAGCCTTTACCCAGCAACCTTTTTTTCAGACTTATACATCAAATTTTAATATAATAAATCTGGATAATTTATTTTTTAACGCTCCTCTTACTTAAAAAATTCGTATTAAACGAAGCATTCATAAAACGATTTTTAATTAATGGCATTTTGCTAAAACCCAAACCGAATTGATTTATAGTTTAAAACATTTTTAGAGCCGGAAAATTATCTAATTATTCTGATTATTGGATTAATCAGACTAACCTGATACCTTAATAATCATTTCAGTAAATGAACTCATTTTAATGTTCCACTTCTTTATAATGTCAAAATACAATTATTGACAGACACTGCATTAATACAAAAACAAATCAATCTTTAATATTTAATTATAAGTTTTTATTTAAAATAAATAATGTTATTAAGAAATAATTTGACAGTTCATAAAAATTATGACATTTTAAAATTCGAAAAATTAAAAAAAAACAAAAAATTAATTACATTAAGAAATAAAATTGTAGAAATTCATTATTAAAAATTATAAAATAAATAGTCTTTAAATTATTAAATGTGTCATATTGACATAATATAAATAATAATAATAAAATTAATTAATTTGAAATTAAATATATTAATAAAATAAATAAAAAATATATATATTTATTTACTAGTTAAAAATTACATTCATTAATTAATCAGTAAGTAAATATAGATTATAATAAAAATCGATTTTCATAATGCTAACATAATTTAGAAAAGAGTTAACTAGTTAAAAATAAATTTGCAATATATAATTATTATAGTATCAAAAAGTAGTGATAAATTTATAATTTCAATTGTTTTTTTTACATTATATATTAATAAATTAATTTTTTATTAAAATAAGGCCTCAGGCGATCAATATTAATAATAATAATAAAAAATATTGACAATTATTAATTTTATATTGACAAGTATTTGACCATTAATACTGTCAAAATGTCCAATAATGACACACTCTTTTTTTATCTATATAAAATTATGATTATTATTTTTCATAAACTACAATTTTACACCTCTGTAAATTTTGCAGTTTTGACAGTTTGATGAAATTTATGTTTATATGGTCGCTTTATGTTGCAGGTAATCTTTAATATGTTTCAGACACTTACCGATTTGAAAGATAACATGAGCATGAAAGTTGAACTTTAACTAATTCGAAACTCTTTAAACGGGGTTTGAATTTGAACCTTTATTTGGATCGGAATCGGGGAGCGAAGAAGTAAACAGGAAAATTAAAACAAGAAAAAATACTCTAATACCGAACAAATAATTATTCTGTGTGGTATCTCTGATTGCAATACATTAAATAGATAATGAACCCTAAATGCTACCAGCTACCAAACAATTACAACTTAAAAATACAAACATTATTTAATTCACAGACAGATTTGCTCTCAAATGTAAATTAATTAATTTATGTGCTGCTGGCACATATAAATCGAGTCTTACATTTGGTCCTTTTAAGCTAAAAACGGTTTTTACACAACAAGCATAATTAACCATATAATTTCGTTAAAGTCAAAACTTTCCCCCTTTTTTATTATTTTTCTCAGGTTTTCTGGAATGGTTTTAATTTTAAAGACAGAATTAAAAGTTTGCTATGTGAACAACAAAAGTTAAGAATGAAAAAATTTATATTTACTCAATTAACATATTTTAAAATTTCATTATGATTCTTGTATATTATTAAAATTTCGCTATTTCACTAACAAAATTGTCAGTTTTAATAAAAAAAAAAATTAATTAAATTTTCATTATTTGGACATATATAATTAAAATATCCTTAGTTAAGTAGAACAAATATAAAAGAGAAACAAAAAAACAAAAAAAACAAAAACAAAAAAAAAAACAACTTTTTAAAATGTCTTCCTTAATAATTAAAACATAAATTCAGAAAAGAATTTTAGATAAAAAATGAAAAAAAAAGATAGTAAAAAATAATGTTTTACTTTAAATTAACATTAAATTAACATTTATCTGGATTTAAAATATTTTAAAATAAGAATAATTTCCCAACAAAAAAAAATTTAACTTTACTATGCTTCTAAAAAGTTTTTTATTTTTCTACTTTGCTTACGTAACGTAACGTACTTTGCTATTTATTTATTTTATAATTACATATTATTAAATGCCATTTAAATATTATTTCATATGCTGATCGTCGCGCTAAGCTACATTTGAATTCCAGGGCCCATTCTTTTTATAATTTGAATTCGCCTTAGAGTCGTATAATATCTTACGCTACTCAATTACGATTCACATGACGATCAATGTGTTCTGCTTATCAGAACAAAACCAAATAAAAATTATTTATGCACATTTTGATATCATAATCAGCTATTTAAGCTTTTCCATCTCATTGCTATTTAGAAAAGTCATGAAATCCATTACAAAAAAAAAAACTTAAAAACTCACAGAATAACAAAAATTTACTTTGAACATTAATTAATATTATTATTAACTGCCGTTCGTTATTTAAAAATAATTAATTATATAATAAATGCGAAAAATAATTTTTAATGATTTAAAATAATAATAAATATTAAAATATATCAATAATTGTTATAATAATATTTTAAAAAATATATGAACATAAATAAAAATGAAAGGGTAAATTGGTAATGGTTTCAAAATATACAGAACTTGACTTACACATTAAATAAAAAAAAAATATCAATAATAAAAATAATTAAAACTAATTAAAGAAAAAATAGCACTTAAATATTGAAAAAACAAAAATTTATAACTACTAAAAATAAAAATTAATTAATTGAATAACTGAGGTTGAATAAAAAATGCATAGATATTTTTTATAAAAAACAAATTATTATTTCTAAATATTTAAAATATAATTCATAAAATTTATATAAACAAAATTATTTTTAAAAAAAATGGTAAAATTTTCTAATGGTACGACAATCTAAAAAAAAAGTAATTCAAATTTTCAATATCACAAAATATTTTTTTTATTGAATTAATTTAATATTCACCAATTATTCAAAACTTTCACTATTTTTTTTTCTAATTTATAATTTATTATAATGTTTAATTTAGATTTATTTAAATTTATTTAAAATTGTGTTCATTTTTCACTTCATTATCTACTAGAACAGTGTGTCTCCGGAAGCTTACCAGTTCACTAATCTAATTTGTAATTTAATTTAGTAAATTCTAATGTTTAACTTTCGAAAGACTCAATTCGATTGAAAACGAAATATTGAGAACTGTCAACGATTTCAAGTACACATACTTTATAAAGTATTTGAAATTACTTCATTTAAATATCAAATTTGTAATTAAATTTATTAGAATTGCTTGTAGTTTCGGTTTTTGACAGAAACTACAGAAGTACTAAGTATATTAAGTAATATCCGAACTACTATTTGAATAATATTAATTTTGGGACTGCATTTAAGATAGAAATAATAATTTTGTAAGGTCAGGTTTGAAATACGGAAGCACTACAGTGATTTCTCTCCTAATCCTAACCATACAACAATGGCTAATTCTGAACTGTTGTTAAACTGTACAGCTGTTTCTATGACAACTACAACGAGTCCGAAGGAGTGAAGGTATCATAGTTTACACATCAACTTTTTAGAGCTGCTTAGTAGCTACAACATTTCGGCTTTATTCAAGCTCTATGGTTCATGATCCAATTACGTTACGAAAGTATTTGAATTATTTAAATTACATAACTTGAAATTTTTGACAATTCTCTATTGAAATTCGTACCTATTTCAAAAAATAGTCATACAATTATTTTTCATTATTCAATGAACTTTAAATGACTGCAAATGTTTGTCAGCAAATGAAAATGGTTTCAAATTTTTGTACACACTTTCTAATATAATTATCATTCAAAATACAAATTCGAATTTACAATTTCCATTTAAATTTTGTGGCTACAATTAATTAAAAACTGAAAAAAAATAATTAAATAAATTACAGGTAAACATTTTTCTATCTTCTTAATCTCAATTATTTACTTTATAAGGTTTCAGAAAGACTTAAGAAATTATACGAGTTTATATTAATGACTGCCACACTTTAAAAGTTCCATTGGTCAAATATGTTTTTAAATTATTTATTTTATGTACATTTAATTCCAACTTTTTTCTATTCTTGTTGCTTTTTCCATTTTTATTACTATAATATTCATCTATATTTTTTTCAAATTCATACTTAAATATTAAAACTCAAATTCTTCACATTCTTAACAAAAAAAATCAGTATTGAAGTAGTTTAAAAAATTTCTTATTTTGAACAATTACTATACAATTTTGCGAAAAAAATGCAAAATATAAAAAAAATATGAGTAAAGCAAAATATCTAAAATAATTATATAAAATAATAAAACAAAAATTAATTAAATACCACAAAATTTATATTTAAAGAAAAAATTATTAAAAAAACATAAACAATAAAAGCAAAACATTAAAACTTAATACAGCTTGTTCAAAAAACTCAGTCTTTGAAATGACGAATTGAAATTATGCTGGGTAATTTTGTTGATATCAAACATTATTTAAAATTTACAATAATAATTTAAAACTTCTCAAATAAAAAAAATTGGAAAATCCTCTTAGTTTTCTAAAAAAATATGATTTCAACTGATGGCAATACAAAAATGTGAGAAATTTTAAATTTTTTATTATTAGAGAAACTTTACTAATTAATAAAATTCATTTTTTTTTTTTTCAAAATTAACTATTAAATTTACAAAAAACAATTTCCATAATTAAATAAATTCGAAATTAAATTGAGAATTTTGAACAAGATGTACAACACCACGAAAGTCAAACAAATTAGAAAAATGTATATAAAAATTAATTAGTTACAAATTAAATTAATTAAAAACAAAACAAAAAATTAAATAATAAAAATAAAAACTAAAATTATTTTAACTTAAATTAAAATATAAAAAAGAATTATTAAATCAGCAAAAAATTAAATATATTATAAATTAAAAAAAAAAAAAATAGTAAAAATCTAAAACTTTAAAAAATATAAATAAAATTATTTCAAATAAATAAATAATTAAAAAAATAAAAAACATTTTAAAACAAAATTTAAACCAACCAAAAAATAAATATGCTTAAAACATTCAACACACAAAAAACTGCTTCAAATTTCCGAAAACTAAAACAATAAATGAAATTATTCTTATTATTTATATAAATAAAAAATATATTTAGAAAAATAAATAAAAAATTAATTAAATTTTAAGTCTATTAACTAGTTTTTAAGTATGAAGACTAATTAATAAAACAAAAAAAAATATGAATGAATTATAAAAATAAAAAAAAACTTTAACAAAAATGCGATTTACATTCCTATTAAACAATTACGAAAATATCTTAGTTAAAAAAAAAAATTTTAAAAAAAAATATTTAAATTATATAAAAAATGAAAATTAAAACAAATTAAAACATAAATTAAATTTATAAATAACATAAAAAAAAACACTATTTATCAATTACCAAAATAAAAATAAATAAATAAATTAGAAAAACAGTTAAAATATAAAAATTAATAAAAAATAAAAAAATAAAAATGCCATTAACAAAGGAATTTACTAAAATATAACCTCAAAAATATCAAAAAAAGCAAACAATTTTTAACCATTTTTTTAATTTGTTAATTTATAAAACAAACTTTAAAAACAAAAACCTCAGTTAAAAAACAGTTTCAATACTTAAAAAATAAATTTAATAAAAACTATTTCACATAAATTTTAATTTTAAATTTTCAATGTAAATTTGATTTTTAAGATATTTTTCATATTTAACATTTTTTTGTTCTGGCACATTTACAAATCACACTACAAAAGAGTAACGCAAAAAAAAAAATTAAAAACTAAAATATTCCAAGAAAAAAAAAATAATTAATAATTAAAAACTTAAAAATAAAAACATTGTTAAAATAAAAACTTTAATGCAAAATGTTCTAAAAATGGTTGTAAAAAATAAAAAAAAAAACATAAAAAAAAAAATTTGTTATCACAAAATAAAATTGAGAAAAAATGAATTAATTAAAAAAAATACAAAAATTGAAGTTTTATTTAATTGCAAATTTATATTTTTAAGGAAATTGGAACTGAAATGATGCGAATTGGAATGATAATTGGGACCCAGCAGTTTAAAATCTATTAAAGAAGGAATTACGGATTCATTTCATGTTTCGAATTTCCTCAAAATAACGTACTCATTTCCCAAACAAACATTTAAAAACTTTAGTATATAAAGTTTTAATTATATTACTAAAAAGCATTAAAGTTTAGCAAGTATTAGTCTAATATGTAACATAGCCCACTAGAATCAGCCAAATCATTCTAGAAAATTAATTTTGTATATATAAAACATAGTTTTTGATAAACTTTAGTAATAAAAAAATCATTTTGTTAATTAATATGGACCCAATGTAGCCTTGAACGACAGGGAGTTAGTTACCACGATTGTGGTAATTTCATTTCTTTGGTCCCACAAAAGGAACTCTAGTGAAAACTAGATTAAATTTTCACTTTCAAAAACCATTTTTTTAATAAGAAACTTTATTACCAATTCTAAAGGTTAAATGTTTTAGAATCTATAAACTTGCCAGGTGCATTTAATCTTTCAAAAGTTTTCCAAAATAAAATACAAAACTGAACAGTAATCAACAATTTTATTTCATTGAAAGTTTCTTAATTTTTTCTAACTTTCTAAATGAATTATCGTAAGATTATTTTCACCAACCAAATATAATTTCAATATTTACTTATAAAAAATTTTTCCCAAAATGATTGGTTATGGAAAAAGTAGAAAATGCGATTAATTTAAACTTTTCCATTCCACGAAAAACTTTTGTTTTTGTTTTTTTTTTTACGGAGCGAGAATAATTGAAAAATTAATTGGGAAAATTCTTTAAAATACTTTTAAGCCAAAGTCAATAACAAACTTACTGCGAATATGTGAATAAAACTTAAAATTATTTCAATTAAATGAAAATTTTCAAATAAATGTTAACAAAATTTTATTTATTCACAATTTTTTTAGGAAAAAAAGTTTTTAATTTTCCAATTTTATTTTTATAATTTTTTTTACTTTTACCTTTTCTTAAAATGTGTTTTTACGATATTAATTTAATTTTTTTTTTTTTGTTGTTGTGTAGAGGGATCACAAGTTTTCGGGAAATCAACGAGTTTTGGAATAAATGACAAATTAGAAATTCTTTAAGGACAAAGTTTGTTTGGAACAAAAATATATATTAAAACATTAATAAGAAAACTTAACTTTTGCTAATAAATTATTACATGACATACCAAAGACAAAGTTTTCATTTTGACTTTGAAATAAGAATTTCAGAACAAACAATTTTTTTTTATGGGAAATTGTTTTGTAGATTAAAATGTAATTAGTGATACTTGAATTGAAAACATTTCATAAGCTTCAAGAAAAAAAGTTATCTTGACAGAACTGTAAACGATATTATATAATTGTGAAATAAATAAAGTTGAATTTCAATCTTTAAGTTACCATTAAATTGTGAATTATGTGTACCACAGCGAAAAACTTAACTGGTAGTTAAAATGTTGGAGATTTTCTATAATAACTAAAATTATTGCCTATAATTGAAGTCAGCTGCTTCTCAATAATGTCAATTAATATGCTAATGTAAGCAACACTTTACAAGCACATTTAATTTTGGAAATTCCCAACTCTAAGCTTGGTCAACTGTTTTGACATTGGTTGCAGCTAAAGAATTTAATAAATTACAGGGTATACAATAATTTGCAATATATCCATGCATCCATACATTAATTAATAATAATTCCAGCTAATTTATATAGAAGCTGGTCATCAGAAAGCTGAATAATATTCAAAACCTCAATTTGGTATGTAACCTAAACATAAATGAATTACCGAAAAACATATTTAATGTATAAAATTAAATGTTTGTGAAAAAAATATAAAAAGTTTTTAATAATTATTTGAAAATTCATAAATATCTGCAAAATTTCTATAAACATTTCAATTTTTACATTTACAATCTAATCATTGTTAATATACTTTTCAAATACTTTTTTTTATATGAATTTTATATTAACATAAAATTCATAAAATTTCAATTTAGGAAAATAATAAATTTTCGTGAAAGAAATTACAAAATAACATGAACTCATAAAGAACATATTTGTATCCCTCTAACTTCTAACCAAAGCAAGTCATACAACAAGTAATTTTATGTTTATTTATCATATATTAATATCAATCATTTTATATTAAAACAATCTCATTTTCATTGTGAATTGTGATAAGTTGGAAGTCGAAAAGGAAAAATAATAATAAATATTTATGTCCTTATTATTATGAACATTTAGTACTAAATAGAATCAACTGAAATAACACCATCAGTTAAAAGTTTAGCTATCAGTTAAAAAATGTATTACATATTAGCAATTGGTTAACTTTAACAGAATATTAAAAAAATCAATTTATATGTAACCAAAGCTTAAGCTGTCAGTTAGCTTGCGAAAGTTAAAATTTAACTGGGATATAGAAAAGTATCCTTAAATATTTAAAGACTGTCAGTTCCAAAAATATTTTCACTCACACTATATAAAATGAACTTGTTAAATAACTCAACGTAGTACAAAAACATACAGATTTTAATTTTTGGACACTATTTGGTAAAGCAACTGCTTTATAACGATCTAGATTAGGTTATAGTGGCGGCAGAGCCTCGCGTAAACCACACTGTGTCCATAGAGGTACCACTTTTATGAATAACTAACTATGAGTATGTGTCGAGGGATTCTCTAGTAAGTCGAAGGATTTCGTAATTACAGCAAAATTGAGGAGTTTCCTGGTGCTACAATGCGAGACCTCTTTCAGGGATGTGTTTATAACGATCTAATGAATTACTTAAATAGTAATTAAAATGCCATATCATTGAGTAGATTTGGATGGATCGACCAACCGGACAATAAGTACGATGATATCAACAATTGTTCGATATAATTATACAGATAAATTTGCACTAATATATTTAATATTCCAACAAAAACGACTTTTGAACATGATTTCTTATAACATAAAATATATCTCCACAGACTTGTATGGAATCCGCAAGGTAGAAGCAATATCGAACTAGTAACAAGAGAAAAATCTGTCCATGCTTAATAAAATTTTAACTCTGCTCATCATTTTATTTAAACCAACCCGAAACAATTCATATTTCCTGACAGTCTGTAATACCAAGAAATGGATAAATTTTTAGCTCTACAGTGATGCTATTTGTATGATGTAATATATCTCAATAAAGAATTTCTTTGTTGTTTTTAGTATTTGAAAAAACAAAAAATTGTTTCTTTCTTTTTTATAATAAATTTTAATATTAAGGAAGGATTGAGTAATAGATACAAACGTTATATAAAAATTATGCTTTGAACATTTTATTGCATTTTGTTACAAATAAAAAATTCATAAAAGAAAAGTTGCCAAAGAAAAATGCAATCAGCTCGTTCACGTGGAATTCCGAAGTAATGTAAGTAATATAATAAAGATATAAAATTTGTAATATTTATTATCATTTTATTTTGCGAATTTTTCAAGAATTTTTCTTTTATTTGTGAAATTATATTAGATAATCTTTTTATATTTAAACTATTTTCTGTGAAAGTTTATTGATATTGATGTCCTTTGTCCAGCATTTGAATTTTAATGTGGATAGCAATTATTTTTTGAATTATTTGTAAATAACTTTTTGCAGGCAATCGTAATTTTGATCCGATACTTGAATCAAACACTTACGCTATTAAATAAGTAAATAACTAAAAGGATTTTTTCAAGTGAAATTATTTTTTAAATTTTCTTCAATTATCCGTTTAGTCTAGTTTTAATTTATTTTATTATTGATTTATAAATAAATTGGTATTGTTAATTAAATAAAAACAAAAAATATGCAATTTATCAAAAATTAAGAATCTGACAATCAAACAAATTAATAATTTAAGTAACTTAAACATATTTTTCAGATTTTTTATCGTATTTAAATTGAAAGACTCTTATAATTTAGTTATGGAAATAAATCAACAGCAAAATAGAAACTAATTTTTGAAAAAGAGACATAAATTTAAGATGACAATAAATTTATAAGTATTTTTTTTTGATAGTATTTACAAAAATATTATTCATTAGATGTGAACCATTTACTAGGACCGAAGTACTCCGCAATTATTTGTAAATGAAACGCAAATTTTATTATACAAAATCAATAGACTTTTAATCAAAAGTGGCGTTTAGAAGTTCTACAATATAAATTAGAAAATTGATATAGAAAATATAGTAATTTGTGAGATTTAATAGTTCACAAAATGAATAATAAACACGTGATATTTAAATAATAAATATCGTCCTTCGCGTTGTGGTTATAACTACTAACTAACTACTATAACATTATCATTATATCGATTAGGGCTAACTTCATATCTTCTTTAACAGTACACTCGCAGTAAAGTTCCATTTGACCACAATAAACGTAACTAAAAATGCAAATCTTAATTTTGATTTATAGCGTTTTTAATATTCTTTAAGTCATATAAAGTTCACATTATTTTGAAATATCAATTTCAATTTTAATTGATAATTCTGAGTGAATTCGTTATTATATTCTTAAACAATATTAAAAAACAATGTAAATTTGGAGTTGGAAATTTATGTTAATGGATCACATCTATTTTATTTCCTATGCTTCCACATTTATTTTTATATTTCCTTTTCATGGATTTAGGATTATTAAAGTTTTTTTTTTTTGTTTCTAGATTTTTTTTTGTTTTTCATTATATGTTAAAATATCCATTTATCATACCAAGATAATCAGTTATTTATAAAATAATACAAGAAAATGGAAAATTTAGAAAATTTATTTATATTTTAGTCATATTTTTGATAAAAGTATAAATATAACAGAAGTTTACCATTAAGTTTAATAGATAGAAATAAGAAAAGTTATCTATAGAGACAAAAATTTTGATTATCATAAAATTCGTTTATGTTTTATATACGAAACTTTAAGATTTTATCTCAGATATAGAAAAAAAGTAAAAAGCAGATTCAGTTAATAATATAGAGACAATCAAAACTGATAAGTTTTAGATTCTATATTTAAAAAAATTAATTGTAACCATGAACTTTATATAATTTTATATTATATTATTTCTAAAATTAAATGTACAGAAAGTAATTGTAAAATTTATATGCAAATGTGTTAACCACTAAAATGAAAAAAAAAAAAAAGGAAATTGCATACATAAATTTTCATGATGTCTAAACTTTTCTATAATATTATACTCATTTCCTACATAATATAACAAATATATAAGAGAATGGAAATTTCCAAATAAAAAGAAAATTATAATATTTCTCTTCACAATCCGCCTAAAAAAAAAAATTTATAATTGCACGAAAGAAAATCAAATAAACAAACTTTAAAATAAAAATTTCCATGAACTTTTTACCATAAAATAAAAAATATCTCCTTAAAATACACATTTAATTTTATAGCAAATATAATAAGGATTTAGCATTACTTGACTTTGACACTTTATATATTTATTCCCCAGGCAGAACTTTTAAATGTTTTTATTGATTTACTACTGTAATTTACCGAATCCACCACTTACCGAATAAAAATAAACCTAATGAACAAATTTCCGAATGAAAATTTATCAAATATAATTATTAATCCTTATCAAATCCTTTCCATCAACCTCTGACACTTGTGGTAGCCGTTACCAAGTAAATGGAGACCTAAGAAAGAGTTTGTTGGGTCAGTGAAAGCAAGTATAAGTAAAGATTTTAAAAGGAAACATTTTTCACTTTCATCCATAATTTCTTGCACTTTCTCACATACTTAGAAATAATTTTACTATTCATAATGGATTAAGTTCTGATGTTTTCATCACTGAAAACAAACAAATGTAAATAGATTTGAATTAAGTTGTCACCACTTACATTGAGATTTAGAGTTCAGAGTTCCCTCTTATGTCGAAACCTGGAATTCAAACCATAAAGGAAAATTTAGATACCTAAAGTAGTTCTAAAAGTATGACAGATACTAAAAGAAGACAAGTAAAAATATTCGCTAATGAAAAACTTAAATATTAATTAACAGGTTAAATAATAATTAACAGTTTTGAAAAGATCGTAAGTACATACTTAAAACTATGCTTTCAATTTCTCATATTCGCATCTTTTGCGAGTTTCGTTTTAAGAAAAATGATTATTCCTAAGTAATTTTAAGAAATCGAACAGGACGTATTTGATAATTTCTGTTTACGGTCAATTTACTTTCAGTCAATTCTAAATTTAGCCAATTACGAGTTCGGTCAATTAGCCTTAGTACGTTTATATAACGTAGGTATATGTCTAAAATAATAAATTGATTAATTTTATAATTTCCACGTAAATATAAAAAAGGAATCTGGCGAGAAATAAATTTGTGAATATTGAATAACAACTCCAGAATTTGATAGTTTTCTTATTATTTTAAAATTTCCAAAACATTTCCTTAACATAACCGGAAGCATGAAAATGGATGCATGAAAATTCTAAGAGTACTTTGGATAAACAAAAGTGGAATTGAGCAACATCAATTGGACCTAAAATTTTGTTCTTTGGCTATCGGAAGAATACCTTCAGCTGCGGCCAAATACTGTATAGTATTTTTCGAGTAACTAAAGCTTTTATGGAGTCTGTGTTTTGAGCAAAGATAATAATAAAATACAATTTTGAGCAATATAACATAAAAAATTAATTATAAAATCTGTAAGATTTTTAAATTTTAAATTATTAAAATATATAAATTTGTATTCAAATTAAATTTTTATTAAAATATAAATTAATTCAACAAAAATTTCGTAAATATAATGAATTAATGAATGTTGAATTTTATTTAATGATACCTTTTATCATTGTAATAATTATAGGCTTCAGAGTTTTTATTCAAATAAAATTAAAATTTAAATATGTTTAATTAATATGATTTTGAAAATAATATAATTTTGAAATGTTTTTATGCCAAAAACTTTCTCTTAATTTTTCTAATAATAAATTAAAATAATAAAATTTTGATCCTTTTTCTAAGTAATCCTTCTTACTTATAATAGTTAGTTGCCTTTTCATATTCATCATAAGACGGATAATATATACTATTTTCTGTTTTCTTTCTTAATGTTCTGTTACTTGTTGGTAGATCATCTTCATTAATTTCTTCAAATTCTTCAAATTTTTTAAATTTCGCAATTTTCTCTGGACTTTTATCTTTTTTCATTAGATTACGTTTTGAACTTTTATTATATACAATATCATCATCATCGTCAATTACTTCAAATTCATCAAAACTTTTATTTTTTTGCATAGCTTTCTCGTTGTGATGAGATCTAGTATTTCTTTTGTCCCTTTTTTTATTATATTGTGGCTTATATGGTCTAATACGATTTTTTAATAATGTTTCCACTGGTATTAATTTACCACCTAATTTATTTATTTCCGATAATTCTTCAATTGTGACTTTTTCATGTTCCTTAAAACCAATTAATTCTTTTGTAGTTTCATCAATTGGTAATAATTCATTTGATATATTTGAATCATTTTGATTATCATATTCTTCATCAAATTCATCATATACTTTTGCAAGTGCATTACGATTATTAATTTTTTTTTTTGATTCATATCCACCACTACTGATTGAATTTTCATCACGTTCTTGCAATTCCTTACGATATTTCTTCATTTTAATTTTATAAGCTTTACGATCATTATCATACTCATCTTCATAATTAACATATGATCTATTTGAATTTTGTTCTCTTAAACCTTTATCTAAATAATCTAAATCATCTGAATATTTATTATAAAATCCATCATATTTTTTATTTGATGATGACAATGATGATTTGTTGTTACTGATTGGTTTACGATTATTATATGTGTTCGAATTTTTATCATAATTATCAAAATTATCAAATCCTTCAGTAGATTTATCATCATATTTTTTAAATGGATGTTGTATAGATTTTATAGAATTCATAGATGTATAATTATTATCATTATTATCTGGCATATCTTGACGATATTCATTTGGTTTAAATGAAATTAAATCTTTTACAACATCATCCACAGAAAGTAAATCACCTTTGATTTTATTTGTAATACCTCGAAATTTATCAAAATTTAATATTGCTAAATTTAACCAACCTCTTTTGAAATCTGTAATTAAACTTTGACCAGTTAAATTACGAGGTTTTGTCATTGGATCTGGTACATATGAAGATAGTGATTTTTTCATTGATAAATCTAATGGATGTGGTGGTGGTACATTTTTTCTTAACAATTTTGTTTTTCGTGATGTTGTTGAAATTTTTACAGATGGTTGTTTTTTTGATGTAGTTATTGTATTAGCGGCATTATGTAAATCTTTTTTAAATCTAATAATTGATGCAGAAGGTTTTATCTAAAATAAATATAATTAATTAAACATTTTCAATATAATAAAAATGTATTCATATTATTTACCCGCAAAATTACGATTCTGTTAACTTTGGAAAAAGCCATAAATATACGATTTTTTTTCTTCAAAAAATTACTTGGAATTTTAACAATATCGAATAAATTTTATAGTTATTTATATAATTTTGCTATCACAAATAAAATAATATATATGAAAAAAATATATATAATATTTAAAGAAAAGGTAGAGTGATCAAAAAATAATAGATAATTAATTTAGAAACAAATATACTTTAATTAATATTTTCCATATTTGACAATAATATCATTGTAAAATAGAAAATTTAAAAAAAATATAAATTTCATTTTAGGTTTGCTTGTAAAAAACTACTTGCCTAGGTAACTTTTAATTATCGAATATACTTGAGCGAAAGTCGTTCGTTAATGAATGATTGAAAATTCAAGAATTGCGGTTTTGAATTAAATAATAGTTTTGTTATTAAAAAATATTAAATAATTTACTATATTCGATAGAGTTATGCAGGGTATGACAGTGAAAAAGTGAAAATAAGCCATACATTTTCAAATATCCATTCCCACCCATTTGATCACTATTTTATAGAAATTACTAATCAACTAATCTTTGTACCAGATTTAATTGAAATAGGATAAAAATTAATATTAATTATCTACCAAATTTATAGGAAATTTTAACATGAACCCACTAAAGGTTACCGATATAAAATTATTGTTATATACCCTCGAAGACGAAAAGTCGATTTGAACGAAATATTGGTTTTTGCGATTAATTCTCCGTAAATCGAATTTAATATGAACGAAAAACAACAGAAATTTTTTATTTTTAAAATTTAAAAATTGGTTTATGAACTTGAAAATAACTTGAACTTGAAAATACTTGAAAATAAATTCAAACTTAAATTTCGGATAATTACCGTCATCTGTACAAAGATGTTATGACGTTTCACGTGTGCCACTGGTAATATGTTTACTACAATACTCAGTTACCCATAAGAACGGAAAATGCTTAGTCAAGATACAAATAGTAAGTGAATATTTAATTAAATACAAAATAATTAAAGTAATAACGTGGACAACGCAAATTACAATTATCTTTACTATTTGTTCTGCATGAAAATTCACCAGTTTCAATAAATCCTCCTCCTAAATTCATTAAAAATTATCAGATATTATCCTTATAATATTACAAGTTGTTCGTATTAAAGTATTGACAAGATTCCTACATGTTATGTCCTTTGTAAGGACTTATATGCTCACAAAAACCAAATTCACAGGATTAGATAAGATGTAAATGCATAAGATGACAAATGACTACAAATTACATCAATGAAAATCATTATTTTTATTGAAATTTAAAGATGAAAACGATTTCTTGGTTGGGTATACAATCGTAATCTTTCTTATCAAGTAACAATTTGGTTGTCCGAAAGATTGAAAAATATTAAATTAGTTAAAACTTATTTTGAAATGTTTGGAAAACATTTGCAATAAAAGACATTACACTTTCAAAATTTGTAATTTCAAAGTTTTCGTAATGAAGTTTTAAATTCTAAATGTAAATTTACGCATAACTACAATTTTTTTTTGTATTTATTAGATAAATATTTTTTTTGTCCATTTCCTTTACAAATTTCTAAAAAAGTTTGCCAATTTTAAAATACAAAAACAAAATTATTTTTATATTTGGTTTTTTGGTGCTATCGAATAAATATTTTTATTTGAATTTGTTTTATACTTTTATTGTATATAAATAAAATGGAAAACTTTTTCAGTTCTGGCTAACAAAAATTCCACAATTTTTATATTTGGAAAAAATTGAATAATAATAAAAACTTGAGGTTTTAAGTTTGTTTCCAATTTTTTTTAAATTGTAATTATTCAATAAAATTATTATTTCAAGTGTTGTGTTTAGAGGTTTAGACCCAAAAGGATTAAATAACGTTACAGTTTTATGATGTTCTGAAAAATTTTCGTTTGTATTAAATTTACAAATTTGATTGTTAAATTATGTATTTAATTAAGTGCTTTAGGCCCAGTATTCACTGATTAAGAGATCGTTAATCATGATCAAACCCGCTTAGTGGATGAGACAGCACTGATTGAGTTCCCATGATAGGCAACAGTTGACAAGATTACTACAGTAAACTTAATAAAAACTTGTCCTTGTTGACCAATGAATCAGAAATTGGCTTGTATCAGAAATTTTTTCGATACTATAAAATTCTGTAATACAACTAATATAAATTGTTACTAAAATATTCTATTTGATTTTTGAAATATATAATTAAATATATTTTTGGTTTAATTTGAATTTTGAAATCGTGATGCAATCTTACCAAATCATTTAATAATATTACATAATATTTTAGGTTTGGAATAAAAAATAATCGAAATTCATTTGGAATTTATATAATTAATTTTATTTTATTTAGGAAGTATTATTATTTAAGTTATCTATTAAGAGAACTATTTATGGTAATTGGTAATATTACCATAACAAAAAACATGAAATTTAATTAAATTGAAATAAGTTAATACAGAAATTTGTGTGGTCAGTTTATTAGTAAAATAAATTAATTATAAAACTATTCTACAATAATTAAATAAAATATTTTGATTAATTTCTCGACAATTACCAAAAACTAAATTATAACCACGATTTAGGAAAATATTTAATTAAATTGAATATATTTTATATATTTAAACAATTTCCTTTAAAACATTTTAGAAAAAAAACGTTTTTCAAACCTTCTGATTTTTCTAATAAATCAACTGTGAATATTTTGCTTGAATAAAATTGGTCCTTTAAAAATTATAATAACTGGAGCTTAGTTGTTATTCTTCGGTACAGATATTACCGATATTATGGAGCTTCAAATTTTTAATATCTTTTTCTCGAGATTAATATTACGAATTCCACTATAGCCATAGCCTACGATATGTCATTCTTGCTTTACTTGTATTCTATGTCCTCATTCGCGCCTCTAACTGTATCTGGGAGTTTGTGTTTATCTTCATTATCTTATACCGTACTTATGTGAAGTCTTGGACACTATTTGACTAATTGTATTAAGAGGTTTTGCATGTCAGTGTAATAAATAATTTTAAAATCTTATTAAGTTTTTCTTTTAACAAATACCAATTGTTTAACTTGATTCATAGAACTTTTAAATGCGGAACTTTTAACTTTTAAAATTTCACTAATCATTACATTTCAACCATAATCCTTAGCAATAAAAATTGTTACGCAAAGATTATTCTATATAGCAATCATTTTTTCAATGAAGTATTCTTCCAGAAATTTCATAATAGATTAATCTTTTCTAATCTTATTGCCACCAATAACATTTATTGCAACCTTCACTTTACAAGATCTCAGAGTCCTCAGTTATACATGTAATAATCGGTACAAATATTACATATTATTATAGTCATAGTCTCTGTTTACATCAAAACATTTTCTACATAATCTTTTCTATATAACGACAATCTGATAACCAAAATTTTTACTCTGAATTGAAATTTTATTTGAATTTCGTGACTAAAAAAAAAAAATTGTTCATCCTTTTTTACACAAATTTTTCACGTTATTATTATCGTTATATAGTAAAACTCTGAGGCATAATAATGTCAGCACACGTTTAACATCAAGCCCAATTTATTTTCATTTTCAGAAGAAAAAAAAATTTTCATAGAAAACGTGATTTTTGACAAACAAATTATTTCATTTTCAACAGTTTTATCCGAAAGCGCGTTGAAAATCCAAATCCTTTACAGTTTTATGATGAAGAAAGTATGAATATTACTGTCAGTTTGTATGTATATATAATAGGTTAGTATGATACTGACATTATTGTCATCATTCGTGATTATATTTTATTATACAAATTTGAATTCAATGTTTTAATTCATCAGGACATATAAAAATTTCTTTGATAAAATTTATATTGTAATTTTTATGTTGCCTTATAACTAATTGTTATGTAAAAAAACAATTTGTGAGGTTTAAAGTTAATTTATTCTGAACATCGTAAGGATTTCGCATTTCTATTAATTAGCACCATTCGATACAAAGATTATCTGACGCGATTCAACCTTATCTAAAATAATAGATCATGTTCACAGGTACAGCGATACATAAATATGAACCATTCGATATCGAAAGGTTTAATTTAAGTATTCAACTAAATAATTATATTTATATTGATTATTAATATTAAAATTTATTATTTTATTGCTTTGATTTTTATGGTGTTACAACAATAAAAGTGAATTTTCATCTCCTATTCGAAACTAATAAATAAGATCGTTACCTAAAATTGTTCAATTTTTTTTTTATAGAATATTTCAAATATATTTTCTTGTTAAAAAACATCTTAAATTTTAAATGTTTCCAAATACTACAACAGTTAAGTTTAAATTTCCGAAATGAATCTCATAAAATTTGAACTGACAAATAAAATTATCAAAAGTTACAACATTTTCATGATATTTATCTTACAAATAATCTAAACATAGTTACATAAAAAGAAAAATCAAATAAAATTGCTTTCTTCACTTTCTATACCATGGAAATAAAAAAATATAATAAAAATGAAAAAAAAAACTAATATAATAGAAAAAACATCATAAAAAATTTACTTTTTTAAAAATTTTCTTAAGGGATGTGCAACAGGTGTAAATTTTCAATATTTTCATATCTTCCTTTTTTTTTGCTTATCAATATTTAATGTTGCAAATTCAGTTTTATGTTGGCATTGATGATTCTGAAATAGAAATAATCATTAATTAAAAAGTTTTTTATATATAATTTATAATAGAAAAATAATAGTAATGCTAATAGAAATAATAGAAATGGAGTTCAAGTATAATTAATGCTTCAATACTAAAGTTTTTCGTTCGTTTTACGATTTTTTTTAACGCAAAATCTAAGTTTAATTTCCTTTTCATTCCGCAGAAGGAAAATTCTACCTTCTTTGGGTCCAACTCGTTAAATGGACCTCCACTGTAATTAAATTAAAATATTGTTTCTTATTCAAAATCTTATAAATTTAAATTCAGAATGTTTTAAATTTACTATACATTTTAATGATCAATCTTCAGTTTAAATCTTTTTAAGTTACTTATATTTTAATAAGAAAATTAAATTGGAAAGTGAATGCGGATTATTTTATAATTTCAAATCAATCAATCACTTTGTATACAGTATATATCAATTCAAAAAGAATTAAATTATCCTGAGACTAAATTTAGAATTATTGAGTAGATTAGACATAGACATAATTTTTTACAAGTTAAAACTTTATTTCTAGACCTGCGCTAAAAGAAAATAGAGTAAAAAGGTATAGTAATATAGTAATTACAATTACATGATTATGTATACATACAACTAACAGCCTTTTCTAGAGAAAGTCGAGAAAATTTCTGAATATAGTTTACTATGGATAGTGTCAAATTAGAACCTCAAGCTGAAATCACAGTGATAACATCACCGTCACCGTCGCATTGACAGCAATATAAAATTCACAGCTTTACCGTCGCTATGACGTATTGATAAAAATGTAGTATTAAATTAATAAGTAGCAAAGAAAATTCAATATTTCAACTATGAAAAGTTTCTTTCAACGTGAATAATGTAATTTAAAATTTAAAATCAAAGCCAGTGCTCGTTGGCGTTGATTGTGATGGTCGTTGGCGGTAACTATTGAGTCAGAAATCAGAAATTTAATTTAGAGTATTTCAAGTAGTTTTCAAGTATAAAAATAAATTAATATTAAAACTAATCTTAAATTGAGAAACAATTAAATATTAATCGACTATTTCATTTGAATTCAACTTAAATGTTCACAAATAGTAACTACACTTCTGTATTCCATGTCTATTTCCATTAAAATAGTTCCATTTTACTATTAATAAAAACTGATACATTATTATTAGCCCTACTAAATATAATATTTTATGTACCTAATTTCATGTCCTTTTACTTACTATACACAAAATCAATCAAAAATGTCAACATATTTTCTAACAAAAACTAAAATCAATTTGAAATTTATGTTTTAAATATAATACGGAAAATTCCAGAAAAATTTTCACCAAAGATTCACAAAAGACTTTTTATATTAAATTTAAATAAAAACTTTTCTAACACGGATTTCATCAAAAATTACACTTAAATTTTATTTTTTTTAATTGTCCATAAAAAACAAGAAAACATAAAAAATAAACCACAAAAAATTATTTTATCTTGAGAATTGTAAATGATATTTTATCATGAACCAAAAAAAAAATGAAAAACTTTCTCTGATGAACACTTTAAATAATAACATAAATGAGAAAATATCATGGCATTAAATTTTGTTTCATTTTTGTGGTATTTTCCAGTTGGAAAAATTATTATATAAAAATCATTGAAACATTTTTGAAAATATTATCTTACTTTTTTATGTTACCATTGTGAATTTGGGAATAATAATCTTGATGTTTTAAGGTACATAGACACAATAGAAAATAAATAATCTGCAAATGATTGACTTTATTAGATGTTTTTAATTCGACTATTTTAAATGACCTAAAAGAAAATCCATTAAAAAAAAATTCCATTTAAATTATACTCAAAGGATTAGTCACAGTTAATTACATAAAACGTTGAATGAAAAACATAGAAAATTTTCATACACAAAACATGATAATTGGGGCCCCAGGAATCTAAAATAATTGATAATTAAATTATTAATCTGAAAAATCGTCATCTGATTCAATACTTTTGTCATATGTCACACTTCACACTTTTTCATGTAATAGTTGATATTAGCGTTTTGAACGACGTTCTTCTTCTATATCTAAATATTTCAAGTTTTAGCTTTCTCCAAGTTTGATAGAAATCTGTTTGTGTAATAAAAAAGTTTATTCAAATTTCAACTTAAAATCTCATTTACCAAAAATTTAACATACGACAAGAGTATTGAATGAAGTGACACAATTTTGAAAATACCTTTTTTATGAATAGGTCCACATTATCATTTTCACAAAGCCATAAAACTATATTTACTCTCGTATTTTCGACATTAATTTAATACTAACTAAATGTACATATTTAAATGGTGCTGCTATGTAAAATTGTCCTATTAAGTGCAAATGTTACTATAAAGTCTTTACCACGTATTACAATCAGATGACATTTTTTTTTATCCAATTGCTGTTAATCTCTTTTGAGGTCAGAAACATTCTGGTAAATTTATCACGTACTTAAATATATTATTAGCAAATTCTTTGAAATTTGCAGTCATTCGCTTTACTTACAATTTTACAATTATTTGCAATATAATCGAAATTGAAAAATGGAAGGTCAGAAAATATTATATAAGATAAGATAAATATTTGAATTATTTTTTTTCAGGATATTTTATCCTTTGAGTAGTTTTTTAATATGTTTTTTTTCTTTTGGGAAATAATTTATTATTAGTTTTGGAAAACAAAATTTATGAAAATGGAAAATGAGTGCAGATGACATGACTAAAACTGATGCCAATATGAAAAAAGAAAAATCTTCAGGATGAGGTCATTAAAACGTTTTAATAAATTTTAGATTATAATTTAATTTATAGTTGAATTTAAGTAAAATAATATTTTTAATCAATTATATTTAATTATATTTTGATAAGTACATTTTTTATAATCGATTCGACACATATAAACTTAGGGGTTAGTGCTAATATGGCCTAAATTCGTAGAATGAATTAAGTATATCACCTGTTGAGGAATAGTTAAATGAAGGGAATTCATATCTCAATAATCTCATACTTTTATACATTCAATTTATTATTGTTAGTAAGTAGTGAACGCTCTATAACCAATTATATAAATGAATTTTGCAAGTGATTGCAGAGAAATTACTGGCAATTATAACCTTTATAATTTCTTATTGTTCTATGAAATTAGTTATTTTTCGGTTAATGGTAACCTTCCAGGAATATTTGATTGTTATGTCAGTCTCTCTAGTTATACTCTGAAAGTTAATAGAAGATTATGTTTAAATTTCGTTTACATATCTTTAATATTCCGATTAATCGGATTCAGAATTGTTCTTTATCGTAATGTACAACACCAGGACAGAAGTTGCCAAACATTTAATCGTATTTTAAGCCTATTTCATATAACATTACATTGAGAATGAATAAAAATATTATTTTCATATGAATTAACTTTTTCTACGTTTTTCTACGACTAACAACTTAAATAAAACTATATTTAATTACTTGAAATAACTAATTTCAATTCTTTTTATACATAACAAATGCCTAAAAATATGCAAATTAAAAATATTATTTATTTTTTGATTGTTATTTTAAAGTTTAAATTATTATTTATCAAATAAAATGGTAATTAGAATGAAAATTTTAAAACTATAGTAGCAAAAGTATATGTAATTTTTGGGTATTAAATTCTAATTAACATAATTTCAAATATAAAATAATTTCAAGGATGTGGGTGTCAAATCCTTGAATATATATAAATGTTTACTTTATAAGAGTTTTCATTTGGTAAAATTATATAATAAAAATACTTGAAGTCAACTTTTTCATTAACAATAAAATTATTTTTATATCTTTCTATCCCAAAATTAAAAGCAAATTCCAACAAAAAAAAACACACATTTTTGATCTTCTGCTGACTGTAAATGACAGTTACCGCATAGAAATAATCCGCATTTAAACAAGATTAGTAATAAAATTAGTTATAGAAATTGTTTATATGTTAATACAAAAATTTTGAAATAATACTAAATCATTTCGGTATGTTAATTTATCCTCCTTTATATTGTCTATAAAAAAAAAATCGAAAGTGGTTACTTCTTAACAATAAATGACATATTTATATCAACATCTTAAGTGTAATAAATTGAAATATTTCTATCTTTAAGTACTACGTAGAGTAGAGATTGTATATAACCTGAAAGACTAATTTGTTTTGAAGGAATGTATATAGTCAAAAATTTCATTAATTATTTTGTCTTCAGAAGTGTTGTCTTAGAATTATATCATGCACGACATAACATGCTAAAAAATAATAAATTAGAAAAAGTTTTTTTTTGGCAATTTACATATCACAAGAATATATTATTAATTACATTTAGACATTTTAGATTGAGACAGATTTCTACAATTTTAATATACATATTAATATTTTGTGTAATTATTATTATATTCAAAATTGTCTTAGTCTCGATATTAGATAACGAGGTTGATTTGCATTTTAAAAGGATCATTATTGAAAATATTTAGTAAAACAACTGACAAAGTTGACAAAGTTCTGATTATTGAAGATCATAATTTTTAGGTATGAATTTAATAATTGTAGAAAATAATTTCAGCTTTTTGACTTTATCTTCAATTTTAGATTTTAATAGTTTTTTTCCAAGTTTGAACAATTTTGCGCGATTTACATTATCACTATTAAATATGCAGAATGAAATGTGATTTTAAATGTTCTTATATATTTACAAGAATTAGAAAAGTCCTAAAATAGAGACTGACCCATCCTATATCTACCGATTTCACTAGAACTACAGTTCAACTTACTAAACATAATTCCACTAACTGCCATTTGCCATAACTCCACTTGGAAACAAATTAGCTATAGCAAAATTTAACTTACAGTCAAGTTCCAGAAATTTTGGAATAAATTTCTTTTACCCTCTTTCCAGTTTGATAAAAATGGAAGCCATTAAAATTCCCACACGCTGAATTATACCTGATAAAATGTGTGAATTATTGTTTATATCAATTAAAACTTTTAATTGACTTAGGGTAGTAAAAACTCAAATCAGATCTAATGAAAATTATTCATATACAAAGGAAAAGAATTTCAATTTTAATAACGATCATTATCGAAATGAAATATAGTCAAAGCTATAGATTTTAAAGACCATTCCAAAAATCCCAATTTCATCCAAAAAAGCAACAAAAAAAATTTCAAAGCACTTGTCAAAGTAAATTGTACTCTGTTTACCTTAAATGTCTTAAAAATCTATATAATATTTTCCCATGTCAGGGAAATAAATTATAACCTTCTTTTCAAGTGGGGACATATACCTTCTTAATATTTAGACAGGTAAAATAACTTTAAATGTGATGCAATTATAAGATATAACACGAAAAAAACAAAAAAACAAAATCTTGTAAACATAAAAATTATGTAATAAAAAGTTTACAAAAAGAGGACACACGTAAAAAAACTTAAATATTTTATTTTTGCCAGCTACGAATGGAAATTTTCTAATTCACCTTTTTGGTGGAAAATAATTATATACTAAAATAAATTTTCTTAGTGTATAAATGTGTAACGTATACAAAAAAAATAAACGCTTTATCAATGAGATAAAGTAAACGCAGCACCCAAAAAAAGTGTAAACATCAGAAACATCTGTCTTTATCCTTTAAAATCCATTTTCCACCTGATGTATATAATGAGAAAATGTTTCAGGATTTTAATCAAATTTATTTGTGTTAACAAACATTCCACTCCAAAAAAAAAAAAAGGAAAAACTTTATACAAAAAACAGCCAACAACAAAAAAAATTTCATTCAAGGTTGACTTCCGCATTCTAAATGGTATTAAAATGTTGAAAGTATATATAACTTTTTACACATCATAATGACAATATTCGGTACCAACCTTTGTCTTGATAATCCCTTCATTTTGTTGATACCAAACAACAATAACAAAAAATAAAAAAAAATTAGGAAAACTTGAAATTTAAAAAGGAAAATTAAGTACATAATATTTCGCTGAAATATATTTCCAGTTGACGAGGACTAGTTACTTTTTCGTATAAAACTTTAGTGTTTTTTTAGAATACTTTAAGTTAATACGAAAACTTTACACATTTGACACAAACAATATACGCAATATTCGAGGGGGTGGGGGGTTAGAGAGTGAAGAATATTTAATAAAATTTCAACACCCATGAAAAACAAAAATTATATTAACAAAGATTCAACGAAAATCACATTAGGAACATTTTTTTTTCTTGGTTTAGTCAACAATCAATGTTGTTGGCGCTGTTGTTGTTGTTTTTACGTTATGACAAAATAAATTTTATCGCATTTCAGAAGAAAAATCAACCCCACCGGCTAAAAATATATATAAAGGAAAACTCAATAATAAAAAAAAAAAGTGGAATTTTCTTTATTTTATTTTGTATCAAAAAAAAATTGCCTATGAGGCGAATGAAATGTAAAAGCAAACGATAATGAAAGAAAATATTTAGAGGATTTTAAATTTTCTTTTTTTTTATATTTTTGTATGTTTGGGAGAAATTGGGGATTCATTGAAAGTGAGAAAAACTAATTTAAAAGATTAAAATTAAATTTATTTAATATCAATATCTACACCGCTTTAATATCCTTGCGAGAATTTAAGTTTTGAAAAAAGGATAAATTTAAAGGTATACGAAAATTGTTTAAATTTTAAAGGGTAAAAAATTCACGATGAATTTTAACTAAAAAATAAATAATTTGTTACCATTTACGAGTTTTGAAATTATTAAACTGAGTAAAGTTTTATATACACGAACTATCATTTTTAACTTTCAAATCTTGGAACCTTGGATGCAGTATCAAATATATAGGAAGATTGAAATTTTCATTATGAACTTTTATTCGAGGATCGTTTCGGTCTGCATGCTTTGTTTTAAAGAAACTTTTATATAGGGACTTTTATATAGGGACAGGCGGAGAAGGTTAATTTCAGTAAAAGAATTTGAATCAATAATTATAAACTATGTAATTGCAATTTTTGTGTGTGAAACTATTGCATTGGCTTAATGAACCCTTTCAGATTGTTATTATTAATTTTTCAATTCAACCATTAGCTTATATTGTCATCGTATGCACTAATTTGATTAAAAAGTAATAAAATAATTATAATACTAAAGTTATCTTTAAGAATCTCTATGCTACGATGTGTAATCGCTCAATCTGAATCGTAACACTGAGAATAGATATAAAAATTTATAAAAGCTCCTTAACATTATCAAACTTTTCATAAGACTGATAAAAATCTTATGAAAATGCATAACGACAAATTTTGCATAAAATAGTGTTTTTTGCACTGTACGATTTTTCATCACACAAAATTGTCTTTATGATACTTCTGTAAAAAAAAAGTACGATAAAACTACAGTAGCGTTTAAAATAAATTATTACCAAAAAAGGTGACAAAGACAACCCAATTTGAATAAAATTATATTTCTTTCAGTAATTTTTGGGGAAATTCTACCAAATTTTAATTAAATATCTGGTGCTACTAAAAAGAATCAATTTCCAATTCTTTTTTCAGATAATTACACGTCAAATTTCTATCAAACAGTTGGGAATTTTGTGAAAAATACTATGATGTATACAGTGTTACCACTTTAATACAATTGTACTAGATCTGCTACATTTTTGGTTATATTTTTCAGTAAATTAAAATAATATTGTTAACTTTAATATTTTGCTTTTGTAAATTGCAGTTGCAACTATAAATTGCAAATCAACTAAAATTATATTTTCATATTACTAACTCGAGCTATGCAAATTATGTTGATTTTTGCTACTACATATTTAATAAACTTAACAATTACACTATGCCAAAAGTGGATCGCGCTGAAAAAAGTGTGCGAACCGATGATCTATAGTACACTAAAATTTGTAAATATAGTTTTTAATTTGAAAAAATGTATCAGAAATAAAATTAGCCATTACTAAAATCCTAAAAAATGGCGAAATAAGTAACTCTCGTAATAATATTTGTCTGTAACAATTAATCGAAAAACCAAGCAGTGATTCGGACAGTTTAGATGTCCTCCCTTAACAATAAAACTAAGTAACTAAATTTACCACAATACTTGAAAGGTTCAAATCAAATCAATAATTTTAAGTTTTTTATATATTATTATCTTATAATTTGAATAATCCTACGGATAAACGTAATTCGCCATTTTACATTTACTTATTCAGTAAGAATTTAATTTAATTTTTTTAATAATTACTTTATGTTAATTTTTCCTTTATTATTATTAATTACGATGAACAATTATTTTTCTTAAGTATATACAACATAAAATTATTACTATGAATATAATTTTAAATTGTTATTTTATTCAAAAGCATAATTCTGTTAATATTTCTAACAAAAAAATTTTCAATGAATTTTAAAATGAACTTCATTTTATTTTTTCCTCTCAACTCATTTTATATTAAGTAATTATACCCATTATAAGAATTGGTTAATTTAAAAGGAACCGGTTAAAATACATATACATATAAAACATATTTTACATAATCCTTTAAAAATCTATTTTGAAAAAAAAAAATAAACGAAAGAAAAAAGAACTCAGAAATATTTCAAAAATATATGAAACATAATCAAACATATTTAAACACTAACCAAAAAAAAATAAAAAGGTTTTTTTTTTGTTGTATCTTTTTAAGGGTATTTAGGTTTATAAAAATATCCACGCACTTAAAACTTTTCGAAATATATTTAGCATCAAGGATAAATTTTGACCTTTTTTTTTATTTTTGTGGAACCAACACTAAAACCGATTGAAATTATTTTACCATTTTTTTATTTTGGTATATGTAAATTTAAACTTTGTATGTAAATTTAAAGTTGACAATATTTTTTTCTTTAGAGTCCTTATTTTTGGTTGTTGTTGTTGTTATGTCATAAAAGGTCATTGAACATTTTATATAACATTTTATCCTTTCTGATGTGCTGTGTTCACATTTAACATTAATGTTAATATGTTGTATGTGTTGCTTTAAAGAAGCTAAAAAAAAAAATTAGTTTTTCGAAACATTATAAGATAAATTTATCCTTAAACCTAATTTTAATGTAAATTTTTTACCTTTTCACCCATCAGGATAACAACAATAACATCCACTTTTTTTTATATTAAACATTTAAGAAAATAACACAAATTTTAAATGTATATAAATAACAATTTTAAATGAATTGAGCTAATATTAAAATGAGGTAGAACATTATTTTTGTTAACATTATTATTCTTACCTTTTTTTATATAAATGCCTTCAGTATTGTTAAAATAATGTTTATTTAACATGCCAAAGGATAATTATAGTTAAAACTGAATTGTGGTAAACATATATTTCCGAATAATTGATTTAGAAAAAAAAAAATTTAAATTATTGATTTATTAATTTAATTACAAATTACAAATCATAAGAACATAAAAGTTTGTTAATATAAAAGTAAATAATAGGAAGACAAATTATTCAGATAGTTATCAAAGTTAGCGTAGATAATCTTGCATACCTATGCATACCTTTCAAAGTCGCCTACGTGCAAGTGAGTATCAAGATTAAAGATTATTTAGATCACTGAAAGAATGAAGTCTAAATAATAAACTTCACCGCTAGCGTCAAATCTTAAATTGTATTAAATTTTTCAATAATGTTTTTCACAAACAAAAGTGATTAAATTTTATAAATATGCGTACGCATATTTCCTCATATTCCCGATGAAAATTCTCTTTTCGATTTCAATTCGAAAATATTTCAGGAATAATGTAAATTTTGTTATGTAAGAAATACATAATATTTTTCCAGGATTCCAGCAAAATATAATTTGATGTAGTTTTTCATATTATACTGGGATAAGGGACGGATTTGTTTTTATGAAGCCCATTAAATGCCCGATGGGATAATTTCAAAAGGAATTAATTGCTTATTATTTTCAGGATCGATAAAAAATATTGATTTGGTTTTGATTAACCAAATTTGATTAATGATTAACTTTAATTGTATTTTTGTTCGTAACAAGCTCGAAATTTTTTGTTCCTAACAAATTAGGCACTTTTATCCCTAGGAACTAAAAATTATTTTAACGTGCTAAATATTAAATATTTAATATTTGAAATATAATTTTTAAAAAAACAAAATGTTACTCACATATTTTATTGAATTATACCTTTTAATTTAAACTATTAATTCTCAAAAACAGCAATAAAAAGCATATAGAATACAAGACCAACCAATGTGACATTTAATCCCTAATAAAATTATTTCCTTCGACAAAATTTAGAAATCAAGCTCCACACTCAGGATAAAAAGACGCATACTTTAGTCCCTTGGTATATAAACATTTAACATTTGTTTTAATAGAAATAGATCTTATTTTCTGTAGCAGTATTCCCAGTGCGCCTATTTAATGTAATTAGCTGTTATTTAAATAAAACCAAAAAAAAATTGTGTAACATCATTTCAATTCATTCAATTGACCCCAAAATATGAAGAACAAAACAATTAGCTATGGCCATTTAAAACGTCTTTGTTTAAGCTTCTAGAATATTATAACTTGTTAATTTGAAAACTGAACCGCTAACGAGAAAATTAGAAAACTTAACCATTGATCCCCATCAATACTAACTTACTCTACCTTTTGGGAGATATACCCAAAACAAAAGTAGGAAATTATTAAATATTTAAGAATACTTCTTAGTAAATAGGCTATTTAAAGCTCTATTTAGCGCTCTAAGGCCAAATAAATTAAATTCTTTCTTATACATATTTACTATAAAATTATTAATGATAATTTTAATAAATTCAATTATTGATATTAGTTGTAAAGAAAACTTTGAAGTTCCAATTCCAAAAATTAGTTCCGAAATTTGATTAAAATCATCTATGATTTATACTCAATTATCTTGATTGCAAATACCATAAAAAAATTTCTTAAATTTTCTACACTTATACAAAAATTTATTAAAAGCTTTAACGAGAAGCTTTTGAGTTAAATATAATTTTTACATCACTTTCCCACATCAATAACCAACTTTTCATCATTTGTATATAGTTTTCCTTTTCATTTAGTTGAAGATATTAAAAACGCTTCAATGCATAAGATCATAAAATGTAATTAATTTATTCTTAAAAATAAAAACAAAAATTTTTTTCAAGTTTTTGAGAACATGATTTTTATTTGGAGGCCATTCCATCTTATCTTTTAAGTTAATTATGTTCACGAACTTATGTTTTATTTTTGTTTCCAGCAACATATAATTGGGGATGGTATCATTATATCGTAAATCACTTGGCCGTCGTTCATTTGATCGAATAGCATTTGGTCAAAAATCTCATGGACGAAATTACTCGGTTAAAAATCAAGTTGAAAATTCACTTTAGCTAATTATATAAGTTAATGTTTCGGAAGATGTTACTATATAAAACATTACATGGTTCAGTTTCAATCCTTATGGAATTTTCGCCCAAGTGGAATTAATGTCGGCCAAATGATTTAGTGAAATATAATTACAATTTTTTTTTGTAGATATACATATGAACATAAAGATAATATTTAAATTGATTTATTTGAATTATGAAATTTGAAAATATTCTAAATATTAAAAAACATAAAAGTAAAATTACAGAATTTATTTGATTAATAACTCAATGTTTTTTTTACTTGACCATAGCTATACATAATATACGCATTGAGTAAAACTTTCATGGGTAATATTTTGAATGGGAACCATAGTTAAGACGTCATTATAGACTAACAACTCTTTGGTATCTGGTATGAAGTGATGGTTGGTTGATGTGATTCATATGGTTTCATAATGTTTTTAAAGCATTTATATACAAATTTTGAAGGTTTGGTCTAGTGCGTCAATACTAAATTTTGTTTTGTAAATAACAAATTTACAGGACTTCAATATAAACTTTGTGAATAATGAAGCAAATGGGAAAGCAACTTATATTAACAGCAATAATTACTCAGGCATGCGTTAAGAAAAGTAGTTTCTAGATTTCTTGAAAAAAAATGCTTCGTCTAATAAATGTAGTCTTTTCAGAGGTTACTGCTTATTAGATATATCACAAGAATGAGATCGGAAAGTCAGAATATAAAGGGACTGTCGATTCTGTTCATATATTCTTTGCGATTGTGAAACTATTGCTCGGAAAATGTTAAAACACTAGGCAAATCGAATTATTAGCCTTAAAGAGATTAGGGACTTAGTCACTTAGTCGCCAACAATGTTTTCGCCTTCAAGGTTTTCGACAGACCATAAATATTAAACGGGTATGCAATACATACTTTAATTTCAGGGTTGCGGAGCGCTCACCCTTAATGGTCTGTTGTGAGTTATTATTACCAGTAATGTTTAACAAGTGATTACTTTATAGCTATGGAAGTTACTCAAGTAATTTTTTTTTGTGTTCAATTCTATGTCAGTATTATTTAGGCTCACTATTGCTTAGTTTTCATTATACTTTTAATTAACAAACCGAAGAATTTTTAATAAAAACGATAATATCACAGAATCTGAAAAGATGAAACTTTTCAAAGAAAGTGATTTGATATAGTACTATCTATAGCCACGTTCATCAAGTATAAAAAAAAAACTAGAACGGTAACTTAAATATTATTTAAAGATTTATTTAGTCTGGAAATCCGAAACGTGCTTCTATAAATGTTGTCAATTCAAGAATGAAAACGATTATAAAATTATATTTATTATCCAAATTTGTGAAATTTTCTTCAATAACTTATCCCAGCATAGCTAACTAAAATTTTAAATGCGACCTACATGTGGTATCTGCTTGCTCTTCAAACTATTTTCTCAAATTAAAAATACTATATTGAAAATAAATTTATCTATATATATATATAAATTTTATGTAGAGCATAGAAGTATACTTCATCCCCAACATTTGGAATTATTAAAATTTATATGTTTACAAAATCTCAAGTGGTCTGCTCATGTTGTATAACATTTTGCTAATGTACATATATAAAAATCTGCAATGTTGAAAAATCGGAAAAATAGTCAATTTACTTCCTCGATATATATAAAAAAATAAATTTTATTTGTCAGTCAATTAGCGACCTACGAACTATTCGAAAGGGTTTTATTTATCACAAACAAAAAAATTTTTTTTTTTCACTTTTGTATTTAGTTTAAATGAAATTTTATCAAATTTATTTGATCTCATTTTAAAAATTTATAACGTTTCGCTAAACTTTTGGCTATTTATTTAAACTGAAAATTTTTTTAACTTTCTAAATCTGGAATTTTGGTATATTTATATAAAATTAGAGACAATGTTGTCAACAGAAGAACGTAAATCTAGATTGTCAGTGTTAAAATTTATGGAATTGGTGATTTAAAAAATAATTATAAATAATATAAAGAAAAAATTAATAATATTTTTTTTGTATAATTATTTCTTAAAGGCATTCTCAATAGCCTGTTTAGTTCTACATTTTTATAGTTTTAATGATGGTGATATTGTGACATCATTTCTAGTTACTGGAACATTTACAGGATTTATATTAATAGTTTTAGGAGTGTTCGCAGGTATGTGAGTGAAATTTTGTAATATATAGAAACAAGAAGGATCCGCGAAGGATAATTTTCCTTGTATCAATAATGATTGATCGTTGCGGATCTTAAAATTATTCTTTTTTTAACATATATAATTTTTATATGACATATTAAAACTATTAAAACGATACCGAAACGATTTCTATTAAAATTTTTGGTATTACGAGCAATCCGAATTTATATTATTTGAAAATTAGTATTTAAATTTAAAACCGATTTATATTTTACCAAAATTATCGTCCTTAACTATAAAAAAAGATGTTACCACGTTGTAAATATTGATGTGTATCCACTTTTTTCGGATTGCATGATACAACGCCATCTATTAACGTCGCTGAACACTTTTTTTCGGAAAACAAATGTTAATGCTAAAGATAGTCCTTCTAAATTTTAAAATTCGTTTATCCTTCACTATCACATACACGGATTTTTAGAAAAGATTAATAGAGAGCAGCTACTTTAACTTCAACTATCTAAAAAATTTATATTTTTGCAGGTGTTTTAATGCGAGCACCAATCCACAAACGAATTGATATATTTTTCAGTGTTTGCGGTTCGGTATTATTTGTAACATCTGGAGTTTTATTAATTGAAGCATGGGAAAATTCATTCCGAACTAAAACAAGAGATTTGGCAATTGTAAAAGCAGCTCTATCAATTATAAATGGAATTTTATTTGGTTTTGATGCGATTTTTACATTTCGAGACAAATAATAATGTCATTTTTCAATCACTAAATTTATATGAATTTAATTATTTTTATTTAATTTAATTTAATTAATTATATTTTTTTTTTTTTGTATAAAACTAGATAAATTAATTTTCATTAGATTTTTTTTTATAAAACATAAATTTTAAGTAATTTATAAATTTAGTATTTAAGATAATATTAAAATAAATATTTTTCAAATTATATAGAAATATAAATTTTTATTTTGTATCAAAGTTTCTGTACTAGCTAGCAACTTTGTATTTCATTCCTCACTTCAAAAAAGTTCATTACAAATATGAGTTTTTTTTTGTAATGAATTCAATGTAAATGACCGTAAATAAAAAAAATGAATCTTTTATGCTTAGAAAATTATGCATAATTAGAATTATGTTCAACATAAAAATACATTGTAATATTGAGTAAAATATTTTAGTTTAGTAGATCACAAAAAAAAAATTATTATTATTAAATAGGGTAAAAAAATAGTTTAATGAAATTAATTTGTTTACTCAACAATGTTGTATTGATGGAATTTTTGTTTTGTAAATATTTTGAATACAATTTATGTTTATGATGTTTATTTTGATAATTACATTTTCCGAAAAGGTTATACAGAAAATTGTAAATTATAGTTGAAAAAAATCTATGTTTTCATTGTTACTATTTCGTTATGAACATGGTGAAAATATAGTAAATATTACCATAATTTAAATATATTTCAATATACATTGTTACATATTTTATATTTTAATTAATATTACCTCTTAATAAGTTATTGAAGCAAAAATGGCTTCAGTAACTTCGGAATTCATGTATTACCACGAAGGAAAACTTACTTCTATATATGTATACAAAAAAATAACTAAGAGCTAATATTTAAAAAAAAAATCAACTTAAAAATGATTAATGAAAACTGTGGGGCCATTTAAATCAAGTTTTAATGTTAGATGGAGCTTTTGCCTGAGATGTATAATGATTAGATACTCGATTACTCATTACTAATTAAATAAAAACCTAGCATCAAATAAAAAAAGAATATTATACAAATTTTCATGAATTTATATCACAAAATTTCACTATTACTAGTAACACTAAGATGTTTAGCTACTAATAAATCACTTTTTTTAGAACTTTTCTTTTACTCTGGTTGTTATAAGGAAGGAGTAGTTAAACGTACAAAACAAATGTTAATGAATTAATGAAAATGAATCTAATCAGTTAATATTCCTGTACGCATTCAATGCGTCTATGATTTTGTATATTGTGCAATCTACTATTGAAATCTTAACAACATTTTAACTTCATAGAACTGTTTCGATCGTCAATTATTCAGTAATATGGCCACATATCTGGAAAAAGTAAACACAAATCATAAGCCAATAAATTAAATTTCATGCCAATGGAAAAACAGCTTGTGATTAAAAATTTTAATATTAAATTTTGTATTTATTTTATTTTGAATGCCAATTCACAACAAAAATACTTAAATTTCTATATTTCTGTGATACGCCTTGACAATTGTAATATACCAACGTCTGTGAAATTTTGCTCAACGAATGTCATAAAATAATTTCCCAGAATTTATTTAAATTATAATTTAAATAATTACTACAATTAATTTCAATAAATTCATTTGATATAACTATTACTTGATTTCAATTTAATGTTGTTTTTTAATTAGTTGTAAGATTATATATTAATTGTTTTTTATTTTAAAACTTTTCAATTAAAATTATAAATTAATAATATTAGTACATTTAATAATACTTTTATATACAAAATATAATGTTTAAAAAACAGATAATAAATAATTATTTTAATTTAAGTAATAGTTCAATTTAGAAAACTCCAGAGTGGGTCATTAAATTATTTAATTCAGTAGTTTATTAAGTTTTTGTATTGAAATACCAATTATAAATATGAAGAAAAAAAAAACTTGATTTCAATCCGAATTGCCTCCTATGATACCGACCGATGGCCCAACAATGATAATATTTGTTCAGATCTAACGTCCTTTATAAATACAGTACATGGAAGGTGACTAATACCATCAAACTTGCATAAATCGGATTTGTTGCTGCAGCATCATTTCAAACGAGACCTTGAGTCATAAAACTGGTCAAAAAAAAATAGACAGCTCTATCAAGAGACAAAAATTAAATGTGGTTGTGGCCAGTTTTATGACTCAAGTTTTCGTTTGAAATGATGTTGGCCCAACAAAACCAAAGGAATCTTTTTATATATTGAAGTTTGATGGTATTAGTCATATTCCATGTACTGTATTTATAAAGGACGTTACACCTGAACAAATATTATCATTGTTGGGCCATCGGCCGGTATCATAGGAGGCAATTCGGATTGAATTCAAGTAATAGTTATATAAAATGAATTTATTGAAATTAATTGTAGTAATTATTTAAATTATAATTTAAATAATTTCTGGGAAATTATTTTAAATTAAACATTTTTCAAAATATTTCAAAATATACCAAGTAAGGGCGCCCTGAAATAACATGCAGGAGAACAATGAGAAAAGAATCTAAAATCTGGATTAAAGATGGCTGGGTTAAAGAAAATTATTTCCTAAAATCATTACGTACAGAAGTAGAGGAAGAACTATACCTATATCCCATAAGGGGATCTAGGAATTGAACAATTATTTTTATGAATATAAATTTGTGAAAGTATTTTTGAGATTATTGAAAATTTATTATGTAACGATTACGATTTGGATTCTATTACACTCATTTAATTTAGTATTGATTGAAAATATATGAAATACCTGAAATAGTTTTCTGCAATATGTAGTTTTACAACGAAATAATTACTCTTAGAAACAGAAACACTAAAACCTAAGAAAAAATATAACAAAATAATATGTTCTAAATCTAAAACGAAATTGGTTTGAGTATCTACTAAACACAAAAATCACCAACGATTAGTATATAAATAAAAAATATTTTTAGAAACCACCTAAAGATATGCAATCGAATGATTTAACAAATAAATGATATTCTTCACCCATGAGAATAAAAGGTATTATAATTAATTATACAACAAAATATAGGAAATTCAAGATAGTCTAAATATTCTACTAAATTCGGCATTACTAATAATTCAAAACCAATTCAAAATAGCTTGTCGAAATTTAAGAGAACAAATTCAAATTTAAATTGTAATATAATTTTTTGATTAACTCTATAAATTAATACAAATACAAAAACATATACATAACAAAAATTTACTAAACATTGAAAATAAATATTGGCAACTTGTTGATGCCATTTTCAATGCGTATAGCATAAAAATTTTACCACTTCATTCTCGTCTTCCTTCTTACACACCTTTAACATAAAATATACAAAATAATTTTTTTACATAAAATTCAAGTTCTTGTTTTGATAGAGAAGTTTGTTATTTAGCATTATTTTTGAAGCGCTCAGCTCTGAAATATTATAGCTAGTTGTTTGGGGGTCTATACAAGTAAAGTTTTTATTTCATTACATCAGTTAGTATTTACCACTTTGTCGAATACGGACGTGTCGTCGAGTAAAACAAAAAAATATATAAATTATTTCTATAATAATTAAAAATTCGTTTTAAATTTAAAAATTTATAAATCAAACATTTCATAAAAATGGGTTTTAACAATCGTGTTTTATTAAAAATTATTGAATTGGTGAGTTTAAAAAATGAATTAATTATTGGTTATTTAAAAATTTAATTCGTTATGATTGATTGATTGGTTTATTTAAAAAAAAAGATACTTTTTAAAGATATAGAATACAAAAATTTTACGACTTAAATTTATTTATTCAATATTGTTTATATCTAAAAAAGTTGTTAATATTTAAATGGCGTTTTTTATTTTATTTTTATTTTTTGTATATATGACCCTAAATTAGGTAAATGAATTTCCGTAGCAAAACCAAAATAATTACTATAGCTACGATTTGTAAATAGCTCGTATACACAACAAAAAAAAAGTTTATGGAATAATTATTAATTTTTGTTTTAGGCTGAAAAAATATGATTTCCTCTTTCAGTATGATGTCATCGATTCTATTACACTAATACAATAATTTAGATATTTTTTTAAAAACCAAAATAATAAAAAAATGTTGATTAATCTAAAAACGTTTTTTAAAAAAAAAAAAAAAACTAATCTTTATTATTAAATGACATCATATTTTTTAAAAAAATTTATTTTGGGTTTAATAAAAGAAGAATTTATAAAAAAAATTCGAAACCTTCAAAGTAAAAAATGGATAATTATTATTGGCCATTTTAAAATTATATCAAAAATTTATCCATCTTTAAAATTGAATTTATGAATTTAAAAGTATCGACGCCGATAACTGAATATATCTAATAAATTCGATAGAATTGTTTATTTTTTATTGTTGATATTTATCATATTTCCAAGAAATTTTAATTTATCTTATTGTCATTTTGTTTGATTAAAAATGCTCAAAATAGTCAGAATCAAATGTTTGATCTTCAATCTAATAATTTGAAATCTATCTACTTTATTACCTGTTTTTTAACTGAGTTGGGACTTTGGCATTGACTTCACTATCAAAGAAATGCGTTTTTTATATTTTTTAAGATATTATTTTTTAAAAGGGGGAATGAAAGGTAAACGAAAAAAACAATGTAAACAAAATCACTAGAACTTTTGTAGAGATAATGTGTAGGTTTTTTTAAAGGGTCTGATGTCAATACTTGTTAACTCACACTTTTGTAATTTTAAAATATATAGCAAAAAATGTGTTCATGAAAATTACTTGTTTACATGCATTATAATCAAATATTACTAAAAATTTTAATGTTTTCATAATAAAATTATTTTTAAATTACAATCTGCGACATCAACTGACGTTTTCTATATGTATCAGTAGCTTACATATATTTCCGTATCACAATTTCCAATTGAATGGGTTTGAATTGTTTTTGAATTATCAAATATTGAAGAGTTTTCGAACATGTTAACATATTCAATTTAAATAATTTCTTTAACATTTCACTTTGCACTGGATTGAGAACTGGGTAATTTTACAGAACAAGCTACAACAAAAAGTAATATTTAACGAATTTTGTCTATATAGTGCTCGTATTGAGAATGGAAATAACGTTCCTACATTACAATGCGTTTTAAAGCACCGCATGCTAATTTCCGCAATGTAAATGTAAAAAATTATAACTAACTTTGACACTTGATTATGTAAAAATCCATGCTGTGAAACGCATTGGATTCGTTTAACTATTTATTTGCTTCTAAAAAAAATATAGAGTTAGCCTGTTATTTCACCATGCCCTGTAATTACATTTTCATTATTTAATAACTCGTTTTTACTCTCGATTCTACATGATATATTAAATTTTTTTTTTTTTTATTCCGCTGATGCGTTGTTTGACGTAATATGTTGTAATAAAAGAAACAAAATTTAGAGCATGAAATTTTATGATTATTATTTTTATATGTAATTTTATATTATGCGTTTTCTTATCAAATTGTATATTTATATAAAAAATTAAATTATACTTGACCATATTTTTTTTATTAAATACGTTTTCAATTTCAAGTTTAACTTTTTATATTTTGTATAAACATTTTCATTGAAAATTATTTTGTTTATTTGTAAATTATAATGAATAATTTTAAAATATATTAAATTATTTCATTATTTAATATATTTAAAACAAAATATAATAAATAATAACAATTTAATTAAAGTTCCAGTGACTCAGATCATAAATTTTTATTTTGCGATTCATTTATCATTGAAAATATAATTTATAAATTAAGTATGAGTTCATTTGTAATCAAATTTATTGATAATAAAAAAAAAAATTCCAAAATAATAATGACAATTAGTCTTTTTAAAATACATATAAAATTGGTGATTTTTTTAAAGCTTGTTGAACAGAAATAAGAGTTTTAAGTGAATATTTTGAATATCAATAGTTAAAACTTGTAACAATTTTGTTCTGTCAATGTAGGAACATTTAAAATTATCGAAATTTACTAAATCGTATTTTCCAGATTTCTAATTAGAAACATTTATTTAAAATAAAGATCAATTTCACTTGGAATAGACCAATTTGAATAAGACTGGGCTTCAGTTACTTTAACCATTTTTCAATTCATCTGTCCTCAATTCATCGGTTCGCATTTAATTGGAAGATGAAATCCAATATTATCTGTAAAATTATATTTACCGCTGACATCATTAAACCGATAAACTGATGATATTAAAAACCGATGAAATGATGAAGTAATTATCGTACAATATAAAATTAACTGACAATTTTAAATAATAATTTCTTTAGTTATTAATTTAGTTTATAATTCAATTAATAAATATTTATCTTATCTCAAATTTTTGTTAAGCTATAAAAATTAATATTAATATCATTAGAAACATAATCAATCATATTTGATATTAACCCTTTTGCGGACAGTTTGCAGAATACTCTAATATTTTAGATTCAACAAAAAATGTTTTTTTTGAATTTTAATATTTTCTTGCAATGGAAATCAATTCTTTTAAATTGATCGTTTTTCGTAAATCCACTTCTTTTAAATTTAAATTCTTTTAAATTGATCGTTTTTCGTAAATCCACTTCTTTTAAATTTAAATTCTTTTAAATTGATCGTTTTTCGTAATTTTTACAAACGTAACGAATTTCCCGATTCGAGTGAGTCCATTGTAAAAAAATTCGTCAATATGCATAAAATTTCAATTCTCTAGGATATCGAGAATTTTATTTACATAATTCGGAAATTATTCATTTTTAGAATTTTCATACCACCGGAAAAAAGCGTGAAGATTTGATTTTAATAGGAAAAATAAACATATTTAATTACAATTAATTTCGGAAATATTTTCATTTGTTTATCATAATTTGCCAATTATTTTATTAATTAATAAAATTTTTGTGTATTATTATAAATATTTCAATATCATAAATTTGTTTCATTTATTATTGGCAATATTGAAATTTCAATTAAATCCAAATATTTATTAGAATTTCTTTCCGCAACAAACATTTTTTTTTTACAAATATTTATCTTGAAACCCCTGAGAGCAACAGGTCAAACAAAGTTTTTTGAAATAATCCACATTTCTTTATTTTTAGCTAATTAAAATTTCTAATTTCCTGATTCAATTGTTAATGAAATTTATATTTGTTGCCTTCATTTTAATTAGATTTCCTTTCTACAACATCAAACGAAAAAAACCTAGATAAACTAAACTACAGCCAGAAGTCAGAACAATATTTTCCTGGTACAAGACTAAATTTCAATTAATTTATTATTTTAGGTCCAAACAAAAATTCTATGTTTAAAATCATTAATTTCATTATTTTTAAATCTGGTTTTTGGTTATTAAATTATAATTTTCAGCTGAAAAGAAGTGAATAAAAAAAACGACGTTGAGATCACCGACTGACACAATTTTGGTATCCGCGAACGTCTAATAAAAATAATGTTTTCATGGCCAACGAAATAACAAATCTTGATTTTAGATTTAGATAATCTTTAATTTTATTTTTATTATTAATATTTTTATTGTACAATTATTTAACAAAATGACCTGCCAAGGACACAAAAATAATAATTTTGTTTGTGATAAATGATGAAAAATGGTTTATTTTAAAATGAGTAAATATAATTTTAAAAAATTTTGTTTTGTATACACAATTTAATAAATTTAAAATTGGAATTTTTTCCATTATTGAAAGTAAACATAAAGATTTAAAAATGAAAATTTGAAATTAGATTATGGGTCAATATTTAATCGGGGGTAATTTTGACCTTGTTTCAAATACTTTTATGGTTGGTGTCAGTAAAAATTTCTATTTAATTGAGCGCCATTTAAGCGGGAATTTAATAATGTGTTATATTATCAAGTGATATATCGCTAACAAGAGTCGCAATTTTTGTGAGAGATATTTTCACATGAAATATGAACATGAAATAGGAAAAAGGGCAGTTAAATGTATTTTTTTGTAATTTTTGGGGAATTCCGGAAAAAGGAATCAGTATTTGTACGAAAATGAAAGGATTATTATGTACTAAGACTTCAAAGAATCTGGAGCAGGGTGGGAAATTAACTATAGAATAAAATTGGTTAACTCTTCTTTGGATAATAAATCCGGATAATAAATGATAACAGACACAGAGAAAGTTAAACCTAATCGAATCTAATCTTTAAAATTACAATAGTTTTTGTCAGTATTATAGGCACATTTTTGCAAAAACTCCAACCACAAAAAATCAATTTTTATGATTGAACATCGATTAAAATATACTGTCCATAATAAATAAAATACTTTGTAAAATTTTTCGATTTAAATTTTGGTATTATTATCGGAACTGATGAAGAGGTTGTTAGTCAAGTTGATTTCCAAATTATTTTTAACTCCATTAAAAATATAAATCAAATGTGAAACAGTCAATAAAGATAATTTCAAATTACCAACACTCAAATCTTAAAATCCGTTTACCCTAATCTGATATCATTCCACTTCAAATTCTTCAAATGCAAATAATTACGATTAACTTGTCAAAATTATGACACCAAATTAATAATCATTATAAATTGAACACATTTTGAATAATAATTTTATTTTAATTTTAATTATAAAATTATGTGATTTTTATGAATTGATGTCACTTTATTCCATTAAAGTTGTTGGACATAACGTTCAGGTTACTCATAGCTATACAAAATTAAATAGTAAATATCTAGATATATAAAAACCAAATTAAGTTTAATTATTTGCAATGTAAACTAAGACATTTTAATGTAACCTCGCCGCACAGTTTTTGCTTTATTATTGGGTTGGGCGCAACGCTGGCTGGCATGTTTAGATTATTATATTTGCAATGTAAAATTTATTGTTTTATTTATTTATTTCTTGGTGTTTTTAGAATAATAAATTGATTTTTTTTTTTGTTTTATAGTTTGTTCTTGTTTGTTCGAAAGCAATATACAATTTACAAAAAATAGAAGATCCCAATAAAGATTAAAGTTAACTATAACAATATGGAATTTTGTTAAGTGGCTCAGATGTTTTACGATATCATCGGTCAATGAAATTGATTAACCCAATAAAACTAATATCAATTTCGTAATTTCAATATTTTTTATTTCCACATTATTGCGTCATTTGAATTATCTATTTTCATTTTTATACGTTCTCATAATTTTTTTTTATTTTAACATAATTTATCACAGCTGTTTTCCGACAGGATAAAACTAAATTCTGTCGGTCTGAATATTTTTTTCTTAAATATGTACTTTAACTGTGTTTAACATTTCTGTTTAAACAAGACATACAAGGACATAGGACTATTAAAAATTTTGTTGTTTTGAGATATTTGTACTGTAATTTATGACTATTAAATGCGGGAACTTTGATTACTTATACTAGTTACAAATATGCCTTTAAATCGATTTTCGAATTTTGGTGTTTATATGACCTAATTTTTTTTTGTGTACGACATTAATTACATACGTCGAAATTTTGTTGTTAAAAGTACAGACAATTCATAAAAATATACTTTCCGAATTGACAAAAATTTCCATAAATTCCTGACAAAATAAAAACTATAATAAAAAAACTTTCAACCTCTTTGCGAAAACTATTAAAAATTTGATTTATATTTTATTTCCTTAATTGGTGTTAAAAATTGTTGCTCTAAATAAAAGGACACGCCATCAAATTAAACATTTTATGTGCTTGCTCATTAAGGATGGGTGCGGATTACATTTTTTGACATATCAGATTATTTTAATTTAATTTTTTTTTTTTAAAGAATTTTACTTTAATTCCCGAGTTACGTAATATTTTTATGTAAGCATTACCTTTTGACAACAATAAAACATAATTATGTACAACAACAATGAATATTAGACAAAAGGTAAATGTCATTTATATTTTTATTTTTGTTTATGATGCGTAATTTGTCTAAAAATGGATATGAATTATATGTAAAAAAAAATTTTGACCAAAATATTATTATCTCTAAAAATATAATTAATTTAATTAAAAATTCTTTATATTTCCGGTATAATTTTTATAATTTCTAAATATAAAAACATAAAAAAAAACATAAATTACTGAAGTTAAAAACGAAATTTATTAAAAATAAAGTTTTTTTTTTATAATCATAAATTTTGAATAAAAAATTTAATATAAACATCCCGGACAGAATTTTGTTTATTCAACAAATTTTCTTTTTTTTTTCTATTATAAATTATTTGGTTTTCAGCGAAAATTAAATTAAAATCTAATAAAAAAATATTAAAAATTTCAACAAGAAAAGTAAATAAATAAATTGAAAAACAATTCACAATGATAATTTCAATGAATTTTTACAATGAAAATCATTGTATTCCTAAAGTTCAATGTTAAAACGTAAATGATTTTATAATCTTGAATTCATTAATGATTGAAATCATTGGTAAGTTCCCCAATCCAAATGTACATTAAATGGCTAACAATAATCAAGCAACAAAACATTCTTAGCAACATAAATAAAATTATTAATACCAAAAATAGAAATACAATTTACAATAAATCATGTTTCAGAAACTTTTATAATATGTTTCAGCAACATATATAAAATAACTGAAATTGCATATTTACAGGCGATTAATTTATTTTTAAAAAAAATTAGTAATATATTATTATTTTTCTCCATAGATTTTGGCGGTAGCATGTGTTGCCCTTCTGGAAAGCCAAAATATCATACCACCAAGACCAATGCTCACTTGTGGAGCATTTGTTGGATTTGTTGTTGTTGGAGTAGCATTAGTAGTTAGTAAGTAATCACAATAACAAAAATGTGTATTAAAAATATGAAATTATTATATTTTAATTAATTTCAATTACAGCTCATGGAATTAATGCTGCATTTGATAAACGTATTGATATGCTTTTGTCTGTTGCTGGGGCAATAATGTTTATTGCATCTGGTGCTATTATTATTGATACTTGGCATAATGCTGCAACACCATTTGGTTTAGGCAAAGATGCTAAAACATACGCAATATCAACTGGTGCCATTGCTATTATCAATGGAATTGTTTATTTGGTTGATTGTTTCCTTACATTTAGAAGTTAAGAAAATTAATTTATAAAATATACACAATTACATAAATTATATTTTTTATTTTTTTCATTCTTAGAGTTTTAGAATTTCCCATGTAATTTTTAAGAAAAACAAAAATTTTATTTTATTTTTTCCATTTTATTACAATAAACCACATTAAAAAAAATATATAAAAACTTTTGTATTTAAGAAATTTTCAAATATTTAACGTTTTTTTTAATAAAATGAAATGCACAAAAAAAAACTATGAAATTATTAATAATATTTATGTATTTTGCATAGCAGATATTTTCAAAAAAATATAATTTTATACATTTTTTTTTTAATTATAATGTATTTATAAATTATTTTAAATAAATTTTGAATGCTTTATATGTAAAAAAAATATTTTTTAATGGAATTTCAATATTAGTGAATTAAAGTTCCGACTGTGTCACGCAAGAGTTGGTTCAAACTTGCAACAAAATTCTGTTATTTCATTAAAATTCAAAATAACAACATTTAAGATCTGAGCTACGGAGTAATAACAACTATGAACTAAATAGTCCTGCAGCAAGAAAAGTAAATCGCGGTGGGAGCAATAAATTTATACTATATTTAAATTATTCTTATTTTCACTTTCTAATTGAAGAAGTTAATTTCTCACCATGAAATGAAGTTAAATCTCATCTTCAGTGGGAAAAGACTGCACATTGACTTATTTCCATCACAGGTAGAATTATTGTCCGTATGAAGTTATAAGTGTACATGTGTAAATGCTGCGGAGACAAATATGAAATAATGAAATTGTTTTGTTTCATTGTCCCAGCCTCATGTACCTGAGATGGAAATACTTTGGCTTTTACTGAAATTCGGTCAAATAAGTTGTTGATACCAGAATGACATGTGTAAAATGAAGGATACGAGGGATAAAACTGACCTAAGTGCATAAACGTTCAGTGGTTCCCCTCTCCAATCAAATCGAATCCAAAAAATTGGTATACTAAATTCCAATGTCCTTCACAATTACACAATTTTCTTTATTTCAATTCTGCCAAGCTTACTACAACATTTCTAAACAAAATTCTCGATATAATTGGACCTTTTTGTTATTGTTTATTCTTCTTTTCCCGCGGAAACCTTACTTGCCAACCAGACAGCACTGCTTAACCGGACACTAATAAATTAATTCTACAATTTTTATGTATACTCTATAAAAAAAAGGTTGGAAGCACATATTGTGCACAGCATGAGCTTCAATGTTTCCAATATTATAAAATTGGATTACACCATGAAGTAGTCTCAACCTCAGATTTAATAAATTCAAATTTCAATTAAAAAATGTCCAACTTTTCATAGAGAATTTTTAGTTTTAGATTTCATTTAGCAACTTGATTATCAAGTTATCATGCATTCGGAGTTTATTTGTTGAAACGAAACACACAAAAAAAATTTCCAAAATATTTTTTGTTAGCAATTAATTTTGTTTTCTGTTCTTCTTCAAACTTTTACAACCGGATGAATTAGTGAAGGTGTGATGTACTGTAGACACAGATAAATAATATATTTTTTTTCTATATAATTATATCAGAAATTACTAACAAAAATCAAAGGAATCCAACACAAACTGAAAGAATTTTTTTAATTAGTTTCCAATTACATTTTCAGAGTAGGTTGAAGCTGTTTTGAATAGATCGTAATTGTATTTTTTGTTCATTAAACATTGGGCATACATTTTTGAAAACTTTACACCTTGTCAATAAAAATGCGGTTTTTTAGATTACATTAAAAAGTGTACCTTTAGAAATTTGAAAACAGTTTTTCTTGATAATGTTTTATCGTAATGGAAGAAAGATAACTACTTCATTTCGCGTGAACGGATTCTATGAACCTATATTTTTAAAATGAACTATTGTAAAGTTTTGTTTTGGGTACTCTAATTCGAAAAATGATGCAATTAATATACAGCCTGGGTAAACTATTCGCAATTCTGACATATAATGATACTCTGCAACAGGTGCCCGTGCCATACATTATTAAATCAATTCGTCTCCGCAGCATATTCTAATATAACAAAAATAAAATTCGGAGTTTATTTGTTAAAATAAAATTGATTCAATATAGTTATTAGGTAAACGAACCCAATGAAAGTATTTGTAGTAACTTCATTTGTAATAATTTTGACAGCACTCACTGGAAGCGAATTTGAAAATAATGAAAAAATAACAAGAAATTAATGCTCATTATTAAACATAGATGGCGTGAAATGTGCAGTCAATTATAAAATCCGAAGTAATTGGATACCCAATTTTAAATTAATTAATTAATTGCGTTTTCTAGTAATTTGCAAAATAAACCGATTATTTTGAAGCATGATTTTAATATACAAATGGAAACTATACTAACAAGTGATTAAGATTTTATCAAGCAACGTTCTCAATATAAGCTTTCTAGCACATACTGGTTATTCTGCTCCCACCTACTAGGAATATTTGTGATCAGGCAGATTTGTACAATCGGTAATTATATCCGGTATTTAAAATCATCTTAACTTTATTTTTATTGCCATAGAATTATCAATACTCAACTCCAAGTTTAGTGATTCATAAGAGTTATTAAAATGATTGCTAAAATAACCAAAGTGAAACCTTTGTTAGCTCTTAGGCTATTTCATATTTATTAAAATATATTCGATTCTGTTTAAAGTTCAATTACTTAAATTCTAATTTTCGTGGATTAAATCCTTTTAAAGAGTTACATTAAATTTTAAATGTTTTATATAAAATGTATGTATATTCCCAGCTATGTCCATTACTAAGAAATTATAGATTTAACTTTATATTAATTGGATGCATTTTTGTAATCCACTCCAATTTATGGTAATTTTTAATATAAAAGCTTGTATTTATTGAAATCTACAAGCTTACAATTACGACTAAATTTGAATACATCCATCACATCATTTACATACCGAAATATTTGTAAAATATGCTAAGGACTACATTAAGTTTTGACCATCATTCAAATTTTACCTAAATAAAATTTCTCTCAAAATTTTACTTTTATAACTCTTCAATCTGAGTTTTTTTTTTATTATTATTATTATTATTATTTTTATTATTAATTTTATTCAATTTTGGTGCTTTTTTTTTAATATAATTTTTTTTTTTGAGCGAAACTTCCATAAAAGTGGTTGAACAACTTATTGGAAATTGGGACCTACCAGCAGGTAAAAATTCTGAATATATCAGCATATCCACAAAAAAATATAGCTTTACATTTATATACATACAACTTTGCCAACCTCTTTTCTTCACTTTTGGTGCTTTAATCCGTTGTTGTGCCGCATATCGCATTTTAGTCTTATAAGATACTTTTATACCGACGAATGTATCTATAAGATACATTTTTTTTCTTTCTTTTTTAAAAAAAACTGTTTTTCAGCTGGTTTCGTTCGTTCGTTTTAGTTTTTTTTTTATTTATTTTTTTATTTTTGTGTATGTAGAAATAAAAGCACATAATTTTTTTTTATAAATTCGCTTTTGGTGGTTAACCTGTAAGGTAATGTGCTGTTCTCCTGGACCCATTCAACAGTTTGTATTTAGCGGGTGACCAGAACACATGCACCTGAGGTGGTTTAGTCAATATTTTCGTGCGGTTTTTGTTTTTTTAGGATTTCGTTGTACAAAAAAAAATACAAAATAAAATTTAAAAAAATTGAAAGAACGAAAATAAATCTACAAAAAAAAAAAAAATGAAGATAAAAAAAAAATTTCTCATCTCAGTTCTACTTAAATTTTGAATTCCGAAGTTTAACAGCAAAAAAAAAATATAAAAAAATTTCGATTTTGTTCATTTTTACAGGCTACAAAAAAAAAATTTTGTTCTTATTTGTGAAATGTGTGAAATTTACAAGTTTTTTTTAAATCATTAAAAAATTTTAAAAAACTATTTGTAATTCATTTTTTTTTTTATTTGTGAAAATTATACAAATATAAAAAATTGTGATTGTGAAAAAAAAAATATTTTTCATCAGTCCTCAAAACCTAATTTTACATAATTTTTTTAAACATCCTAGAGATTCAAAGATACATTTTTTTTGTTGTTGTTGTTGTTTCATTACATAAATAATGAAAATTGTTTTTCACGTTATACGAAATCAAAATAAATAAAATAAATGAAAACTTTTTAGTGAAATTTAAATGAAGGTGTTCGAAAATTTTGCACACATTTAAATTATTTAGATATTTTTCAACGGATTTTTCATTGCTGCTTCTGTGGATTTTCTGCACTTTCAGATTTTTTTATTGGATTTTATCTCTACATATTTTTTTTTTGTATTTGTATATAATAAAAAAAAGGAGGCAAAATATTATGGTAAGATAGATTTTATGTAATAGATAAAAAAAAAATGTGTTCTTTCAATTTTTTAAAAAGAATTTTTATTAAATTTTCCGAAAAAAAAGAAAAATTTTTGTATTATTATTATTTGTATTAGGAAAACGCATTTTTTTATTTATTTTACAATATATTATAATGTAATTTTGTTGTTATTTATGTTTGGTTTTAATATAAATATTAAAATATACTAAAAGAAAAAATGAATTATAATTTATCTTAAAGATATTTCGTGCCAAAAATTGTATATATAAAAAAAATTGCATAGTTTTTTATGCGGTTTATTGTTAAATCGTGCAAACAATAATTTTTAATAGTTGTTGTTGTTATTGTTATGATCATCTCATGCCTAGCATTATAAATGTTGAATAGAACAATTTCTATCTACTTTTGAAATAAATTTTGAAAAAAAAATAGGAAAAAAATAAATGGGCTTATAAAATTCTTCAATATATTTTTTAAAGTAAAATTCTATGTACAGTAAGTAAATGGATAGATATTTTATCAAAATTTATAAAAAAAATATAGGGGAGAGTCGGTTTAGTGATATATAAGAACCTTCCTCTATTCAATTTATATTATAATTTATAAATTTGGGTGATTTGAATCGAGGAAGATCTCTCAAGGACGTATAGAGGACACAAGAACCTGTTATACAGTCTTGCCGACGTTTGGCTTCCTGTTAAAAAACACAACCCATCATATTTCTTTGATTGAAAACCACCAATTTATCCAGTTTCATTTCTTCTGCTTCAACCAGGTCATATGTGAAACTTTAAAAACATAAATGTTTCATGTTTGACAGCGGGGTAATGACAGAAAGTGTGGTCCAAGCTTTCATCTTCCTTTAGATTAGGGAATATTCGATGCACTGAATACCCTGAAACAATTCACTACTTTTTTTATATATATAAACAAAACAACAACATTTGCTGTAATCCAACATTCAGTTAAGATTTCCATTAATAAATTTTCCATCTCGAAAGTAATATTTTCGTTCCTTTGGAAACAACTGTACTGTTGCATCAATAGTTCGGGCTTTGTCAGTAACGAATAATTAGAAGGGATATCACCTGCAGTGACTTGGATTGTCTGTGACCCATCCATACTCTTAACCTATCGAAGGTTTGGTTTTACTACCTTCTTATAATTAGATTCAGACATCACACAGTACATGAATCATACATCTACTGTAGTAGTTATAGCGAGATCCTAATATTCTTTACAGAGATCCTCGTGTGGAAATTTTGGAAAATTTAAAATATCTATAAAATAAAGTAGGATCATTTAACTTTTTCCAATTTTCAAATTGGAAACTGCATCTTCTCCAGAGTGAATTAAAATTTTAAAAATAACAATAAATTCGGCAACATAAATATTTATAGTAAACAACTTGGTATATTCACAATTTGACAGGAGCATAAATGGAAGTAAAGTTTAGCCGACTTCCCCCTATTATATTTTTCAAAAAAAATAATGAAAATTTTATAATAATTTTTTATGGACACATTGTATTTTTATATTAAAAAACTGAAATGTCGAAATATAATATCTAAAAAAGTTTCTTTTTAATCTTACAATAAATGCAATATTAAAGAAAATCTTTGACTATAAACACGAAGAGTCTTGAAAAAAAAAACCAATTTAATATAAAGACCAGAAAATTTATGTTTTTATTGTATTTAAAATATAAAAATTACAATTTTTCCTTTTATCTAAATTTTAAATATATAAACTAAAGTAAGAATTCAAAGTGTTGTAAATATCCTTTGGTAAAATTTTATTGATTTTTTTCTAAGATAGAATCAGGATTCAAATTTTTAAAATAAAATAAATTTTGTAAGAATATTTTTATAGCTGCAATGGAAACTTTTATAATAAATAATCAGATTTTTTCTCCTTTAATTATTTGTATTAAGCCGAACCGGACTAATGAACTTGGGGTCTAGTATTATATTAAATATTTCATACAGTGAATATACATTGAAAATATTCAGGAACCCAGTTGTTAATGTTATTACATAACCCCTGAGTCGAAAGGCTTTTAACTACTATACCATTAATTAAATTACTCGTAACTCAAATCCAAGTTCAAGTTAAAACAATAATTTACTTCAAAATAAATTAACTTTTCTGATTAGATCTAGTTTTTAAAAATTGTGTTAAATTATTAATACAATTGAGATAACTACAAGAAATTTTATTAATATGAAACAATTATTAATATATTTATTTATCATTTAAATCAGTTTAACTTACATCAGCATAAATAGTGCACAGTAATCCCTCTTGGTAAATGGAGCCATAGCAAGCATTTTCAAAATGATTTTTTATGTTTTTATAATAAATTACTGATAAGAAAAGCAATATTTTTTTATGTAACTATCATTAATTTTCATACAGATACAGTATTACTATCACCCTTTCAAAATCACTATCGCTAAACTGTTACAGCTGTCGTTTTTGATGTTATAGAAGATGATAAGGTTAATGATTTTTATAATTACAATTTACTATAATGTATTGGTCGTTTGGTTACGATATGAGCTGTCTAGTATTCAAAATTAAAGATCGCTTAGATCGACAGTTTACTGTCTTATTAAATGAAACTTAAACCCAAATAAAAATCATAACAAGTAAATCTGGGAAAATTTATTGAAAACAATATAGTATTCATATTTAACACAAATTAAATATAGTATCTTGTAATATTGATTACAGACTGAATTGATTAAAAATAAAAATTAGTAGAATCAAAAATCCACCACCTTGGTGGGCATTAAAATTTGTGGCACAATTTTGTAACTTAATCCACACTAGCACACTTTTTTAATATATATTATCAATGAAACCATATCAAAAAAAAGTAATTTAATATTATGTAATCTACATCTCTAGAATTATGTGAACTAATTTTAAATATTTTAAAAAAAAAATAATGATTTTTTTTAAAATAATGAATTTTGACACTATCGGATTTTTTATAAAACTTTAATTATAATTACAAATTACATGACGTTCAAAATATAAAAGAAACTTCAATTCAATCCCGAAATAAATAAATTCAAAATTTAATTTAATAATAACCTAAAAAATGAATTAAGTATAGTCAATAACAGCAACTAGTATTGTTTAGTTAGAAGCTAGAGAATATCAACTGTCAAATAACAAATTCAAATTTTCAATATTTTGTAACTCCTGTTTGTAAACTCATAGTTTTAAATCATTTTGTTTTGTGCCACCCATTTTCATACCATTCGAAATTTGCAAGCTTACAAATAAATAAAACTTTTTGTTATAATCTTTATTATACGAAAGAAAAAATTCCAATTCATTGAAAGAATTTTGGATAATATTAAATTTCTGTAATATTATATCCAACCCCAACCAAGCCTAGTTGTACCTCCTTAGTATTTTTACTATACAGACAAAGACAACAAAAATGCTCTGACTTTGCACAAAAAATTCATCAAAAAAACTGAACATAACAAAAAATATCAAAGTTTTTTTTTTGCATGTAATTTAATTTTTTTTTTATGTTTTTTACATTTTTAAGAAACCATCAAAAACATTAGAAAATCAAAATAAATAGGAACACGAAAAAAGTTAGTAGTTTGTTGACCGATAGTTCAAATTAATGGGTTTGCTAACAAATCAATCAGAATTATTAAAATTATTAATATTTTCATATATCACAATCGTTCGACATATGCTAAGAAATTATAAATTCAAAATTATATAAATAATTTATATAAATAATTAAAATGAAAAATTTAATATGATTCGAACTTGGTGTTGTGTAAATTAATTATTATTATTTCAAGAATTTATTTGAAATTCTAATTGTAATTATACTTCAAGGTTACTGAATGTACTATTTAAAATTTATATCGATTGTTATAGTGTAATTATTGTGGTTTTGAAAGAATTTATTACGCAAAAGATGTTTAAAGTAACTTTATAACTAAATCAAGAAACGCTTTCCTTTTACTATTGAGAGTGAAGACTGCTGCATCTTTGAGGAATTAGTAATTAAGGACCATCCAGAAAGAATGTATGTTTTATGACAGATGATAAAGATAACTAACGAAAACATATTTTTTTTTTTTAAATTTAGTTGGAGAAGACCCCTATCTTCGTTATGACCGCAATTCCAACTTTACTGCCAACTAAAGACCTCCTAATCCATAATTATAATTATAAAGCAACTTGGAGTAATTTATAAGTTTTCTGTTAATCCAAAATTTAAAGAAACAAAAAAAATAGTTTCAATCATTTTTCATGAGAAATCAAACTCATACAAAATTAGAAGAAATTGACATATTACTTTTTTGCTTATAGTTAATAAAACATAAATGAACAATAATTTAAACAAGGCAAAATTACTTTTTTCCTTCGATCTTAAATCTTCTTTACTGGGTAGAATTTTTTCATATCTGCTATTGCGACCAGGTCAGTACCATGAAAAGACTGCACTTTCTAAATGTAGAATTTTCAATCACGAAATAAAAACGACATTAGTAGATAGGTCTGTCTATATTAAGTTCATTTTATAATTTTGATATGTATGCGATTTATTGGATGGTCCGTGAAGTTTAGGATTTACTATTAAATCCAAACCATACTAGAGTAAGGTACAAGGTTCAAGTATACAATGCAATGTAATTTATTGATATATTCACTGATTAAGCTAAGCATTCACTGAACTATCTATTTTCAATGTAACATATTTGATTCAAAATATTAATTTTTCGATATTTAATATAATAATGCATTAAAAATGTACAGCCTAAATTAATTGTGTAAAAAATGGAACTTCAAAGAAAGTATGTTTTTAATTTAATTTACTATAGTTCAATAATATTAATAATTAAAAAAAAAATATTAAATTTACCACAATATAAAATTAATTTTAATTTAGAAAAGTTAATAATTGCTTAATATTTCATGGATTCGCTTTAATAACATTTAAATTAAATAATAAAAACTACCATTAAATTGAAATTAAAACCGTGACAAATCTAATTTTTTTCAGATAATAACTTAAAATTTCCCAATCGCAAAAGATTGCACACACAATATCAATAATTCCATAACAAAAAATATTTCAATTAAAATGCACAGTTTAAAACAGTGTGCAATAAATTTTCCATGGGAACATTTAAAATTAGGTAGAATTTTAATTATTATGAATTGTGATTTATTTGAAATTTAAAAGTTAGTTTCATTAATTAACAAAGTAATAAAATTTAACGATTATCCCAAAAATTAATTTATTTAATTTGCTTCACCTACACAAAATTTTTTACATAGCTTTAAAACTTCCCAATTTATTTTATAAATTTCGTTCATTTTATCTGTAAAATTCTTTTAGGGTTCTAATTAGTGTCGTAGGATTTATCTAAATAACGATATTTTTTAAAGAAACAAGTCGTGCTGTTTAATCAATAAAATTCTTAATGACTTTTTAAAACAAAATGTAATCAGTTAGTAAAGAGCATTTTCTATTATCTTTCCGACTTTGACCTCAAATTGATTTTTTTTTAACCGAATCGAAAGAATTTATATATAAAAAATTAATGTTTTTAAAAATTTCATTAATTTTTGTTTTATTATAGCATAAAAAATAAATTCATGTAAAAATGATTATAATAATTTGAAATCACGATAATTTTCATAGTACTTATTGGATGGATGTATGAAAGAATGAACTGTGGGGAATCCACTGAGGATTCATTCTTTCAGGCTAAAATTAAGTCAAAATCACACTGACACTAATATCGCGGGGGTTAACAGAGCAATCAGTGAATCAACCGATTCTTAGATTGCCAACCAATCAATCAACCAATGCAAGAACTTGTTTATTAAGTAAGAAACAAAACATTTATGACGCAGTTACATAGGACACCTCATATATGTTCATCTCACATTCATCTATAACCTCAATCAGTATTGGGAGTCCATTGTTGAGGGCTGTTGGAATGTTATCCGAGCTTTTACTAAGCAATAGTTATTTTTTGGTATAACTACTCTTCGGTTGGCTATATAACATTGGAAATACGAATCATTATTTATTTCATTTTTATTACCTTTATGATTAATTGACACATTCTTAAATATCCATTTAATAACAGAGCCATCTAGTGTTATGTAGGATATATAAGTTTTCACAATCCATATTTTCCAATTACTCGATAATTATTTCAAAATTTGTAAGAAAACCATAAAACTAACAAAATGAATTTAATTACAATAATTAATTACAAATTAAAAATAATAAAATTACAACCTTCACAAAATGAAATCAATTTTATTATATTTCAGATCGTATATAATAAAAATATTGTAATAAAAAAAAATTAATTTATAGATTATGGAATTGCAAAAAAAAAGAACCATTAAGAATTTAATGTAAAATGCGGTGACAGATAAATAAAATTATCACTTCACTAACAAAAAGATTTTTGCAATTAAAATTTACATTTAATTTTGTTATAAAGTAATTTTTGTGCAAACTTAAAAAACAAATGCTGAACTAAATAAGAAAAAGAATTAAATTACAAATTAAAAAAAAAAGTATATTTTAAAGTAAGATTCAGAACTAAATAATTTCCGTATAATAAAAACATGTAAATTTTAACGACTACAAGTTAATTGCCTTGGGAAAATCGTTTTTTCTATATAAATATTTGTAACTAAAAAAAAATTATTAACTTTTATCTTTTAGTCATCGGAAAGACTAAATAAATGTTAAAATAAAGTTTACACAGATTTTGTTTTAATAAAACTTTCAAATTGTTTACTTAAAATATAAAAGTTCCACGTAATTTTAATATAATTAGGTAAACTGCTTCTCAGTGTTGTTGATTACTTTACGAACTTATTTGGGTAAACAATTTAAATCTATAGCCAAATTTTTGAAATCAGTGTCATCTATCGGAAGAAATATAAAATAAGAGTTATATCATTATATTTACTCTATTAGTTTTTCAACATTCTAACATAAATTAGTCCATTTATGAATCCAGATAGACGCGAGCACTCCAATTATATGATGGTTTAATTGTAATGTGCCTTGAAATCTCACTTAGGTGTCCAAATAAACCAGATCTATGGTCCGCCTGTTCATTAGTCGTAAAATCTTATTCAGAAACATAACTTGCTTCCAGACACTTTAATCAGCGTTATGGGTCTGTAGCGAACAATTCCTGAATGCTCCTCGGCACCATCTGATTTAAAATAACTCAACAATTTGAAATGCGTAATAATTACAATTTAGATGTAACATTTATTATGATGTTACATAACAATTTCAAATATGAATGGAGACCATGATCAAAACAGGCCTAAAAACTAATAATTTTTTCTAATCTTTTTGGTTATAATTTAACATATTTACATAATCAAAGAAAATGTCTTTTCTTTGACATAATATTTTATAAAAAAAAATATTAAAAATCGTTAAACAATAACGTAACAAGAAAATTAAATTAAAAAATTTAAAAAAAACATAATTAATTCTATTAAAAATGCATCGGAATTTAAATTATAAAATATTTTATTTCGATGCAGTCTTAAAAAACTTTCACTTTTTGAATAAATTAAATTTATAATAAAATATTATAAATTATTAATTCTTTCAATAAACTTTAAAGTTTATAAATAAAATGGTAAATTTAGTTTCCGGATTACAAAATCTATGAAATTAATTTTTTTGTGGGTTAATAAATTTGTATTTGTAGGTTTGGCCGGATATTATTATTTAGTTTTGTAATTTATTGCGTTGGTTCAATGATCTTTAAGAGTCTTGAACATTTAACTAAAAGAATAATTTGAAATGCGAATATTTTAAATATAAATTAAATTTTATGATCCTTTCCTTCTAAAACTAATAAGCAATTTATTAAAAAATTAATTATTATTACCACATATTAAATTACATTATGAATTTCAAAAATAAGATAAATGACATCACCGAATTTATAAGAATTAAATTTATACAAAAATTACAGTATCCAACATGTCACCGTATCTTAGCACAACTGTATGCAACATTTCAATGAATAATGAAGAAATAATATTAAGCTAGCTTATCGCAATAAATTAATTTATATTTTATCCGACAATCAGGCAGTTCTCAAAACCTTATCTTCAAAAGGTTTCACAAACATGGATCACGACTGGACTATCTTCAAAACCTAATAATCATGGCTAAAAACAATAAACGCTAAAAATAATGAAAAATAACTTCCAGGTTTCTCAATGTCAAAAAAAAATTATAAAACCACACAAAATAAAACTAGAAGATCACACTCAGCAAAAGGATCATCAGAACCGTAACAGGCTTCATGACAAAATACATTCCTATAAAGTACCATCCAAGATACCTCTGGCGCCTCTGCATAAATAATAAAGAAATGGCTTCCTCAAATATCGTTAGCTTCTATAAGTCACTAAGATTTTGGTAGGGAAAGGGACTTTGAATGCACAATAGATCGTTAAGGTCGCAGTGCTTCGACATTTATGAAAATATAGGTGCTTTTTTGCATCTAGCCTCAATTTTCATTTTTGTTCAAAAAAATGGGTACCTACGAAAGAAGCTGATGAGCTATTTTTTGGGAAACAGATATTGTTTACTAAATCTTAGTACGTCCTCAAAAGAGAGGAATTTCAAAACTAAATCCGCAAGTGATTTAGTTTTGAAATGTTTTACAGAAAAACAAATGTACGAATAATATTAGATAGAATTTCCGGGTTTGAAATTGATTTGAAATTACCTTGAAGTTGGCTTCATAAATATACTTTTTCTTAATTATTTATTCAGAACAATTTCTAGTTAGCTAACAGCATGCGCTGCTATTTATTATTAGCTTCTCTAGCAAAATGCTTTGATTGTTAAAATTAAATTATTGTTAATTAATAATTATAAATAATTGATTGGAATATTTACTATTAAATGAAATTAATAATTATGAAAATTATATACACGAGATACCACTGGACATGAATATAATATAGGTGGAGAACCCACCCTACGGGTATGACATCATAACCTCGGTATTTATTTTCCTGTTCATCGATCATATCGTACTCGTTCACATCGAAAACTTATTCATTATAATTAATTTTATAGTATTTTAAGCTTATTAAAGTAAATTCAAATTATCGGCAAGTAGTAATTGCCGAATTCTTTTAAAATCTCTCATTTCTTCTTAAAAATATCTTCTAATTTTTTTTTCTTTATTTCCATTTGTAATAAATTACATAAAAACACAAAAAAATATTTAAATTATGAAACTTAATAATTCCATATTTTAATTTGAACAAATCTGAGCTGAGTTTCTTTAATGTCATAAATCATCTTGGTGAAAAAATGGAATTTCCAGAAAAAACACTAAATTTTTACGATGGCCAGAAATTGAAACTGATAATAAAAAATTTTACAAGCGTGATGAAATGCAAATTAATTTTAATTTTTATACTTAAATGCATTTAACATTCTCGAATATATTTATTTAAAAAGTACGAAATGATATCATTTTTAACGATTTCAGGGTTCAGGGAAAATAATTTAAACCATTATAACGAAAATTACTTTTACTTAAATGAATCCAGTTAATTTTGTAAATAAAAAGTAGAAAGCTGTAAAAAATAAATAATAAAAAATTTAAAAAAAAAAAACATTTTTAATTTAATTTCTTTTTTTTATCATGTAAATTTAATTAACTTAATTGGAAATTGGGAAAAAGGATACGCGAATTAAGCTAACATAACATTAATTATTAAAACAATTTGTCAAATTGAATTATAAAAAATTACCACAAATAAATCAAAATCACAATAAATTAAAAAACGCTTCACTAACACTGAATTTACTTCAAATTTTTAAATAATTCACTTATTTTGGTGATGGATGAAACTATGGGTAATCGATAGCTATTAGTATTTAATTGTTGATACTCGTGTGTTTATTAATCGATCTTGATAAAAAACATGTAATGATTTTAATGATCCAACTTTTCTGTTACTATTAGAGTATTGGAGAAAACAAATGTTGGACACGTCATTGTCCCGGATCATTTAATGGCATACGTAAAAGTTTAGGTCTATTCTCTTCATTGGAAATTAAATGTCAATACAAATTCATCGTTTCTTATTTTACTTAGTCGTTCTAAAAATGTGCTATAGCGAGGAGCTTCTGATCTTGATAACGTACCATATTATATTGTCGCATTTCCAGTTAGTTAAGCTAAATACAGGACATTGAATTCAGTCTTTTCTAGATCATTTTCAGTTACTTATTCAAAATTACTAATTATCAGTGTTCAACACTTTGACATTATGATGACATTTAAGGAGCTGATTATTGTTGTGTAAATCGGATGTAAAAGATTATTTAATTTTAAATTTTGTTATTGATAATTTATATTATAATTTCCAGTTGTACTCGATATTTGGAGTTTGTGACAAATTTTCGATTTATTGAATCTTTGTTTCTGCTGCATATGATTTTAATGCATCAATTTGGTTGCACCATCAAATTCGATTTTAATTTATTGCAATTATAGTTTATGAATGTGATCAGAGACAATATAATAATCAGGAAATTAAAATTGGAATAGAAAATATCAGGAAACTTCAATCATTAAAAGACAAAGCCTAGATAAACTAACATCTGCGTGCAATGCTAATGAAAGTTTAAAGATTCTACAGCACAGTGTCTTAGAGTCTAATATTTATTATATTTTTCGTTAAACCACAAATTTTTTGTAAGAACTTTGGCAAACCTCGTGATAAATCAGACCCGAAGAGAACATCGCGTGTGGGGTAACATCTGCTTTTAAAATCATTCATCAATTTTTATCTATCAATATTTAAGGTTGTTACTTATTTTGTTTAATATTCAACTTACGCTGAGACAAACAGATGAAAATGTTTAGTGAATTATTGTTTCTAAAAAGTGCTCCAAAAAAAAGGATTCAAAATACTTAAAAGTTATGGAAATATTGCTTTTATTAACAATATTTTTAAATTCCGGGAATTTTTCAAAACTTATAAACTAATTCAAAAAAAAAAAGATTTACTATGTTGCAAAGCAATAAAATTGTTATATTAATATAATTCTAATTTAATTCTAGACGATAAAATCTTGAATTCACCTTGCTTTTAAAAATATAGATTACTTTTTATTTTATTATTTTTTCAATTCTATATACACAAAATCCTCGTCTACATCGTTCCAAAAACCAACAAAAAAAAAATAATTTGCAAATCAATTGACATTTTCCAAAACAAAAAAAAAATGCTATATAAAAAACAAGTTTAGCTACTTTGTTAACAACTTTGGCACAGTGTTCAGTTTCTCAATACATTCTTCTCATCTCTTGATTCAATTAAGAATGTAATATTTTTATACATTTTTTTTCCTCTTGCTTCATCCAATTCAATTTCTAGATTGACTAGAACTGAATTAAAAAAAAAAAAAATAGATATACATTTTTATGCTGCACCATAGATAAACGCGCCAATTAAATAGCAACATATAAATAAAAAAAAAAAATATTATATAAAAATTCACTAACCTGGCGGCAAATAACAACACCGCAACGGTGCAATATCAGTTTACCTCACCTTCGCGCGTCAATATATTGAGAATTATTTAAACGTGACTTTTTAAAACATAAGATATAAAAAAACATAAATTTACACTGCACAAAAGAGATAAAGCCACGCGCATATTAATTTATACTTAAATAGATACAAAAATAAAATAAAAAAAAAAAACAATAAATTTATGTTAACTATGTATCTTATAGATATTATATAAAAATTAAATAAACCGGTAAAATCGAAGGAGATAATAATAATACAAAGAATAAATGCGTGCGGTATAAAAAACTGTGGCAAAAGTTTTATATTTTTTATATTTTATTTTAGATTTAATTTAATATATTCTCTAAAAAAAAAAATTTTTTATATTTATCTCTCTTGTAGGTAAAATAAATAAATAACCAAGCCCGCACAGGTGTACCATAAACACAATAAAACCTTCTGAAACAATAAAGGTCAGGTCATTCATTAGATAGATTATGTATATACAGAAATAAATTATTAACTTTTGAAAAAGAAAATCTATGAGTCAGTCGTTTTTTAACTTAATGCACCAATTATTCTCAACATTCACAACGGCATCGTGCTTCAATGCACTGTCAAAAAAAGCTCAACCTTGTAGAAGTTATAAAAGTATTTAAACAAAAAATTGAGATATGGAAAGAAATTGTTGGAATATTTTTGAATCTTTTATTGCTTTGGAATTCTCGGAACATTTTAATTTGTCCGGTATCCAATTTCATAAAAGGCTAACCACCTATAGTTAAATGTGGTTAATGAAATTGGTGGTTTTTATTTTGTAAAAGGATGAATTTCTATTTCCATAAATATTCAAAAGTTACGAAGTATTTAAATTATTTATATTATATTTTTTAAATTATTTATATTTTCTAGACTCTGTCAAATTCGATTTAGAGTGTGTCATTTGATCTTGTGTGACTTTTTCCGATCACTGATTGATACGGCAAGGCATGCGTACCAAAAATGTTTATGATACAAGGGAAATCGAAGTAGTTTTATTATTTAATGGAATTGTTATTTTCAATCTCATCTTATTTTCCTTAGAATTATTTAAAGAATTTCTTACTATTTTTACGACTGACGAGTAGTTATTCAAGAACTATGAAGTGTTGTGATGCAGAAGATTGGTTCAAATAATGTTAATTGTTAAATCAATTTTTCTTTACGTTTCCAAGTATGGAATTTCATAACTGCTTCCTTGAATCCTCCTTCAGGTGTTCAGTAATATTTCATATAGTTGTTAATCCATTTGAATTAAATCTGGTATTCAGCAGAGTTTCTTGGTCTAGTTCCTTCAGATTTGAGTTCAAATTTTGTTTTGATTAAGTTAATGTAAATAAATTGATTGGGTTTAAGTTTTAATACAATCTACATTTTTAACAAATTTCGAGTTTTAGGCTATCCTTACTGTAGCAGCATATTTTACTAACGTTACTAACTTTGTGAGACATAGATAACTCCTGTGATAACACTAAAGCTACAAAGCAACGACTTTTTGGACTTGAATATGAGTTTTTAGAATGAGTTCATAGAAATCTAGCAATTAGCAATTAATTTATAATAACTTTTCTCTGCTAAATAAGTAAGTTTATTATTATTTCACATATCAATTAATTATGTAAGTGGTAAGCTTATAAAATAAAAAGTTTATTTTATTCTCTTTGCCTTGTCCAATAAAAACTTAAATCTGTCCGACGAAGACACGCTATTCTACCTCACGTTTGCTGGTTTTCTTCATCATATATTTCCTATTTATAAGAACCAATAGCAAAAGATTATAATTACCAAATAAAAGTTTAATTTCTTAACAAGAGTTACTAGGAAGCTGAAAACTTTTAAAAATTTTAAGTTTTCCGCTTTGTTATAATTTTACTATACACGCATATAAAAATCAATTTTTTTTGTATAGGATTTGTGACATTTCCTCAATTGATCTTTAATTATAACTATTAAAATAATTGCGTGACACTACTAATTCAGAAGAAAAAACGCTACTAATCAAATATTATTAAGTGCAACCTTAAATTTTTGTTAAAAACTAATTTATAAATTTTAATTGATCAATTTAAGTTCAAATATAAAATCTAATAACCAATTTTGGTAACAAATTATTGATATAATTTATGAGGTTGTTTTTGATAATCAAAATTCAAATAACATAAAAAAAATGAAATAATCTTTCAAGAATTTTACAAAAATTATAGAAAATTATTGTTTATTTGTTTTCGAGTAGGATTTTTTATTATAGTTAATCCCAAAACTGGCAATATTTTTATAATTTTCTATCAGAAATAATCTTGACATATTTGATTTAAATTATCATTTAAATTATCACTAATATTTTCTATTGTATTTAGTCAATAAATGTAGCTGGACAAAATTATATGTAGATCAATGATCTTATTAAATTTACAATGTCAGAGCAAACTGAAATATTTCAATTAAGTTTTTAAGAATTTTAATTTAATTACCCATTAAAAAATTTATTTCTTATTATTAAAGTTTGAATTTTTTGTGTGTAGGAACGAATCATTTATAAATTCATTTAAATACTTTCGATTGTTTTATGATTCTAAAAATGGTAACCGACTAATTAAGATTGTTTCCAGATTAATTTAATGCACAAACAAATTTATTTTCTCCATTTATTTTGACAGAATTGTCATAACTTTTTGAAGCTTATATAATTATTTTGAAAAAATTAAAATATTTGTCTACTAGTCTGTCTGTACGTCAGTTGTAAACTATTTGAAATTGTTATAATTTGATCACATACATAAGTGGTAGACCCGCATTGGAAAGCTAATGAAGAATAGAAGCAATATAATTAAAGAGTTTTCCTTTTAAAAATTAATTTAAATTAATTTTAGATCTCATTTATTTTCTACTATTCATTTTCACTTTTATATAAAATTATATTTTTAAAATTTTTATATTTAAATTTTCATTAAATAAATTTATTCATAAAACACAATTAACTAATCCATCAAATTTTGATTTAGTGCGCGAAATTCGAATTTGATAAAATCAGTTATAAAATTTAAAATTAAATAGTTAAAATTTATAATGAGAAATTATCAGTGAAACTTAGGAAAAGTTTAAATTGTTGATTGATAGTGAAATATTTTATTAGTATAAATTATGCTCTATTAAATTGTCAATTTATGGAATTAATATTAAAATTAGATTTTAATACTAAGATTCGCGAGATATTTAACTACGAGATTATCAATTAAGAGCAATCACATCAACAAGTATCCGTCCTCGTAATACGTCATAACCCAAAAAATATTGAGATGTAAGTAATTTCTTAACATTCTGAACTTTCTTTAAATACCGCGTGCCTTGCGTACTTGATGCGTGTGTTATAAATTAGTCTTACGAAAGTACAATTACGCATGGACGGAATATTTTGAATAGTTTTAAAAATAGTTTAAAAAAAAAACAGAAATCTTTATCTGGAATGTGGTACAATTTAATTCCATCCATATTTTAAAAACTCGGTTATTGATTTGTATAATCAATCAATATTTCCTTATTTAACCAGAATATATTAATATAAAAAGTAATTTCTAAAATATTTAATCTAAAATTTCCTTGAAAGTAAAATAAATTGTAATATCAAAGATACAAATGTTGTATTGATTTTGTTGAACAATTTGAAAACGCTTAGTTGTTAAAATGCCAAACATGTTTAACCCATCAATTTTAATGTCCGCCAATAATGAAAAATATGAAATATTTTTTATGAACACTAGCTTCACAATAATAATCATTACAAAATAATCTTTTGAATGGTGGTTTAGTGTTTGTAGCAGAATTGTTTAACTTAATAATACTAATTAAACATTAAATATTTAATTAACAGCAATTTAAAATTATATTAATAAATTACAGAATTTTAATTACTTTCGTTATATAATTTCTTGTTACGATAGTGTAAATCTTAATTATCAATATTATCGTATCCATCCAGTTTTTTTTTAATATTCATTCCACTCAATTATCCTTATGTTATATGAGTCAGAATGAGCAAACACAAAATATATACTAGTCCCCATATGAACTACTACTTGGACTCACGCCAAGCCAGTTTTACATGGTTAGTCATACTATACTACAAATTTAATTTAATTTAGTATAAGTTCATACGTCTTAACGCTACGATGCTCGCTTGTCTAGGGAGGGTATATGTTAAAAGGTTTATCGACTTATTTCGTGTATGCAGTGATTTAATCTAGTAAATTCATGAACTTCTGAATAATTTGAAATTTAAATTAACTTATTATTTAAAGTAAATTTCATTTTAACATATTTTTAAAATAAAAATCATATTTAAATATTTTACTATTATTAAATATATTTAAAATTAAAAAAAAAAAAAAAATTAACCAGTAAACAAATGAAATTTATGCAAAAATCTGTATTTAAACATTAGGTATATAAAAAACATTAATTTGCACTCTACTTATTTTCAATTGAAAATCTTTAAACCATAAAAAAAATTTAATTTATTTTGTTATTATAGTTTTTTTTTTTTTGGAAATTTAATACTTTATAAAAAGTATTTACAACAAAATAAATATCTTACAGATTCAACATAAATAATATTAGATTTTTCTGTATCTAGTGGTTAGTTATGCATTGATGCGCACTAAATAAAAATGAACATAAAAAAAATTGTAAAATTATAGTGTAGATTTATGATGAAGAAAAGAAAATTATTAAAATTAACATAATTTTGTTGTTTTTTTTTAAGGGAGGGAATAATGATATAAAAAACGATTTTAAAAGAATCTAAATCTACACGTTTTTGTTCCAATTTTCATTCACTAAAAAAATAAAACAAAATTATATAAAAAAAAAATAAAAAAAATTGGGAATTTAATATCATAAATTTAATAACCAAAAAAAGATATTTTTTTTAATGAAATTCAAGAAGATATCAATTATTTATATAGCAAAAATTTCAAAATACCTAATTTTGTAACAATGAACCACAAAACTGAAATATAATATGGTAACATTGTGAATCATATATTACAGATACGAAAGATTTTACAAGATATTATAAAAAGTATCTAAGTATTTGGTAAAAAAAAATTATTATATTTATTTAATTATATTGCTACTAATTTAGTATATTATTTTTTTTGTATAATATAATTTTAGACAGATCAAATTCAACTTTCGACAATGAATAATAATAAAATGATCAAATGTATTTAAGAAGGCCGAATTTATGCAAATGTATAATTTAAAATTTTATCATAAAAGTTGAACAATACTTGAATAATATTCATTTTAATTAATTTTATATTTAAAACTCTATTTTTTCATGGACAATGTTATTAATTTAATTATGTGATATCTAAAATATAGATTATAAAAGTTATTATACAGGAGGTTTAAATTTAATTAAAATTTTAACAAAAACTAGTACAGGATGTCCGATTAATTTTTTAGAACTAATATGTTTCTAGTTTTTGTAACATTATAGCAGAATGCCACGAGCAGTGAGTGATGGACACTAAAAAGTTGGTCAATCGTAACACCTCATGAATCCGATAATCATTATTGAGACCACCGATATCAGTCTTACATTTTAAAGAAACTAGTCATCATTGCTGAAATTTTACTCTTCATCTAAACTCGTATTGGAATGTTTATCATGGCTCAAGTAACTGGCTACAAACAACAGAATTACGCTGACAGGCCCTCCTTTAAAAGCTACATAATGAAGGAAATAATGGAATGGAAAAATAACGTAAAATCCACTTACTACAACACCATATCCAGACATAAGATTTTTATAAGAAATTCTTAGATTTCTCAAAAAAAAAGGGCTTAATGATAGATTACGCTTATTTATCTAATCTAATCTAATACTATTCATGACGATCGCAGTTAGGTTTAGAAGAATTTTAAATAATTTACAGACAATTAGAAGAATTAGCAATTCATGATATTGACAGTCCTTTACCAAGTCGGTTTTTTAATTTGCTAGTGTCATTTTTATCTCAGAGTTCCTTGGATCTGGGCTTAAATCTTATTTTCTCCGAGCACGTTAAATCAGTTACACACTTTAGCTAGTTCCAGTTTGGGTATATCCGATATGTTCTGAATGTTTCAAAGTCGTGATTTCTATATGACCCGATTTTAATAAAATAGTAACGTAAAAACATTACTATTTATCTTTATAATTCAAATATTTAATTTTGATTCTTTTATATATTCTGATTAATTATATTGATTAATTATATAACATTTGTGTATTATTAAACTAAAATACTGACCTAGTTTAGCAATGGTTTTTCAAACAAAATCTGAAATATTTCCTTGATTATAAAAATATAATTATAATAAATTAAATCACACACTGAAGTCAACGACTTAAAAACTGTGACATATTAAATTTTACACAATTTCCTCTGTAATCAATTAAATCTGTTAAGTCTCTGTCAATTCAAAATTTATGATAGAAAAATTGCATAACGAAAAACAATTGTACTTAATTGCTATAATAATTAGCATAAAAACAAAACTAAATAATTATATTGTATAAAAGATAGATGGTTTCATTTAATCAATTTCTCATTTAGAGCTTCTTTTTTTTTAAGTGCGTCGTTGGACACCTCCATTAACATTTTAATCGTCGCCAATATAACAACAAATAAAATTAACAAACAAAACATTTCACATAAAAAAAAGCATAATTTACACTGTATAGATAAATTAGTATCTGAAGAAACGCTATAAAGTATTAAATTTTTTATGACTTTTTTCATATATTCCAAATTTTTTTTCTATTCAGTATTAAAATAAATCCAATCAATTTTCGATAAAAAAAAATACATAAAAAAAAAATTGTTGTTCGACTTAATGACCATTCAATTTACTCTTATATCATTTCAAAAACTTTTATATAAAATTATTGTGCCAGTAATGGTGATGAATTCGGGCTTATTCTCACTCATATGCTGAGGCAAAGAAAATATTAAAAAGCTTAAAACATTTTCAACTCTATTGAACCCGGATCTTTAATTAGAAATTACATAAAAATATGTATTACAATCACAGCTCTTTTAACACCAAAGTTAACCAGTTCAAATTATGCTATACATCAATAACCGTTTAAAAAATCTTCGCATATTATTCAAATTTTGTATTTTATGTTAAATTATAATGAAGATGTGAAAGATTTCAATCAAAAAATACTTTCTTATGATATGCTAAAAGTCAATAATTTTAAGAATCGATAACATAAAAATAATATTCTTTAATATTTTCAATTTGTCAGTTTGTCTGAAAATTCAGTTCCGAAAATTCAGAAAATTAATTTATAAAATACTACAAAATGGAAAATTAAAACACTGAAAGAATTGAAGTAGCCTTGGCGACAATAGAACTAATATAGTTTTAATTAAATCTGAGAACATTACCCTCACCCTCACTTTCGGCAAGCACAGGGAATTCATCACTATCTTACAAAATCGTAGATCTACTTGTAGAAAAGAATAGATCTCTCGCTTAACTCGGAGTCGCCATGAGCGTTCTACGTCGCTGTGGAGACAAGACTCCAGAAAGCCACACTTGGACATCTGGTGTGTGTGTCGATGTAACGATCTTGCACAAAATACTGAAGTTTATTGAAGTTCTGATCTCTATTAAAGTATGCAGATAATAAACCTGTAAAGGACTTTAGAAAGCTATAGTACGATTCCGTCGAATTTCCAACTTTCATTTACTATATCAACAAATTACTACTATCAAATAATGACAGAATAATGTAAAATTAAGTTCTTTTAACCCAAACTATATAAAATTTAATAAAAATTTATGTTTCAACAAAAGTGATTGTTATATACAAATTCATTTTGAAGTTTTGATGATGATAAAATTAATGGATAACATTTTATTTTATGTTAAATTATTATCAATTTTATTATAAAATTAAATTGGTATTTATTCAAATTTTATTACTCATGTAACGAATACAATTTTGATGATTACTCGTTAAGCTTCGAATTAAATGTTGTGAGTATTATAAAAAGGCTGAATAATTCCAAATTTGATATGTTAATTCTGATAATGTAAGGATTTTTATATATTTTATTTATATTGGAAAGTAAAAGTTTTTTTATTATGTATAATTATGTAAATTAAATTTGATTCCTTTCTCTCTGGATGATTGAGTGGATTTTTTTTTCTGTTGTATAATTAAATTTTGATCTCCACCTGGTAATTTCCCAATTATATACTCAAGTATTTAACACATCAATATATTTTAGTTATTCCTTTTGTTTTGGCTATAATAAAAGATGATTTTTAATATAATACTAAACTTAAAACGTGATGCAAACCTCCTCTATTCATGTCATGTTCAATTCTTTGTTTGACGTACAACAATTAACAAATTACTAATTATTTCTTCCATTTAACTAAATAAACCGCACACAAAACCTATTTAAAAGTTCAATTCTAAAAAATAATATTATTATATTATTTATAAATGAAAATTTAATGATAAAAATACAAAAAATTCCCACGTAAAAACCTGCACCTTCATCCGCAATTGCATAAAAAAGCGTGTATGGATGTTTGAATAAAAAAAAAAGGCAATTATGTATTAGTCAATTTGTCTTTTTTAATATTTAGTTGAACATGAATAGACAAATCTTTGTCTCAGTTTTGTTTTGTTCAATTACAAATAAACCTCCTAATTGTTAAAAAATGTCAAAATGTGAAGAAACTATAAAAAAGTTAACGAAACTCTTCAAAGTTCATATTTCAAAAATACGTTTGACCTACAACAATAAACTTTAAATTAAGATAAATTTAAATTTCGTTTACTTTGCAATTATATATGAAAATTATTTAAAATTACTTTTTTATGGTTTTTCACTTACAAATTCACTTACATTAACCCATTTTGGTCTAATCGTCAGTCCGGACGTTGTAAAAAGAATTGGTTATAGTAAAATATTTCCCACCTTAATTATTGGTAGATAGAAGATGGAAAAGTGTTAAAGAAATTTTAAAAATAGAGTAGTTGATGGCGCTACTTTTTTTATTCCAAAATAAATTATTTAATATAGAAAATATGAACCGCTGGGTAATGCTCCATGAAATAAACTCTATTTAAAATACTCGATCTTTAGATTGTTTAATGTTTCTAAAAGTTTATATCAACAATTATTAAAACTTTAAAAGTTATTTCATGATATATTCAACTGTTACCATTGAAAAAATCCCATTAATATAAAACAACTGCACAAGTAATTCTGCTGGGACTGGCATGTAATAGGAATTACAAAATATAATTAGAAAAATTAGTTGAAAATTGTGTTTTACCAACAAATTTAAATTGCATAAATCATTTAATAATAGCTTAAAATATATGTAACATAAATTTTTTTGTTATGTTATCAAAAATCTTCTAACCTTGATTTTAGATTTATAACAAGAAAATTATATATGAAAATATCTGTTAAATTGCCAGTGGGCTTATAAAAATATCTAAAACTTGTCGAAAACATTAAATTTTGTATGTGTACATCGAAAAGTACGAGATTATATTATAAAAATTATTTCACAAAAATTTACCTTCCATGAAGGAAATAAATATTATACATATAAAAATATAAAATTAATGAAATATTTACACGATTTTTACTTTTCAATTTATGCAATATATTACCAGATACTTTGTGGTTATGGTTTGTTAAATAAATAAAAGTGATATTTTTAATTTAATTACTCGATATTAATTAAAAATTGATAAGCATTTATTATTCATATACATAACAACATTAATATGTAATTAAAGATTTGTAATTTTCAGAGTTTATATACATAAAAAACATTAAATTTCATTTAAATGTAATAAATTTTTTAATACTTGATAATTATATAGCTAATTATTTATTTATAGAATAACTATATCAAAAGTAGGTTAAAAATATATCAATTTCTTTATATGTTCTCTGTGTAAATCAATATTTTTCATAAAAATTCACTACCTACCACGTAAATTCTGCATGACATTTGCATACTGAATGGAAAGTACGTAGAAAAGCTACGAAAACGAATTTGAATTAAAAGAAATTTGAAGCCTTCAATTTAGTGCTCATCAAAATCATAACTACAAAAATATAAATTACATTTAATTATAATAATTACCAAAAAAAAAAATCATAAAATTTGCCTTCTGGCAAGACACGATTTAAATAAATTTCCAAATCTCAATTATATTCACTTTTATTTTATATCTTGTTGAAATTGTTGAAATATGCAAAATCATAAAAATAAAAAAATTATTTATATATGCTACCCTGATTATTGAAGATTTGAAATCATTTATCATTTAAATTATATTGAGAAAAAAAAAATGGCACACAGTAAAAATATATAAATTAGGACATAATAATTTTTGTACTTGTTAAAAGTAAAAAAAAAATAAAAAATTGAATAATTCTTTGTCATTACGACAAGATTTTTCAATTTTAACTGATCTTATATTTTATAAAATGAATACTTTTCTAAGCTGTTGTTGAAATATCTAAAAAAAAAATAAAAACCAGGAACAAGAAATATTTTAAAATGTATAGTCAAGAGTCAACATTATTTTAATTCTTGTTAATCATCAGGAGAATATTTACAAAAAGTATAGCTCATAAAGTTTCGCATAAAAGAAATTTACAATCTATAATATGTATTATAAGTAAACAACGTTTTTGGTGGGTACAGGGTGATTAAATTATTTAAAATGATACCGATACGTTGAATAATATAAAACTAAAGCGATTATAGTTTTTTTTTATTGTTTTTCCAGTATATCGACCCATTCCCTATCCTTCATCTCAGTTTACTTAGAAAATGACTTTTTAAGTTTTGTAGTCTTCTATGTTTCATTTACGGACAGGGACACAACAGATAGAAGGTATTCTCAGGATTGTTCTTCTTCTCCTTCTTTTTCTTCTTCTTCTTCTACTACTTCTTTTTCCGCTTCTTCTATTTATTCTTCTTCTTCTTCTACTTCTTTTTCCGCTTCTTCTATTTATTCTTCTTCTTCTAATTATTTTCCTTCTTTTTCTTCAAATTGAAATCGACTTCAGTTCTATCTGAACAACATGTTTTTTTTCCTGTACCAATAATCTTCTTAGATTTTGAAACAAGCATTCAATTCCGTTCATCTAAGATAACTATAAAACGATTATTGGGATAAGTTTCTAGGGAATTATTCGTAGCCCACTTTTTGATAGTGCAACATACTGAGTCCCGAGATTTTTTAGTTCAGTTCTTAGCGTTATAGTATACAATAAGATTCGTCATACATTATTTTACTATCTTAAATTATCTTTTAGCCTATAATAAATAAATCATTGCTGATGATTAGATACCCTGTAACATTTGATACTATATACACATAACACATTCTATAAATTCTAATAATTTTTTTCTTATAAATTAAATTACATATAATAAACATAAATGCCTTTGGGGGTCTCTCTATCTTTAATTATATACCTAAAGTTAAAAAGACGTGTATATACAAATACAATGAATCGCTCCAGTCAATGTATAACAACCAACGATGACTGGGGATACTAACTTAAACAAAGACTTTGTTTAGAGAGTTTCCCACGCTAAACAAAACGACTGTATAGTATCGAAAAAGCTATAACAACGAAAATAAACTGAATGGTTTTGAGTCACCATCACCACAAGAACAGAGAGAGAGCCACCTTGAATGAAAAATACTATAGCTTGGAGTTTAGATCTTTTGGATGGTTGGTTGGTTGTATAAATGGTTTCGCGTGTAGTATAGAGATAAAAAGTATATTTTATTTTTCGTCACATACAATTTTTATTATTATAATAATTTTAAGTATATCTTTTTATTTATATACAATTTTACTGACTTTATATAAATTCAACCAGATAAAATTGATTATATTGGTCGGTCGGTTCTTTAATTGTATATTGTTTTGCTGTTGATATAATTTACAAAAAAAAACGCTTTATATCCGGCAAACAACAAAGAAAACAACAGAAAAACGGAAAATTCTTTAATAAATATTTTATTGTAACTATTGGAAAATAAAATTATTTTAAATTAAAATTATTTGTTTATATATGATTTAAGTTAAATAGTAAACTAAGTAATGGTAAATAATTTATTTATAATTAGCCAAAATAAAAATACTATAACTTATAAATTATTACAAATTATCGAGAAATAAAGCATAACTTTAAAATTTCAGTTTTTGCTATTATATCTGCAATATAATGTGCGTCACAAAATGTTTAATAATTAGTTAATAATAATTCATTTTCGTATAAATGTCATTGGTTACAGTATACAGTACTATTATAATTCATCATTTCGGGGTGGTATTCCTGGCAAAAAATCGATGTATTTTAAGGAACTGTTGATGATATCTGCCGTCGACTGCCAATTTTCTTTTCAATGGTGTTTTACAGTCCAAATCGAAGAGGTTTCGTGATATTTTATTGCAATTTGGCTAACAAGTTTTTTGTGTTTTTCGAACCATAATTTTCTTTATAGTGAAGAAACATTTGATTGCAAAAGCTAATGGCATTTTTGTTGTCAGCAAATAGCCTAGCATTTTTCCCAGTCTTAAAATTGCCAGCAATATATTCTAAATTTTATCAATGGTACTCATTTAAAGCTGAGTACTAATGTGTCATTTCAGTTTTCTATATTTTTCATTTCTTGATATGTTATTCTTAATATTAGTTATTTTTAGCAGTTTCCTCACCAATAAACTTTGGCATATAACTCTTAATTTGTCCGCATATTTTCTAGAGTTGCACCAAGTTTGTGCTCCATACATGATTATTCGTAGAATTGCATTAAATATTTGGTTGTTTCTTGTGAAATATTAACAACCGATCGTTATTCTTTGTTTTAAGTTTTTCTTCATTATCTTCATACGAAATTATTTTACCCAGGTAAGATTTAGTACATAATTCATATACTAAAGGCCAATTTTAATTACTTCTTTCATTAATTCCGTTTCTTATCCACTAATACATCTAATCAAATTCCTGATTAAATTTTTAAGCGATTTACTGATTTACTTTTGAATAGCTACATAGAAAATTACGATATTTCTTCTTTAATATTGTATAAAAATTTGTAATTGGAATACAAATATGCTCAATTTTTTTTGTTCGGTAACATATGACACAATATATATCATTAAGTCACACTTCACATAACAACGTCTAGTATGACATTAAATTTTATGCAATTTCCTTCCACTCTATTACAATCAATTAAATGTCTTTCAATGAATGTACACATAAATTGCATAACCAAAAATAATGATTAGACCAAGAGCATTAAAAATTATCATTAAAGAACTAAATAATTAAATTTTTATCACAACTTAATTAATTTATAAGAACCAACTATTAAAATACTATTTAAATATCTTAATAAAATCTAATAAATTCTCCAAAATTATGATAAAAATTGACAACCGGAAAAGAAATTTAAATAAATTTAAATCATTTTTCTTTCTTGTCATAAATATTTTCATTTATTACAACAAATTTCAACAATAATTTCAAACAAATTGTATATGATTTTAATCTCTTCTATATAACGAATATTTTCGATGTCATTTAAAATGATTCCCCAGTGAAATAAAATTCTGTTCACACCGACATCAACGCAGCCTCCTCAACACAAAATATTTATATAGGTCAGCTAGATTAGTTTCGATAATTTCCCAGATTCCGTAAGTATTTTAAAAAAAAAAACTTGAATAGTTAAACAAATCAAAGGTACAAAAAAAAAGTTTTTTAAAGAGTAATGCACTCAAGCAATTCATTAAAAATAAATAATCTTTCTGGTGGGTATAAAAACAGCACTCATCCATCTTTTAATAGTAATTTGTGTATGGCTATTTATTTTATCATCTTGTAAAGTACATGGCAAATAAATATCTATATAAAATCTGTAATTATTATATTCTAAGTAAGTAAATTCTGCTATAGTCGACTTACTATTCATGGTGTTTTTTTTGTCAGTCAGAACGGATGAATAGTTAAAAAATATGATAACAATGATGAATGGTTCTTGGGAATATTCGAAACTCTGTTTTTTTTTTTTACTTCACGGATGCTTAAAAAAAAATTAACCTATGCGTTAATATTTCAAAAATTTCTATAAAGATTATTGTGGCGGTTAATTTTAATATATGAAAATTATTTGGTAATGGGTTTGTTAAAAGATCTCTATAAAAAAATCGATAGGAATATTTTTTATTTTATTAGTGACTAGAATAGAGAGCTCAATTCAGTGTTTACCAATCTTATAGACGATCTTATAGACCAATCTTATAACAATTCGTTGCCACGAATAGACTATACCGAGTCCTCACCGATACCAGTTAGGGAAAGATCATAGAAAATAGTTAAAAGGGAAGTTAAAACTCATGGGGTGTTAGTAATAGCGTCAATGTGTTAAAGGATAGAAATGTCAATTGTATAAAATAGATTTACATCACCGAATGACAACATGAAAGTATTTTCTTTCCTATTACCGGACGAAATCCAATGTTTATTTTCCTATTACCGGACGTTATTTTGTTATACTTTATTAAATATATTAAATAAAATGTGATTCCCTATCATCAGTGTATTTTGCGGCACAATCTTTGAGAAAGAAATGCTTTACGAATATATCATAACAAGTATTATGAGTAAGGTATACATAAATATTCAATTACAATTAATTCTAATTACTTTTCCAACTGACAGACATGATAAATAGTCGTTTTACACAAACTATCTTTAAAAATCTACTAAACTACAAAATAACTCAAGAATTTTCTGAAGAGGTTACGAGGTTACTTACTTACAATCGGCAATCTAAGGTGCGGTATATTAATAATTTATATTTTATATATTTATGAATAGAATTTTTTAATATATAAAAATTTTTGGACGTTATCATTTTTAAATTATACATTAAAAAGAAATTTCTTTTTTTATGTTCCGTTAAAAATATAATTTTTGACATGTGAAAATTATAATAAAAAACAAAAAAAAAATAAAAATATCGTGAGGAAAAAATGAAATGAATTAAACATTTTTTTTTTTAATGTTGCTACAACAAATCGCCAAACACCGAAACAAAATATAATCAATAAATTATGATAATATTTTCATCTCTCAGAATTGATTTTACATTATAATTTTTTTTTTCTTTTTTTTTATTAGTATCAAATTACAAGTTATATTTATCGGAATTGCCAATGGGAATTGCGCATATGTGACAGATGAAAATTGAGTTTACATATCGGCAAAAATGTGCACGATCGTTAAATGTTGCAAATTGCTTTCTTATTGTAAAAAAATATGTTTAACTTTCGAAAATTGATTCTGGTCAACATCATTATCATATTAAAAATGTTCATATTTTCTATATACATATTTGTATAAAGTAATTACAATAAATTAATTACAAAATTGATTTTTAGTAAAATGTGAAGATTGTTGAAACTACAGTGTGTCCTTTTTTTGCACTTTAACCGAATTTATTTGGTGATTATTTAAACGCTGGATTTTGTTACCCTGAGATTTTAAAATCCCATACAGCAAAATATATCCTGGGATTTCGGAATTGAGTTATTTTTATCCATTAACAATTCGTTGCCATGAATAGACTTTCTAAAGGATATTTAGTAAATTTCTGTTTTTGTATAGTAAGAAAATTTAATAGTTGATGTTATCTTAACACGTTCGCGAACAAAGTATTTTTTAGTATGGTAATACGTTGACAAAATGAGTTTCCTAGAAAAAAAATCAATTTACAGAGTACTAACTGAAATAAATACTGATTTATATTAATGTATCACGTTACTATTCCAACTAATATCCTTATACAGTGTTTTACATATGATAATTTGATTTGCATTCTCCGTTTTGCTCCTGCATCATTAACTGTCGACAAATGTAGTCGAGTCGAGAAATGCCGGTTTTTCTGGTCAATTTATAAGCTGTCACATATCCGAATAGGTTATTCGGGATATGTGATACTAATGATACTACGTTTTTTGAAAAAAAATTATAGATGTTCAAAAAATAGTGTTAATTTTGATGATTCTATTTTTGATATAAAAAAGGGGACACCGAAATCTTGCAAGATTTTCTAAGTACATAATTAAATTCTGGGAAATTTGTACACTCGAGTATAATTTATTATTAGTTATTAATACAATTTTTTTTTTCAAAAATGAACTTAAATCATTATTTGAAGAAGTAAATGGTTCACCCAGTAAATACGCAGTTTACTACGCGAACCATTTATATTTTAAATAACCATTATACAGAACAGACAGACGAACAAATCGTTACGTTAACATAATAATTTATTCATTATCTCTCAAATAGGCTTATAAATAAAGTTAAAGACTTTTTTTTTTTAATTCTAAACTTCTTAAATATAAATTTAATTTATTTTTAATTTCGAAAATATTTTTTCATATTACAGTATAAAAAGTAAAAATGGACCAAAATATACACAACAACTATGACACATATAAAAATCCATCAACACGAGGTCATATACGATCAGCATCATTAGAAAATGCCAATTCATTTATATTAAAAAATACTTTAGGATTACCATTAATTGGACCTGGTACAACGGGTACATTAAAATCAAGAAATGAACAAAAACGTCTTAAAAATCGTTTCGGAAGTCATAGTAATTTAGATGATTATGTTGCACAAAGTAAATCAAAATTTCAAAATTTACGAAACATGTTCGAAACAAAATTAGATTATGAACAACAACAACAGCCACAGCAACAGCAACAACAACAATCACCTCATCATCATCATCGTCATATATCCCCCCACAATCTAAATCAAATGAACCAAAATATTAAATTAAATCCGCCTACATATACGCACCACCAGCAACAACAACAACAGTATTTTCATCATATGTCGCAACAGCAACAACAAATTCAACAAACAATTGAATTTAATGAAAGTTTAAGTATTGTTGAAACTGATAGAATAGTTGGACACAACAATAATAATAACCTTAGAAATCATCACAATCATCATCAATCTAATAATTGCGCAGAAAATAGTGAACAGGTAAAAGAAAAACAGAAATTCAAAGTAAAATTATATAGTAGGAACCGTCGAAAAGTTTCCCGAATTCCAATCAATCATTCAAAAAGCTGAAATTTTATAATTTGATAATTATATCATGGTTGCGTTTGAAATATGACAACTTAAATTCAGCCTAATAACAAATAATTATTGACAATTTTTTATAAAACAGCTGATTTAAATCATTAAATAGCTCAATTTTGACAGTGTCTATAACGCAGTTGTAAATAATGCCGCTAATGTAGGTGTTGCCGCTCCAAATTAAAGTTTTATTTTGGCCCCAGTCCGTATTTTGTAGATTATTCTTCGAATTTGAACGACATTTAAACCAACACTATTTTAAAACTAAATTTCTATAGTTGAATGCCATGAGGTGGATCTAAAATCACTATATTAACCAATATAAGTACTCACATCGTAGCAAAACATTCTTAACGCGTTAATTGGGGTTGCCGTCATGTTTCTCTGTACTAGCCACTTAAATGAACCAACCAATACGTAAAGCTAATAAGGGATTACTAATTAAATTAAAAAACAATTTTGTTTTGTAATCGTGATTTAGTTTATATACCCGTAATTTGATTCATTTAGCTAAATAGATCTATGTAAATGTTCCGAATTATATACAAAATACATTTTTTCCTGATACTTTGTACACTTTCCTTTTAAGTGATACTTTCTCGACAAAGCACTGTTTTCACAAAATCCGAGTTTAAGACTATATTCAAATGACACTTGTGAATCAGGAAAATTAAATTATTAAAATTATACAACTGAAGTTATATAAAAAATTGATTAGGAAACTAAAACCAATTTTAACTTTACTAATTATTGACCTCATTACTCTTTTATCTAAATCTATATAATAGACTCTAACAAATTAACCGAAATATTATTTAGTTGTTATTATTAAGAAATACACAATTTAATAAAATATATTAAATTTCTATCGTTCACAGTCTAAAAATGTTTTAAGACCAATCGCTTTCAAACCAATACCATTTGAACCAGACTATAGTATTCCAAATAGATATAGTGAACTTTGTGATCGTTATGGATCAACACCATCATTGGCTCCAATTCAAGGCACAAATATGAAATTTGGAAGTGAGTTTTTCATTTTGGAAATATAATTTTCATGGTAATTTTTCTTTACGCAATTATTTTAGGTACTTCAGATCTTCGGCATGGCTATAATAGTTATTGTAATACATTAATGGCTCGTCGACGTTGTTCTCGATCATTAAAAATAAATGATAGTATGGAATCTGTAAGACATACACCAGATTCAGATGCAAATAGCCAAAATAGTACAATGTAAAAGTTTTGAATAAATAAATTTTAAAAATTAAGTTCTAACAATTTTAATTTAATATTATAGAAAATCTAGTAATAAATTTCATCAAGATCAATTTGATATGACACCATCACCATCAGATTCAGGTATATCAGAACTAGAAGCTGCTTTAAAAGATCGAGATTCTGAATTATCATATTTAAGACAAACAATGGAACATAATGAAAAAGTTATATTTAAAGTTCACAAGGTAAATTTATAATTGTAATTTTAATGAAATTAGATAAATTTTTATATTTAGATAATTCTTTATTCTATTTTATTTTATTTTATTTTATTTGAAGGACAAAGAAGCTTATTGGGAACAAGAAACCAAAAAACTTAAAATATTTTATGAAAGCCAACAAAGAGAATATTTATTGAAAATCAAAAAAATGGAACAAATGCTGACCTTACAATCATTTCAATTCAAACAAAATAAATTGAGATTATCGGAAAATTCAAATCGTATAAAAGAACAAATTTCTGATTTAAAAAATGAAAATGATCTTTTAAGGTAATTTTATATAATGATTTTTACATTTTGATTATAATTAGGTTTTGAATGAGAAAGTGTGTCAAAAGAACTATAGCATCAGAGTACAAAGTAATTTGTATAAAATTTACGTTTTTTGTAGAAAACTAGTAAATTTTGCATTGAAAAATACTACTAGAACTAGGTTATAGTTGTAGATATTAGCTGGCAGTTCCTTCATTTGTAAGTGCCCGACGCTGGCTAGGACCAGGTTCTGTTCGTTTGGTAGCCTTTTCTTCAACGATATCAACGATCTTGCCGCGAAGTGGCTCACGGAAACCGTCAAGTTTTGGACGGCTCTAGGTGGATCTAAAACTACCCCACCGCTACTTAATAACAATACATGTGGTCACGAGAGTGAGTGGAACAAAACGGCGCAAACGCGTTATTCTGGACTCCGTGTCAGCTATAATAATTTCCAGATAGTTTTTTGTTTATTTTAAAATTCATTAGATCAAGAAAGACGAACTAAAATTTTCCTCAGGGGAACAAATGTCGTAATTAGCTGCCAAAGGTTGCTAAATTAAATGAGCTAAACAATTATAATTTATAAATAAAAGTATTAATAATTAAAAAAAAATATTACACAATTTTCTTTAAAATTTTAAATACAAATTTTTCTCAATGTTATTTTGCCAAAATTATTTAAAAATTTGTTTTATATTTATTCCCATTTACAATAGAAGTGAAACTGAAGGTCTTAAGACCACAGAACGAACAATGAAAGATCGTGTCAATCAATTAGAAGAAAAAATTAGTGTTATGGATAAATTAATAATGAATCTGAAAGCACAATTGGAAGAAAATGAATGGACTGTATGTCAGAAAAATGGTGAAATAGCTTTATTAAAAACTCAACTGAAAGAGGCTACGGTAATAACAATTTTCATTTCATTGTATTATTTATATACATTTTTAATTAAAATTATATTAATTTTCAAGGTGGAATTGACAATTAAAGAACATGAAATTGTTCACATTAAAACTGAACATCAAAGTGAAGTACAAAATCAAACCGTATCATCAGAGGTATAAAAATTGTTAACTATAATTTAAATTATAATTAATATTAAATATTATTAAATAGATTGAAGATAATCATAATTTGGAAGTATCACAATTGAATCGTATCATTATCTTAAAAGATCAAGTCATACTTGCCTTAACAAATGAATTGGGTAAATTACGTAAAGAATTATCAGATTTAGCAATATTTCATGAATATGGTGAAGAACCAACTGGCAAATATTCACGATTAAAATATAAAATTGATAATTTATCGGGAATTTGTAATGAAACAACAATGAAAAGAAATCTACAAAATTCATCTGATAATCTAATTACTAATCATAATAATGAAATTTATACTAATAATAATGATAGTATGGAAAAATTGATTACAAAAAATGGACTTGAAGAGAATGATTTAGAAATAATTATAAATTGTTTAAAATCTGGTACATTATTAGATAAAAATAATGATAATATACAAAATATAGATAAACATAATCATCATCATCATCATCACGAATTATCATCATTATTATACAATCAAGCAAATTTACCAGATGTTACGAAAAATTCAATAGATATAATAATTGATGATAGTGGTGGTGGCAATATGACTGATAATGGTTCGGATAATGTTGATGGTAAAATGATCACTTATGATGAGAATAATTGTATTCAAAGGGAATTGGAAGAAGCAAAGAAAACATTTGAAATTGAAAAAAGACGATGGTCTGAAGAAAAAGAAAAAGTTTTAACTTATCAACGACAATTACAAATGCATTACATTAATATCTATCAAAAAATGAAAGAATTAGAAAATCAAAATTAACATACAATTTTTGCATAGTGTTTTTGAAAAGGACTGTGAAGGATATTAGTAAATAGGAATTATTATATTTATTAATAAAAACAACGACAAATAAAAAACACTTATAGTATTAGTTATATCTTCTTGTGGAGTTTAAAAAAATTTATATTTTTAATAAACTTTTTATAATAATAAATAATATAAGAGCACACATTTTTGTATAAAAAAAGTATAAATATTTTTTTACTAAATATTCAAACCAATAAAGAAAAAATTAAACCAAATAATGTATAATAAAAAAAATGATTAACTGATGTTAAGGACAAGTTAATGGACATATTCTACCACTTTTTCATACAAAAACTTGTTTAAAATCTTTCCCAATTTCTAACTCGCTAGATTATGGTAACATGAATCAATAACCACTGACTTTTAAACAACACTCCGCTACAGTACCCATAATTCTACAGTTTTTATACCTTTACACTTTACACATTAATGATTAAACAAATTGTAAAATTTAAATAAGTAGCCGTAATTCTATTTTGAATCCTATTAGAATTTAAATTTGATTAAATTTGTTTATAAACGATTTTTTGTTAATTGCATTTTTCTGCAAGCGGGATTTTCATAAAAATACAAAAGTTACAATTTTCTAGCAGCTAATGAGAAAATACATAATTTCACAAAATATTTTATTGACATGAATAGCCGCCAGCTGTCAGCCAGCTAGTTTAATAAGTTTTATTTTCAAATTGCATATCTTCAGGCGTAAAAAAAAAAAATTCATATAATTTTCATAGAATATTATTTATATTTTCATCATAATACAATTGTATTATAATTCAAATTTTATTAATTAAATAATATCAAAGTAGGTTTCTATTTATATATCATTTCTTCAAAAAATTTTCATTCTAAAAAATAAAATAAAATATTTATTTTATTTTAGAGAAGTATATAAAAAAAATATTAAAAAATTTATTAGTATACTAATTAATAATATAACTGGAAATGTCGGCAGTAAGTTAATATTTAATTATTTTCTTAAAAAAAAATTAATTCAATTTATATAAAATATTATGTTAATTATTATTTTTTTATTATTTAGTTAATCTACAGAAGCATATACTTGTTAACACCAAAAAAACTCATAACTACATATTTTCCAAATTTTCAATTAAGTAAAAATATTAATACTACTAATTCATATATATTTGCAAAACGAGATAGTTTTGAGGCAAAGGATAAACAATGTAGTCCACCAGCATCAAATACAAGTTTTTTACAAAATCTATTAAATATTGGTAGTGGTGAAAATACAACAGAAACAGCAAGTGTTAAATTAAAAAAATTTAAAATACCAAGAGAACGTAATACAATACCATCGGATTTTGTTCATTTAAAAACATGTTATTATTCAAAAAAACGTTTAGCACAAACAGCTGTTAGTTCACATGGTTTACGTCATCATTTTGATTTTGGTAAAAAAGATTTTGATTCAGTTAAATTAATTCGAAATGAACTATTAACTGTAGATGATGCAATTAAAGAAACAATTAAACAAAAACCAGATCTATTACAACAATCATCATTAAAACAACCATCATCAAAAATAATTAATGAGAAAATTAAAGATGAATGCATGGATTTCACTTTATATTAAAATCGTAATTATAAAGTGAAACACATTTTGGATCACATTCATTTTATTGGGAAGTGTTTATATAATATATATTTTTTTATATTATATTATTTTCGATTTTACAATTTTTGTAAAACTTTATAATTAATTAAAATGAATATAATTCCAAATTCCAGTACATATATTATTTTTGAATTAAAATTAATTTTAAAAATTTATAATTGTTTGCCAATTTTTTTTAAAATTGAAATAAAGTTTATTTTGTGCATGACTATTAATATTAAATAAATTATCAAATTTCCGCCAAATTTTAAGTTTATAATATTTATTTTATGAAAACTAATACACTTTCACATTCACTTTCACATTCTGAACCCTAAAAACACAATATTATTTTATATTTTATTAAACATATGTGACATTTTGTGGATGGTTCATTCAAGGCAACATGTCCTTCGAAACGTGTTCTTGAACATGTCCGACGTTTTAAGTCAAATTTGGACTTAACGCGCCGATATTCATTATAGTCGTTATTGTGATCCTCTCAGTAGTGTTTCCCTGTTTTGGTCTTTTAACAATTTTAGAACCATTGATTACGTTTCTCTTGACAGTGGTGTGTAAAGTTAACCATGGGTAAAGGTGGGCTCAGGAAGATAAATGCCTATTTTTTTTAAATGTTTGGACTTCTGATTTATTGAAATTGGATATGCAAGATGGTTAAACTGAAAGGCAAAGCTGAATCTTTCGATGTCAGATAATCTTGGAATAAATTAAGTAGTAACCTTTTCGTGTCTGCCAGTTAAAATACCAATTTTTAATACGTTCCTTTTAAAATCTGTTACTCCTAATCTGTTTCAATTATACAAAAAGGTTTTTAATAGATAGGTTTCCAATAAGCATAACGATAGAACCCTTTTTTTAACTAACTATCTTCATTCGAGAAATAATAATCAAAATTTATACTTGAATCAAAATGATTTTATATCCATAAAATAATATGCCAATATAAAATTTTCAGGTTCATAAATAGCAGAGCGGATCATGTGATATTGCTATTGTCATATTAGAAAAAGGCGATTCTATTGCAGTCATTATTGATCCCCATAATAAACCGAGCTATTGAGCAGATATTTTGAGGTATATCTCATCATAAAAAGGTTTTGGGAAGACGGCAGTCAGTTTAATAAATCTTCCATGAAATGAACAATTGAAATATATGTGATTTTTTGGCCATCATCAAGTCTTCGTTTTAAGTCTTCGACTGCCGACATTTTATGTTTTTAAATGAACAATTCATCTTCTTTTCATGGTTCTGATGATTGTTTTTGATGATTGATCATCATTTGTACTTGATTTTTTGATTTTACTTTTCTAAAAACATCAATGTTACGTTGAGATGTTACGTTTTAATATACGATTTTTATCAGGAAGTTGTCGAACTTTAATATGATATAATTCAAGATTTTTGTAAAACTTATTTTGTAAGCTCTGTTAGAGAGGACATTTTTGCCTTTATGAAGGACTGAGATAATTTCTTGGATGGGTCGAAATAAAAGTAACTTTCTTAATATAACTAATTAATAAATAAATCACTTTTAAATTTAAAATACGTTTTTATTAAAAAAAAAAATCCATATTCTTCATCCTTCATCATAAATATGATTTTAAGGAAAGATATGAAACTATATAATTATCTAATCATTATCTATATGTGCCAATATTATGTTATTTATAATGAAGATAGAATTAATAAAATCCATAATACATATCACAATATTGACTTACAGATGCAAACTAAAATCATTAAGATTTTTTAAATATTATTAAAATATTTTTATCCAAGACATAAATTCTATGCAAAAAATTAAATTTTGTTGATTCTTAAAACTTTTTTTTTTTTGATTTTTTTATGTTTCTTTATCCCCAGGGTAAGCAAAACTTAAGGAATTTCTCAGATTATACGAAAACTAGAAAAACTTGAAATCTATAATTTATATTTTTTTGGTTTTCTCAGATTTGCAGTCATTCTAGGTTGAAGATTCTTTAGAGCCCGTGGTTGTTGATTATTTCTAAATGCCAAATCATTTATACCGAGAACACCAAACCAATTATGTTTAACATTGTTGATGTCCCTTTCAATTTTTGACTTCATTTGATCAATATCATCATAGATAAAATATTGATTAGATGATGATTCAAATGTATTCAATTTTCTTTTTGTGGTGGTCTTAAAAAATATGAAAATATTATAGATTTTTTTAACTAATTTATGTTATATTGAACATACTTGGAGTATTGGACGTATTGATTTAATTAGAATAATTTTATTAAGAGACATTATATTAATAATTTGTTTATAAAGAGTTTAATTTTATGGAAATTTTTGATAACTTGAATTTTGCAAATGATTAAGAAATAATCTATTAATGAAAATTTTTTATATTTTTTTTTTTTTTTTACTAAAATATACGACGAAAAATAAATATAACAATTTAAATTTTTAATTTTTTATTATAATTATGATTTTATGACATATTATTAATTAGTAAACTGTGTTATTTTTATTATATTTTATAGAAAACAGTACTGAGAAACTATAGTAACAGTGTAATGTAACGAAAAAACCATATTATAACGTTATTATATCGTAACTATACTCCATAACCTTATTTGAAATCTATCAAAAACGTTATTTGTAACAATAACGTTATTATTATTTTCGGAATTCTGGTTTATTATCAAATGCAATGGAATATTCTAAATCTAGAAGAAAATTTTACAAAGAGTATTCTAAATGTAAAGTCACACTGCCGAGATTTTGTTTTCTTCAGTGCCAAACGTTATTTTTTATTATTTTCTGCCAAAATTGTCCTCAGTCGAAATACTACTTGTAGTACTTGTATTAAAATTTCGGTTTACTAACACTGAAAAAGGTTTGTATAAATTATTACAACATCCTCTGGAATAAATGCTGCATACTATTGGGTCGAGTGAATGAAAACTAGGTTACAAACAAGTAAAATTGCATTCCTCTGATATTGGAGTTAGTCTCATTATTGTCGGCAGTTCTTTGGCAATCATTAATACTGTACGCTGTAAAGTGTGACACCCACTTTACAAGTTCATATTGATTTTTTTTATAAATATCCAATATGATCGAATTATTGATATTGTGCAGTTCTTATTGTCTGTCTCTCGCTCTCCGTGTTTGCTCTGGAAACCGCATTTAAAACAATCTAACAACTAATTTAAATTAGTTTTATTTTAACACGGTTTTTTTTGTATACGAATTAAATTTATTGAACACCTAAAATTATGCAATTATATGATAGTTTAAATTACAAAGAAACTCTACATACACATTTTGAATTTCGTTTTATTCGATTTATTTAACATAAAGATATTTAAGTTAATTTTTACCCCGTGCTTCTCAAGCCAACATTTTAAAATTAAATATTTTTATGAGCAGCAAGAGGACGATATTGAATTGGTGGAAGTTGAATCGTTTGAACTGGCAATGTCCAATGATAAGTATATTGACGGCACCCCAAGGTCGATTAGCTACCTCTGCAGCTCTAAAAATGCGTGAGATTTATTACAATATTAAATCAAATTGCATACCGATAGGCTAGTTATTAATTAATTTATTAAATTCTGCTTATGTTTACTTTACATACTGGAAAATGGAAAATGTTACAAAATTAGACACAACTATCAAAATTGGGGGTAATTAAAATGCTGATCTACTGCTAGAAATGGTTCAGATCTTTCCTTTAATTGTCCTATTCCCTACTGGTGATATCTCAATTAGCATAGCTAAGACAGAAATCAATCCAGGCTGTTTAGTATCTATATCACCAAAAATAACTCTCTAACAACTTAACTACAAATTTATCCAATTGCTACTCTTATCCGGTTTCTTAACTGGTCACTGTCGACTTAACTACTACCTAAATAAGTTAAACAGATCAAGTTCATCCCTCTGCAGAGTATGCGGAGAATCCAATGCAATTACATCTTATGTGAGTATGAAGATCTGTTGGTCACCAAACATTTTGTCCACGGGTTTCTAGAACCAATTCGATACAATCTTTCCAAGAATTATATTTGTAGTATATTTCGGCTGGACTATACAAAATGTTCGAAAACGTTTTTTTTTTTTTTTTTTTGTAATTTATTATCAAGATAGCTTTTAGTTTAAATTCGAAATTGTAATTAATAAAATAAATTTAAAAAAAACTTTTCTATACAAAATCGGTTTATTCTCTTAAAAAAAAAAAACATTTATATTTTTTTTTATTCTAAAATTATTTATAATTTAATTAAATTAAATTATGACATGTTATAGTATAACTGCCAGTATTTGTGTAATATAAAAATATTTAATATACAATTACTATTTAATTATTAAATATAATATAATGGGTTGGGTACGAAATCCTGATTTTCAATATTCTAGTTTTTAAAATCCTAGGTTTCCATGTTTTATTTTACCTATGTTTCCACAAGTTGTATAATAAAATACGTTATTAAATACAAAAAATTTCTTGAAAAAGTTGATAAATTGTTATAATATACTTGTGGAAAAGGGAAAATGTATAACCAGAATTTTATTGAAAACCTGGATTTTGAGATATTAGGATATCGATACCAAATTTCTAAATAAATTATAAATTTTTATATATATTTATTTATTTTCTTTATTTTATTTTAGCCCAAATCATTCCGAAGTAATTGTAATGTATTTAAAGCATTATCAAAATTTACTATAGAAAATCAAAAAAGTATTTCATCATATTGTGAAATAACAACCCCACATTTTCCTACAATTTTCAAACAACAAAATATGTTTAAACAAAAAAAAAATAATAATACAAATTTATTGAATAATCAAAAAACATTATATAAATCAAATGCAATAACACGTTCATCATGGAATAAAGATTTAAATAAATTATTTAATGAACAGCAACGACGTACAGATCATAAATATAAGAATCCTTATGAGTTTACTAAAAAGAAAATTAAATATATTGAACCAAATACTCGTGATAATATGTCAAATTTAAATTTTAATCAATTTAATGATGTTAATACAAAAATCAAAGATGATTTATTTTGTGTTAATGATAGTGTTAAAAAAATTATACATTGTTCTGGGAAAAATGGTTCACAACAAAAAAATCTCAATGATGATAATATAAATAAAAATATTGAAAGTACTATACAAAATGATATTAAATCAAGCAATAATACTAAATTTTATAATAATGATGATAATTCTGATTATTTTAAATTACCATATATCGATTCTAATGGTAAATATGTATATAATGATAAAAAGAAATCAACAACTAATATTAAAAATGATATTGATAAAACTACATCAGTTATTAATAATAATAATTCATCATTATCAGTTAAACGTCAAACATTATTTAATCCAAGGAAAAATACATACTATTATCAATTACCACATAATAAATATTCTTTAAATAATATTGAATCGAAAAATAATAATAATATTAAAAATGATTTAATGGATTTAAAAATAGTACAGAAACCACAAAAACGTGCCGACTATATAATTAAACAAATGCAAATTGTTAAAGATAAATTAATCGATAATATGGAAATATTTAAGAATCGATTTAATTATTTAAGAGATAAAACTGGTATAATAAGTCCAGGTAGAATACAAAAACTTCATATGCATTATAAAACACATCCATATCAAGCAGTTAAACCATTATTTAAAATTGATGCACCATCGATCTTAACAAATAGTAAAAATGTTAAAAAAAATATTCCAATTGAAAGTTTACCACAAGTTGAATTTTTTGCACCGACAAGAATCCGTAATAATGGAATACATAATATAAAAAAATAATTTTTAAAAATTATTTTTTATGATTTTTAGTTATGTTTTTTATATATAAATTTTTTGTTTAAATGTAATATAATTAATTATATTTAAAAATTGTTGGTACCGCTAATAAACACACATTATGATATGAATTTATATAAGTTATAATTAATATTAAATCAAGTAAATAAAATAAAAGCAAAAACTACTAATTAGGGGGAATAGATAACTCGCAGCATTGATTTACGTCCAACACAAACCGGCCACAAACTATATAAGACAACTTATCATGTCTGTCAAATTTAATTCAAATCGGATAATTATTTTATTATCTATATTAATAGGAAGTTTTAGCATATACTCAAAATACGGACGCGTGTTGATCGTAAAACCTAAATTTCATCCAAATCTCTCAATATACATTTTGTGAAAGTGCCGATCCCAAGTTGGACGGACATCAGCATGAAGTTTGAATGAGCCTGTGTGTCAAATTTCTTTAAAATCTTAAGAGTGAGTCAGTTCTAAAAATGTTGCTGTTTAGAAAACATGCAAATTTTGCGTATGCAATGTAGACGCGGACAATATCAACCAAAATCTTTTTTTTTTTCATTGCCAAGAGCTGCGTCAGCTAAATCCAATGCAATACTCCTAGTTATTCTAACAATAACAACTGGTACGCTAATCAGTTATATTAAGTCTGACAGCAACAAGAAGATATTAGCGTCTAAGAATATGAAAAAATCTATTTTCGAAAACAATTGGTCATTATCATTACCATTAGTAACTATAGTGGACAATTTTCCTTATATATTCATGATATCCTTAAATTGCTGTCCTCTTTTATTTAAGTCCTTTTACACATTTATCCTTTATACCAAATTTATTCAAAAGTTATTCAACAATGATCAATATTTAATCGATCTAAATTATTTTTACATCCTTTGACTGATAACTTAAATAATCTCACGTTTTATAAGATATTCACGAAAATTCGATCAAATATGTTTCAAATTAATTTTAACTATTTTTACAAGATTGATAAATGTTACTTAAAGTTGAATATTACCACCTAGTAAAGTATGAAATATTCTAAGAACCTAAGAAGTTTTTGTATGTTAAGAAAAAATGCATCTGTAACCGAATCTCTAAGCATTTCGTCAGCTAATTTAATATTTAAAATTTATTTATAATGGTACAGACCGAGCTCTTTTTCCTAGATGCTCCCTTATCTGCAAAATACGAAATGCTTCAATTATTCCGATTTTATTATGTCTCCATTTTTGTACTTCAGTATTTGTTATATTATCACCCCTAAACGCATTTTTCCAAAGTTTTACTACATATCAATAACAAGGATGAATAATGTGAATGAAAAATGCATGCCACATTCAAGTTTTATTTTATCAGAATTAGTTATATTTAAAGTTGCATCATCCACTGGGTAATAATAAAACAGATTTATTCCTGTTCCTTGTTCCTTACTAATACATTCAATAAAATCATCATAAAAATGATATCTTACATTACCGAATTTTGTGTCTTAATTTTCTATAGATTTTTGTACTCTGTTGAAGTTGTTCACTAAAAAATTATGATAGTATCCAAGAACCATTAACTGAAATAATAATGAAAATGAATCCTTATTTAACAGATTCAATTTCATTATTTCATCTCCAACTTGTCATGATTTTTCTGGTGATTTCGGATATTTATTCTTTCAACATTTATGGTCACCTTGTGAACTTATTTTAAATATTTTTTAATTTAGTACTAGTGTCATTTAGCACATTTATACCATATGAATAAAAAATACAAATTTTATTTATAAGTTATTTTCATAAAACATAAATAAGCATAAAGATTTACTTAGAATGTTGTCCCTTTTTTTCCTTAGATTTTATTAGTTCTATTCTGAGTTTGTTGATTAATAAATTTCCTCTCTTAAATTAGGGGTAAATAATCCACTAACATAAAAATTTATTTCGTTCTTTACTGAAAAATTATATTTTACACTAAATCTGATTGTAGGACTAAGTGATTTATGGCTTCAGTTATTTCGTCAGTTTCTTATTTTATATTTTAAAAAAATTACGAGATTAGATTGATGAATAACTCTCTAATTTAGTCATTTAAGTATACCAAGAATTCGGATTCCATAACGAATATAAATTAGTGTTCGATTGGCGTGTTTAGTGTTCGATTGGCGTTTGTCTAGCCCAGAAAAGAATTAATAACAGACGAACAAAACTAAATCTTGCGACAATTTCTACAAGAACCAAAATTCCTTATTTAAATTATTTATATTCGTTCAATATTAATGGAATTCGAATTATAGATGAAATGAAAAACATCAATCTTATTTTATAAATCTCTTACAATATTGTTTGGAATCATTAATTACCCTGTACTTAATAATAACTATGTGGACTATATCTCTATTTTAGATGTGCGATTGCGCGCGCATCGAATATTGTATACAAAACTTTATTATATAAATTCTAATAAGTAAAAATTTCTACATACGAAGCATATCTACACCACACCATATAAAAATATGTGCCCCTTTTACATTATCGAACTGAAATTCATATAGATAAGCAGCCGGCGGCTCTCTGTCACTCTTATATACAATTGTCGATGACATTAATTTTCCACTAAATAAATTAAATTAAAATAAAATTCAAATAGAATTTTAATTTTCAAATAATTTTATAAAACATTCGTAATTTTAATTTCGTATGGTTGACAGTAGAATCATTAGAAAAATGAGTTCCTGTTGTTGTTTTAGTGGATTTTGTGTATTAATTGTTTTAGCACAAATTGTTCGACGTGTTCTACCATGGCTTTATGAAAATTTAATTGGACCAAAATTCATGGGTCCAAAAATTGATCTTAAAAAAATGGGTGATTGGGCAGGTAAAATTATATTTTATTAATAAACTTATAAGAACACAATAAAATTGTAAATATTTTTGTTTAGTTGTTACCGGAGCAACTGATGGAATTGGAAAAGCATATGCTAAAGGGGTATGTAAAATTTGTTACTTTTGATAAGACATTACTTTATAATATATTTTTCGATCACCTTTTTTAGGATAATTAAAACATAAAAATTATTATAATTGCATTGAATAATTAAAATTCATTTTTGAATTTAATATTATTCGATTTTATTTATATATAGCTAAAAATTTGCCTAATCAACAGTTTATATACGCTGTTATGGAAATTTGATCATTTTAGTTCAATTTCATTAAAATTCAGTCGATGACTTTTGAATTTATTTATATATATGTTAAAAGTTAAAACGAGTCTAATACAAAAATGTTATTGTAAAATTCTTGATATTTTTGATAATAATTATAATCAGTAGACTATCAAACGATAGTCACAAATTTAGAAGTATGATATGAACATCAATAGACAATATTCATTTAAGAACTAGGAAGATTATGATTATTTAAGGCATATACTACGGAACCAAGAATATAGTATCCTACTACTAACGTTTAAGTTAAAAATGAATGGAAGTTGAGGTATAGAATAAATGTTTCGAGTGATTCAATTAGACTGAATTGAAAATATTAAAAAAATTAGAAGTAAAACACATAAAATGTTGTTCAACATCAACAATGGAAAGAGGAACGCAATTGATAGACCTATATATCTTAAAGTATCATATTCGCAATCATAGTCATAACATTAACTTTAATTCTTTCACTTATTTCTATACTTAATTTTCTATAGAAGTCTTTTTTACAAATTTTAATCTGAATAGATTGTAACTTTCAATAAAAACTGTGACTTTTAATGTAGTCTGACTTGGAGTTTGGAGTATTTATTATTCAACTTATAGAATAACTTCTACGTTTTTGTTTATTAAATAACTTCAACAATGATTGATTGAGAGTCAATAAACATTAAATATGTTTGCACAGTACAGTAGAGTAAAGAAGATTCTATGTAAATTTGTTGAATTTGTGACGTTGATAATGAAAAATATAATTACAAAATTTGTAGTTCATTTCGATCAAATATTAGCTAAAGCCATAAGGCGTGAGCTATTAATAAATTACACTTGTTATATTTTGTAACAATTATTTACTTTCTCCTTAATTTTAATTTCATTTAAAAATAGTAGAAAAATAGAAAAATACAATTTTTATAAATATTATTCAATATTTATAAAAATTGATTCCAAGTTCAAAGTCAAAGTTTCAGACGAACGTAAATAGTCAAATATTTATATAGCAATTGTATAGAACAGACTAACTAGACGAAAGCCATCTGTATTCAATTCTGAATTCTTTATATTAGCTCTTAAGAATTTTTATATTTAATTTATTTTTAAAAAAAAAAATTATTTCGCGTCATTTTACTAGTGTCAATACTGGAATTAAGTGTTCAATTAAATTGCATTTTAAAGTATAAATTAAATATTTTTAATGCATGTTTAAATTAATTTCTTAAGTATAATTTATTTAAATATTTCTAGAAATTTACAAGTTTTACTATAATAAGAAATTTAATTATATATAAAATTTTATAAATTTTAGTTGGCGAAAAAAGGACTTAATTTGGTACTTATTAGCAGATCTCTTGAAAAATTAGAAAAAGTTTCAAAGGAAATTGGTATTTATTTTAAATTCTATTTAACTTAACCATCACATTTAAATATTTTTCTAAATTTTTTTTTAGGTGATATTTCCGATGTGACAATCAAAGTAATCGATATTGATTTCACCCAAGGACCAGAAATCTATGAAAAAATAAATGAAAATATTCAAGATTTAGAAATTGGTGTTCTTGTTAATAATGTTGGTATAAGTTATCCACATCCTGAATTTTTCTTAGATACAATACAAGAAAATGAAAATTTACTCAGAGATATTGTAACATGTAATATTCATTCTGTTACACATATGTGTAAATTAATTTTACCACAAATGGTTGATAGGAAAAAAGGTGTTATTATAAATATATCATCAATGGCAGCAAAAATTCCAAATCCATTACTATCAATTTACAGTGGAACAAAGGTAACTTAATAATTATAATGTATAATAAATAAATTTTAAATAATTGTTTAATTCTATATAGGCTTTTGTTGATAAATTTTCGGAAGATTTAAATACTGAATATAGTCCACGTGGTATTGTTGTACAAAGTGTCCTGCCAGGATTTGTTGTTTCAAATATGACAAAAATTAAGAAACCTACACTTATGGCACCATCAGCTGATTGTTATGTTGCATCTGCTTTAAGGACATTAGGTTTTGCTACACATACAACAGGATATTTTCCACATGCTATTATGAAATTAACAATAGATACAATTGCTACAATTGCTACAGATTCGGTTGCTAATAGTTATGTTTTTAAGCAATTATTAAGTACACGTAATAGAGCATTGCGTTCCAAAGCGAAAAAAGCTAAATAAAATGTTATAATGTTTTTAAATTATATGTAGTTGAATTAAAATTTAATTAAAACTATATTTACCAAAGAAATAATTTTAATAATATTGATTCATTGGCGTTTAATTTTTATTAAATATATATAAATTATTATGCTAAAGTATTGAAGTTTTATTTTGCTTTTATTTTAAAAAGAAATAAAAATAATAATAAATTCTGTACTGTCTTCGGTAACAATAACAACACAACCAGCATTATTATTACATTCACAAAAAGTAATGCGCCTAAATATATGCTCAAACATTTGGTTATATACATTTCTTGTTTTAAACCAAAGACTATATTGTCTCTGTTTAAACTTAGCAAATACAAGACTTAGCAAAGACAATTTTGGCTTGATTGAACCAGTTTTATAGGTTTTATAATTTACGAGCTATAGTTTAACTGTTTAACTTTAACTATAGATCTAGATTCTAAGAGAGTAGTGAACACAAACCAAATAGTGCAAAAAACTACAAAATAACAAACAAATTATTTAGTATCGAATATATTTTAAAATTAGATACGAAATTATAATGTGAAATTGAAAAAGAAACTTTAGAAATCGAAAGTGAATACTTACGAATAATATTCGATACAATGTCGCTGCCGGTCGATCTATCGCCTTTGTATTTAAAAAATCAAAATTTTTTGAAATAATATAAAGCAAAATGCATTAACCGAGCAAGCAGTGTGACTCTTAAAGCATAATAATTTCTAATTCCAATTTCAAGTATTCTAATACTAACAAAAATAGAACTGTAAAGTGTAAATACTATATAGTCTGTATCCGTACTGAAAATCTACGAGTATATGCAAGAAAATGTTTATATGTATATGAAAAACTCGTTAACCAAAATAAAAATATTTTTTTATTAAGCTTGGGATTTCGTTTCTAACGGCGCGGGCCGCAGATTATGATGAAACCTGTGGAGCGCACCTTTAGTGCCTTGTATACCTATGGTTATCGCACATACCTATGACCATCCAGCGGCAATCGCTAAGATCATGCACATGCTGGATCGCAGCATTAGCATTACAAAAGTCATATTAGATGGGCATAAAATTAAATAAATATTTCACTAGGACAACAAGGACAAAGAATGATTTTATCTATAAGTATTGCTAGAGAATGTAGTATTTTTTCGACCCTCTGTCTACGCAAGACTTGCGAAGAAAACGAACCGCCATTAAAACATTGTATCATTTTGAAGAATTACATTCTGACTTCAAAATGTTTGGTATTTTAAAATTATAATAATATTGCAATATTGCAGTGAAACACAAGATCTGAATATATTGCAAAGTGGTTCGTTATGCTATATATTTGCATTGCAGTGATCTATGACTATGATACCGACCGTTATATAGTTCACTTAAAATAAAAGTATAAGATGTCAATCCTTTATAACCCACAAAATCGCACTATAATTATTTAAATTAGACAATTTCATTAAAAATAAATAAAAATTACTGCTAAACTTTTATGAGTTTTAATCCACATAAATTTAGTTTATAAATTCAATTTTTGCTAAAAACAAGTTATTGTTATTATTAGAAAAACTTATTTAAAATTATGAATAAAATTATTTAAATGATAAAAAAAAATCTAAGGTTATGAATTTCAATATACTAATTGTAAAATTTTCACACTTACTTTTTCATTTTTAAAATTTCTAAGTAGATTTTTTTTTTCAATATAATATAATCACCACAATCAATATACATAATCACTACAACACAACACTTATATTTTAAATAAATTAGTTATTTATTAGTTAGAAGTTAAATTTATTTTTCTTAATAAAACACAAAAATTAATTGCTTTCAAGTAAATTTTAATTATAAAGCTGTCAAAATACCATTAATACAAAACAATTTTTTTATTTAAATGTTTTTGTAACTAATTCAATTAATTTAACAAAACTTTTTGGAAGTGATTTAACTAATTTATATATTTAAATTTGATGCGTTTAGTTTTTACTTTATTGACTGTCAATTGTATTTTTTTAGCGCGCGAAAATGTAAATACGCATAAAAACACCTTTACGCAATTTCTGCCGGTGCTATGGTACAGCCAACACTGAAAGTACAATTAGCGCACCTTTGTATACGTTATAATACTTTTAAAATTTTGGAAAAACTTAATTATTAATTTAAATTAAGTTTGTACATTAATTGCATAATGTTTCTTTTCGAAGGGATTCGCAATCTGTCATTTCTGTTAATGTCGAATTATACCAAGGATTCGGGGACTAAAATTTCGGGATATCAACTAGAGATTTTTATGTTTCGAATGTCATTAGCTTTGACTATATAATATATGGACTGCTAACAGCCAACTTCATAAGCGTACCTAACATCTACAGCGCATGTAATAGCAAATCGGCAAGTTGTACAACTAAAACAAACGTCAAAACAGATAAATATATTAAAAAAACAGATAATAGTGTAGCTCAATCTAGCGACAAGACAATTAAAATTTTGATTTACATTATCTTGTCGCTAGATTGAGCTAGTATTATTGTGTATTTATACTACATTTAGTTATTTTTCTGTCCGATTTGCCATCCAGTGCGCGACAGATCATGCTCCACTTTTTTAATTTGGAAATATATGAAACTGACAGATGGTTAGCAGTCCATATATTATATAGTCAAAGGTCATTAGTTTGAAGTTTTAAGCCCTTTTAGATTTTTTTGTTTGGCCTTCTCAATGCTATGTCATTTATAAGAAAGGCACCCTCTTAAGTTGGCTTTGTGTTTAAAAAAAAGTTAATAAAATCTTTATATTGATTGGCAGCTATCGATATTTAAAGGTTCATATTTCCCATAATTAGTACGATGATATGCAATATAAAATATGTTGTCATGCCGAAAACGCCTACTTAAATTGATATGAGATATTATTTAATTACTTATATAAATAGAATTAATTTTACTACTATGGGTCATTGAAATGAAAAAAATGTCCGCAACCGTTTGAAGTTTTAAGCCCTTTTAGATTTTTTTGTTTGGCCTTCTCAATGCTATGTCATTTATAAGAAAGGCACCTTCTTAAGTTGGCTTTGTGTTTAAAAAAAAGTTAATAAAATCTTTATATTGATTGGCAGCTATCGATATTTAAAGGTTCATATTTCCCATAATTAGTACGATGATATGCAATATAAAATATGTTGTCATGCCGAAAACGCCTACTTAAATTGATATGAGATATTATTTAATTACTTATATAAATAGAATTAATTTTACTACTATGGGTCATTGAAATGAAAAAAATGTCCGCAACCCCTTTTCTAGATTCTAAAGATTTTAGTGACAAAAGTTGTAAGCGATTTCTATAAGATGATAGGATTAATGAATACGACCATAGTAAGTTGCCTAATGCAAATCTGATTTTTTTTTAATAGCTTCAATTCTATCAATATGATCAAGGTAGTGAGGCGATCAGCATATTCTAGGATTGGACGAACAAGAGAAGTGAATATAAAGATGTACGGATCATCAAATTCCTTAGACTATTTTTGAATGAAGCCCAGCATACAGTTTGCTTTATTAATGGAGTCTAAATGCTGTTTAAAATATAATTTGTTAGAGAACGCCTAAGTCTTTCAATTCGTTTTACAGAATATATGATAGTAAAATCGCCTGAATTGAATGCGGTACAAAATGAAATCGTTTGTAATATTCTGATAAAAGACCTGAAAATTGTATTCATAACTGCAGTTTTTAACCAAATTTCGACTTTTCTGTTTGTCTGAAGACTATGAATGTCAAAAAAATGCTGCTGCTTATGCTACAAAAGCTGTAAATCAAAGATTTCTAGCGCTGTTAGTGAAATGCACTGTTCAGTAGATAAAGTGCTTGAAAATATTATATTTTATATGCATGCTAATATAGTTTCCCAGATAGTTTAAGAAAAATTGATCAGGGATTAGCGAATGATTCTTATTGTACAATATATACTCATACTGAGAGAACAAATATTTGACTTCGTGATGTTTTCGAATTGATTATTATTGAGGTTATGATTATAGTATATTGTATTACTACGGCAATTATTAAAAAATAAACAATCCACATCCCATCTAAACCAATAATGTATTTGACTGCACGCATACGATTATTATTATCACATTCAAATACAAACCAATCCTTAATTCTTCGAGTAATTATCTAGCTCAAAAATCAACTCCAACTCTCCAACTGTACATAATTCGATTTCTACAATACCTATACGCCATTTCATTATTTTTAATAGAAAGCCGAAAATTTTGTTTACTGGGATATACTATTTTTTTTTGACAATAAGCAAAACTTCAAAATAATAACCTAAATTGTATATAAAAAAAATTTAAGTGAATTTAAGTTTATTTAAAACTATTACAACAGCATTAAGGTAAATTAGTTATAACAATTTTCAATATATATTAAATACACATTTTATTTAGGTAAATAATAATTTGTATTTATTATTATCAAAAATTAAATGATAATGTTTGTATAAAAATTAACCTTAAAATATTTTGCATTTAATTTTTTTTTTATTTGTTGTGACATTTCATTTTGACAAAAATGAAACTTATGTAATTTTTCTTTCATTATATTTTCAGTTAAAATTTATGGCTGGTGTAGTTGTAAAAGGAGCAGGAGGTTTTTTACGTAAATACGGTGCTGTAATATTTTTTCCAACATTTACATTCAGTACAATTCTTGCCGACTGGACACATACTAGAGCTTGGAAACGTGAACAGAAAGCTCTAAAGAAACAATCTGAAAATTTACCACAGTAAAAATATTTCTGATTAAATAAATAATCATGGTTTTTGGTCTAACTAAGCAGTACGTATGGACAGTTGTACCCATGACAGGATTTTTTATTGGTTGGTGGTTGGATAATCTTGAAACACAAAGAATGACAATGTTCCGGGATAAAAGTGCTTTGTATGGACGCGTTTTAAAAGAAGGCGAAGCACCATCTTGGTAAATTAATTTAAAAAAAAAAATTGTAGAAAATAATGTTTTATTTAAAATACTTAAATGTTTTATTTTCTGTTGTACGGAATAAAATGAAAATAAGTGGTTACTAAATCATTGGAATTTTCTTTATTAACATTTTAAGAATAATTATTTAGGGTACTCAATTATTTCAACAGAAAATTAGAAAGAGACATTGCAGCTAATCAGAATTATCTCATTATCCGAAGACTTTTTAGAAGTCAAATTTAGAGCGTCGAAATTAATTATAAATGAAAAATCGTTAGAAATGTTTTTAAAAATTAAGAAGTCAATAGAATTTTATTTATAATTCAGTATTTTTTATATATATTTCTTATATTAAAAAATAATTATATATTTAGAAAATTGTGTCTGTGCACCTTTTTAATGTATTGCCACAAATTACAAATATTTACATTAATATATTTTTAGTATCACTTAAAATCATCATAGACCGTCTCTGTTTTGTTCTTTGCAAAACAGTTTTCTCCCTAGTTGATTTTCTCAAATTCTGTTTTATTTTATTAATACAGTTTTCATTTGATTCCGTAATATTTACAGTATTTCTGTCTCCAGCATTCATTGCAGCAAGTAATTCAAAAGCAGCTTTTTTATTTTCAGTAGTCCAACGTTTTGTTAAATTTGTAGTCTCAATTTTTTGTAATATTTCTTTTTCTTCATTGATTTGATTCGTTACTATATTGTCATCTTTATTAAATCCAGATTTTATGTCATTTTTATTATCCTTAAAATTAGATTTACTGGTAATATTTATACCAAATATTGACAGAATCGATTTTCTTTTATTAGAATGTTGCGAATCTTCACTTAAAGTCGATTTACCCGATAAACTTGAAGTAAAATTATTTAATTTTAAATTCTTTTTATTTCTATGTGAATTGTTTTCAATTCGTAGAGATGAAGATTTTGTTATGTTAGTGCGTGATGATGATGGTGGAATATTCTCAATATTATATTTAATAAATTTTTTAGGTGAATGAAATGTAACACTTTTTCGTGGAAAAAATGTTGGTGGTTGCATTGTAGCTAAATTTATTTTAGCAACTGTTGATTCAATAATTGTATCATTAGGTTCAAGTGTACAATATGTATCATCAAAGGTTGTTGGTCGTTTTGGTAATTTTTTTAATCCAATCTCATTTCTTGATCGTTTTAAAAGTTCTTCGAAATGTATTTTGCGTTCTGTTAATTGTTTTTCTGTTTCTGCAATTCTTATTTCACGTTCATTTAATTCTTTCTCTCTAGCTAATATATTAGCTGTTTTCTGCTTCAATAGACTTTCTTGGGCCCGAATGGATTGTAATCGACGTTCTGCTTCGAATATATTTTTAGTTAAAATTTCCGGATCATCAGGACAATAATTAATTAAATATTTGTTTGGATCAGTATTATCAATTGTATTGCACATTTTATTTAATTCTGGATTTGAATTAGTGTAAATTTTTCTTTTAATCGTACCAAATAGTTCAGCTCTTAATGATGGAGTATTTACACCACTTATTTTACCATTTGATTCGTCCATATCATTATGATTGATTGAGAAATGTGTTAAAATCGTACTTGATAAATTTGGTGAAAAATCCAATTTCTTCGGTTTATTCGATATCTCCGTTGAGATTAAATTTGGAAATTCATTATTCAAATCTGTTAGATTTCTTAACAATATAGGATGTCTTAAAATAATATCTACAGTTGGACGATATTCACTGTCAACTTCTAGCATAAATGTTATAATTACTTGTAAATCTTTTGAGTAACATTCCGGTATACAAGAAAATTGACCATTTGTAATATTTTTCGATAATTGATGAAATATACGACCTTTAAATGGTGGTTTCAGTGCACACATTTCATAAATTAAACATCCAACTGCCCAAATATCAGATTTACGATTATATTTTCTACCATGAACAATTTCCGGGCTCATATAATACGGTGTACCAACTAAAGTTTCAGCAAAATCATCACAATTACGACGTAATATCCTAGCTAAACCAAAATCACCTAGTTTAGCATTACCTTGGGAGTCTAGAAAAACATTTGCCGGCTTAATATCACGATGTAAAATAATTCCATTTACTATTTTATTATGACAAAATTGTAATGCTTTGCATAATTGTTGTAATACACGCCAAATATATTTCTCTTCGAATTTTAAATGTTCCCGATTACATTTCATTACTAAATTTGCCAAATCTCCACCAGCACAATATTCCATAATGATAAAAATCATTTTGCTGTCATGATTTAATATATGATCAAAATACTGAACTATATTGGGATGATTTAGTTGACGTAGTAGATCAATTTCGGATGATAATGTTTGTGTTTTTGTTTCACTAAATGATCCGTCATCATAATCAATTGTTTTCCATGCATATATTTCACTTGTATTTTTGTCACGTACTTTATAACAAGTACCAAAATTACCAGTTCCAATAACAGAAATGACATCATAATCTTCTAAAGATTTCATTTTTTATATAATATTTAAGTCCTATTTGTAGTCATGCCAAATTTCAGTTATTTGTTTAAATTTAGTTGTTGTTAGAAGATCTTTTATTATTCATAAAATTTATTGTAGTGGTCAAAAGATTTAATTTTATTTATATTGACCTTTTATTATCCCGAAATCACAGAATTACAAATAATTGTATTCTTGTTGCATGCTTAGTGGTTTTAAGAAAACTATTATTCTTGTTTGTAAATATTGTTGAAAGCCGTTTCATTGCTTTTATTTGAAAATAATATATTCCCTGCTGGTTCCTCCCTCTCTTTCTAATATCCACACACCAAAATGATTTGGCTTGTAGTTTTATAACTGAATATATAAATTGAACTACCTGCAAAACCAAAGACATGCAAAAACAAAAATAGTTTTTTGCCTCTTCATTTTATCCTTTCTCTCCTTTACATTTTGGAATTGTTAAATGAACCACTTGAGTTGAAAAGATAAATCTGATATTTTGTGATTTTCAGAATTAATAAATCTGCAGTTCTGGAGCTACATGTAATAAATTTATTGTATGAGAAAATTTTTGTTATAATTGTTTTTAAGTGTAAAACAAATTAAAAACAAGAAATTGAAATAAACTTTTAAATTAGTTATGGTAGGTAATATTATATCATATAATCCAAACATCTATCTATCTACAGTCGGTAATTTGGTAATATTTAAAGATTTTGTATTTAAAATGGAAAGTAAGTTTAAGATTTATTTAATAATTGTACTAATTTCATCATATAAACAAGAAAAAAATTATTATATTAATCTACAAGTCTTCTTTCTTTATTAACATCATCTAGTTCTAGTAGATAACTAAAATTCTAGTGCATGAGGCTCTTAGTTTAAAAAATCATGAATGTCGTAAAATCAATTGAGTTTTTGTTGCTTTTATATACGATGTCGATATGACCTCTTGAAAATAAATCAGATTCCGAGAGAGAGAGAGACTATGAAATGAATATGGATGGAGTATGGATGGACATGGACTACTCAACTCAAACAGATTACAACAACTTGTTTTTGTCATGAAAATGCTAAGCTTTTGTAACCGTTTTTATGCTAATTTCATGCTTTAAAAACTCGACTGAGTCTGTCATCATGGAACTGGAGACTGTGTTAGGATAAGATAATTAAATTGAATATGATTAAAGTCTGTAATTAATAATAAATGATAATTACATATAATTTTATGGATATGGAGGAATTAGGAATTTAATTAGTAATATTACTTTAAGGTAAGTTTAAAGTAAACCTTCAATATTATTTTCAGAAGTCTGGTAGTTTCAGTATTAGTTTATATTCAAATGCAATGCTGTGTAGAATAAATGTTCTCATGTGAAAGCCACAACTTAATTTTATTTAAATCATAGGCCGCGTTTATAACAATTTAATTAGTATACAATAATTGCAGCAAATGTAATCATTTAATTGAATAATTTACAAATCAGCAGCAAATACAGAACGTTAGTTTTGTGTAACGGCGATCCATAAGGTAAAAATAATCCCTGAAAGTGACAATTTACAATATTGAATAAAAAAAATCATATAATTTTGCTTTTGCTTATTCGCAATAAGTTAATTATATTTTTTTATAATTTTTATTGCCATTGGTAGTGTAATTATTTTGATTTTTACAATTAAAATAATTTTGATTATTTAAAACGAAAAATTTCTAAGAAAATATAATTTTGATTGGAATTTATTTATGAATTCCTTTTTTTTCATAATAATTATTTACAACTTTTGGTGTTTTACTTATTGTTCTTTTTATAGTTATACAATTTTAATAATTTCTGAATAATTAATGTTCTTAATAATTGTTTTTTTATTTTGTTAATATTTTTTTTTAAACAATTTTGTATAATATCCTTTAGTCTTTCAATTATAATTTTTTTTTTTTGCTTAATTTTATTATTTTTGAAATATTTTAGTATAATTTATTTTTTTACTCTACATATTTATAAACTTTATATGATTTTCATATTCAAACAGTAATTGTGATTAATTAATTTAATGCTAATTTTTTTATTAAAAAAAAAAAAAATGTTTAATAATATTTTCAATTATAATTTTTTTTTATATTTATATAATAGTTTTTTTTTTTTAGTTGCTGGGTGTTTCTGGAAGATCTAAAATTTCAGCAACAAAATCAGCAATATTTGTATTTTTTTCTTTGTGCTCTAATACAAATTTATTGTCGTTTAAAAGTTGAACATAATTTGGACGTTTCGAATGAACTTTTTGTAAACAGGCAGTGATAAATTCATCAAAATTTTCTGAAAATGTGCCAGGTTGTAAACGTGGTGGATCATCAATTACAACCTTAAAAAGAATAAATTATTTTTTCATATTTAATTAAGCATAGAATTAAATATATTTTTTTTAATATAAATTACCTGTTTTAATTGTTCAAATGGTGTTGTCCATTTATTATATGGAAATTTTCCAGTTGCCATTTCAATCATACTAATACCTAATGACCAAACATCTGATCTAATGTCGTAATTATTTTTTTGATTACCTAGAAATACAATATATATTTAAATTATTCATTAAAATTTGTATATATCCAGATTTTATGTATATGTTTTTTTTTATTTTTTATTAAATCGTACTTTCAACATCAATTCGTTCGGGTGCCATGTATGGTCTACAACCAGCATCTACAGTTTTTGCCACTGAATTTACCAAATATGCTGAAAGTAATATCAAGTAAAAGATTTAAAAACATAAAAATCAAGAAAACTAAAGAAAAATTATATTAAATTAAGAAAATCATAAATTTAAATTAAATTAATAAATTAAAACTATGTATAAAAAAAAAACTAAAACATTTAGGTGAAAATTAAAAAAATCCAAAAAATTTTATCATAAGAAAACCAATTCAAGTGGCATACAAATTTAAACTTTTTGTTTCTTCCTAACTATAGCTAACGTTATTAAATTCCGTTAGCTATCACACTTTGTATATTTGAAAAAAAATTACAAAATGGTTGTAAAAGATACATTTTATAAACGTTCTAATTTAACTTTTTTTGTGTAAATTAAGTAATAAATTTTAAAAATAGTAAAAAAATGAATAAATATTGAGGTGAATTTTATTAAAATTTGCTGTAAAAATTATATTATGCAAAAAATACATATCAGTACCAATTATTAATAATTAGTTTGTATATATAATAAAAAAATTGTCTACAAAATTATTCTGTAACCCCACTTGGTCTAGTAAAGGTTATACGAATCGTTTAAATCGTTTAATTCCAGAAAAATTGAAGCTAGCAACGAACTTTTACCGTGAATTGCTTTAGAAACTTTGATTTGCATCATTAAATTTTTATGAATTACTTTTTGTACTGAAACTAATCATCTTTTATAGTAAAATTTATCTAGTTATATATTGTTTATCGACTAATTCACCTTAGTTATGTAAAAAAACTATATATTTTTATTTTACCTGAAATACCAAAATCACACATTTTGACATTTCCTAAACGATTTATTAGAATATTTGATGGTTTAACATCTCTATGAATAACTTTTAGTTTTGAGTGCAAATAATGAAGAGCTTCTACAACTGAACAAACAATCTGCAAAAAAAAAATAACCTTAATATTTAACATAAAATTCCGGAACAAATTTTAATTATATACTTTTCCTAAAATATCTTCAGTCATTATTTTATTATTTTTGAAAACTTTTGGATAAAATTTGTCCAAACTTGCATCCATACATTCCATACATATCCAGACATCACCTTCTACAAATACGGCACCATAAAATTGTACAGTAAATTCGCATTTACATGTTCGCATTATATCCAAATCCATTAATAAACGTTTCTAAATTATAATTTATTAATTTACGATTATAATTTTTTTTAAGAAATTTACTGACCTTTTCTTTTTGATCAACTGTTACTGTAATTTTCTTAACTGCCATTATTGTACCAGTAACAGAATGTTTCATTTTATCAACAATTCCGTATGCACCATGACCCAGGTCACCAATTTTAGTCAAATCAATTGCATCTACAACCATTGATTCATCTTGAATAGTAAATTCAGCACGTGAATCTAAATCACGAGGTGGTGCTCTAAAAGTTTTTTTGGAAAATTATTTCCAATTTGTAATAAATTTAAATTAAGTTAACTTACAATGGGACAGGTGTTTGATCTTCAACTTTAATTTTCAGGTTATGTCGTTTACGATTCATTTTCGATTTTTTTATTTATTGTATATAATATATTAATAATTTATTTATAAATTAGTAAATTTCACTTTTATCTTAAAATTTAAATTTATTTTTGACAAAAGTATTAAAATAATTTTATATTTTGCATAATTTTTTAGTTAGTTTTTTTTTAACACATTTTTAGTTTTAATTTTAATGGATTTAATTAAGTTGCGGGGGATGCAAAAAAAATTCTTAGTGGTTTTTTAATGGTTGATAATTTTCACAAGTACTTATTTATTATTATATATTTATTAGTTCGAAGATCTTTAAATTTATTATTATTTAATTTGTTAGTTTATATTAGTGTTTTATAATTTAATTCGTTTTCAAATAATATTCAGGAAATTTAGAACTTAACTAGAGAAATTTGTTTAATTTTTTTTAAAGATTTTCGTTCGTCTCGACAGTAATTTTTTTCTCACTAAATGTAGGGGTCTACCACTACTGGGAAATGTAATGCTAAAATATGGTAATATTTTGGAATTTTATTACTTCTGTCAAATTTGTTGAAACCAATAAAAAATTCAATTTTACGTTCTTGTTTAACAAATAAAATTAACATAATATAAAGTTAAATTAATAAATATTATATTAGCAATATTTAATAACCAAATTATGCATTATATTTTAATTGAAAGAATTTAATTTCAATACGAAAATGTTGTGTATAGTTATATTTATATTCACATGTTATATTCCCCTCAATTGACATTTCAGTAAAAGTCAAAATAAATAAACCGAACGCATTTTGCACTGAAGACACAAACAGAGAAAAAACTGTTACATTTTTTGCGTTCCGTTATCATTATTAATTTAGTGGTTAAATAGTCCTTTAATATAACATTAATTTTTTTTAGAAGCTGATAAATGATAAATGATGACGGTGCCGCTTATTAAGTTCAATCGATTTCAATTTTTTAAATCGTTGCCTCTTTTATATAATTGACAAATATAATTATGGGATTTGTCGAAGAATTAATTTCTTAATGACTTTTCAAGTTTATGAATTATGGCATTCTAATTCGGCGAGTCTTTCTACACAAAACGTTGTCAGTAGCGTCACAAAAGCATCATTTAACAACCGCAGAATAGCGAGATTATCGAGGCATATTAATTTCATAGCCCTTCGGGTGACCAGCCTAAGGCAGAAACCTCTACTGCATATTTCCAATATTTGAATTTATTTTCATTTTACCTTGTAGTATTTGAATGTTTTATGATGTAAAAACTAGAGTTAGACTCCTGACGGAACTCATAGTAAATACATTATAGAGAAATTAGGAATTAGAAAGTAAAATTTGAATTGTAAGATGATAACTAGAATTAAATCAGAAGACAAAATCATTGTAATGACAAAACATATAGCAAACAAATTAACTAACATCCATAACTATTGAATTTTTCCACATTTTTAAAAAATATTCCATCGACTTCTTCAAATATTAATATTAAACCAAACACCCCAAACAAAATGAAAGGAATCAAATGTTTACTTTTGAATATTCACTTTATTTCAATCAAATTTTTTGTTTGAAGTACAAATAATTTTTATGTATGTACCTTTGACTATGTTTATAGTCAAAGGTATGTACCTAAAATGACTTATATAAAAAAAAACTTTGATAAAGTAGTTTTTTTTTTTTTGATTAATTCAAATTTTTATTAATATCCTGTTTGTTTATTCAATCATCATTTTTTTAAATTTCTTCCATACCTGACAAACAAAACAAAAAATTATATTTATTTATAAACCTCCTTTTCAGTTCACAATTTTTAAATATTTTATTTTAATTTTTTTCTTGTTTATTTCAATTTATTTAAATCTAAACGATTTTCTTAAGTATATAATTATTAAAAAAAGAAAACTTATAAATTGTTTTAAATGTATTTTTAATGTTAAAAAATAAAAATAAAAAATTAATTACATAGACAAATTAATCAGAAAATGATACTTTTTTTTCCTTGTTTTTTGAGATTTATAATAAAAATTAATTTTACAATTTTTATGGTTGTTGTTTTTGAATATTTAAATGTTTTGAATTTAAAATAATAAAAAAAAAAAACATTATTTCAAATTTAAATAATATAAATTATTTGGTTTTGTTTTTTTCTTTTGTTATTTCTTGAGTTAATCCCAGAATTACCAATCTTTTTTTTAAATTTATATTTAAAATTGTGTGAAAACATTTAGAATTATGCTATATATATTTCCTCCCTTCTTTATTTTCAATTTTAACCTTATTAATTTGAAAAATAATAAATTATATAATAATTTTCTGTGTGTTGTCGTCACTAGAGGAGAGTATGTAAAATACTTATAATTCAGTAGTTTTATTTTTTATATTTTTTATTATTATTATTATAGCTGTATAGGTAAAGTAGTTATTTTATTTTTTTTTAAATAAAAATAAAATTAAATTGTTTTTTTTTTTTTAGTGTCATCATTTATTTTTTAAATTCCTCCTGTTTGCTGTTGGTATACTTCAATGGTATCACCTTCTTCCATTTCCAACGATGTCGGTGTGTCATTTTCATTTATAGGTTGACCATCAAAACGGAACCGTACTACTTGCATAGAAAGTCCCTAAAAGATATTATATAGGTTTTGTAAAATTATATTTTAATAGCAGTTTTCAATTTACTTACCGCTCGATCACAGTAAGCGTTCATTAATTTACGTAGTGGGGTATGTTTTTTAATTTTAAATTGAACCACTGCATTGTCTTGTCCTAAAACTTTCAAATTAATATGTTCAGATTCGGTACCCTTTGATGTATCCTGGAAATAGTGAAGGTATTCTGTTCAAAAGGATTTTAACTAAACCGAAATTTCGATATCTTAACTAATTTCGATTAATATAGGTATAAATATTTTCAATTTTTAATTTAATTACACAAAGTTAATTTGAAATTGTATTTTTTTAATTGCAATTTGATTTTGTTATTTTACATCTTTATTTAAAGTCCTGCCATACACAAAGAGCGAGTTATACATCAATTTGTGAAAAAATCTCTTACTGTATATTATATTTAATAAAATTATTTAATTATATTTCATATTTGAAATTTGCCAATAAATAATTGCTATAAATGTTCATTAATTACGATAACGTAAACAATATTTAAGAAAACGTTAATGAATTAATTGCAGTATCAATTTTATAGATTTTAAATTTTTTCTCAATGAAGACATTTAGATATAAAAATTATAATATTAACTGGGACTTTCATAAATTTTTGTTCAAAATGGAAATTGAGGAAAAAAAATTAATTAAATTGCATTCAAAAACCGCCAAAAATTAAATTGCATTCAAAAACTTGTTTACTAAGCTAATTAATTACAATTGTAATAAATTCTGAGTCATAAACTAAATTTGTTAAGAGTTAGAATTATCTAGAATTTACTGTACAATTTCACAATTTGCTTTTGTACTTTTTTTTTCTCAACACAATGCAAATTTCTCAGGACCGGCATCCTAGAAATATAATTATTAAATTAAAATTCCACATCATGTATATATTTTAATTTTTACATTTTGAATTTAACTGGTAAATTCAAGATATATTTATGGAAAAAAAAAATCTGTACAATAGACACTTGGAAATAAATCCTACCCTCCCATGTAACGCTTCACCCCGCAAATTTTTTTTATAATACAAAATACATTTCTTGTAAAAATTTTAATAATTAACATTAAGAATTGAATTTTTAATTCTACAAAATTTAAAAATTCTTGAAACAAAACCAAAACATTAAATAATTTTATATGTTAAATTGTTTTCACAAATATAATTTGTAATTTTAATAATTTTTTATCAAAAAGGAAAATGCCGCGCCATGTCGGCGGCGTCACAATCACGCTTCCCTCATGTTTTTCTATACCATTTCTTTCAAACGATTATTTTTTGATAACAAAATTACACTGTAACTACAGTAAATCCACTCACCTTTTTCTCGTCAGACATTTTTGTTAAGTTTCTTTTTGTTTATTAAATTATTTAAAAAAAAAATTACTAAAAATATTTTATTTGTTTGTTGGTGTGGAAATTTGCCAAAAAACTTTTTTTCCGTAGAAGAGAAATACTTTTTTTTTCCCTTCGTGAACAGCGAAATTCAATGACACAGTGATACCAATGTGGTATTATTTATGCGAACCGGCAAAACCGGCTAAAATAAATTTGATAATACACCATTCTTAGACAGCTGAATTGGAATTAGATGCTAAACTAAATTTTGTAATGGGTAAAACTTTCGATGTAAAAATATTAAGATATTGAAAATTATAGAATATTTCGTTAAATTAATTTGTGTAATATCAAATAAATTAATTTAATTAAGTATGGGCTACATAGTTTCGATGGGTTCTGTTTTCATTCGTTCAGTAAAGTTCAAATTTGAACTTTACTATATTTTGTACGGGAAATTGATTAAGTGGATACATAGGTCGAATCGTAACGAAAATGTGTTCAATCTACTTTACTTAACAAACCGAATCGAATTAAATCGAAACTGAACTAAATTGATTGAAACTATGTAGACCAGCTTTTATTATTAATATCCTATTAACAAAATAACTGAAATTGAAGCTATTATAATTATATGAAAATTAATGTATAATAAAATATTTTAAATATATCAACAGAGTAACTGCATTTACTTCACCAAATCATAGACATATAGATCGAATTCTAGAGTGATTCTGTAGCACTATAGCGCATTTTTTTTTTTTAAAAAATACTAATTGTATATTAGGTATATTTTATATTATATTTGAAAAAATTAAATATATATATATATACATTCTAATTAATTTTCTATTTCAAATTTCCCAATTTCCTTCATACATATTGAATTTAAATAACTGCTATTCTAACATGAATGTCCTTTAAGTATCATCATCTGTGGCTCAACAACCCGGGACGAGTCCTGGCCTTGTCAAGAATACTCCTCCAATTACTTCTATCCTCCGCTGCTGTCACCCAATTTGCAGCACCAATTTTTCTCGCGTCTTTGTCGACTCCGTCTCTCCATCGTAACTTAGGTCTACCAGCTCTTCTCGAGCCTTCTGGAATAACCTTAAAAATCCTTTTAACCGTTCGGTCTTCTGCCATTCGACCAATATGTCCAGCGTATTGAAGTCTTTTTAACTTTATAGCAGTTACAACGTCAGCTTCTTTATAGATGTTATACAGCTCATTATTGTATCGTACTCTCCATGTACCATCAATACACACTGGACCAAAAATCTTACGCAAAATTTTTCTCTCAAACGATCCTAACATATTTTCATTAGCTTTACTAATAGACCAGGTCTCCGAAGCGTATGTTAGAACCGGCAGAATTAACGTTTTATATAGTATAATTTTAGACCGCCGCGACAGTGCACAGGAACACAGTTGCTTTCTCAAGCCAAAATAACATCGGTTGGCTAAAATAATTCGCCTCTTCACCTCATCCGCTATACTGTTTTGGTTGTTTACAGAGGAGCCTAGATATATGAATTTTTCCACTATTTCCAGATTAAGGTCACCAATCGTTAAATTTTGTCCGAGATTTCTCCGTCTGGCGTTCGATGTGGACACCGACATACACTTTGTTTTGCCTTCGTTGATTTTTAAACCCATCTTCTTTGCCGATTTTTCTATACTAACGAAGGCTTCTCTAGCAGCTGATACTGATCTTCCTACGATATCTATGTCGTCAGCATACCCTAGGAGTTGTACTGACTTATTGAAAATTGTTCCAGTTGTGTTTACTCTAGAACTTCTTACAACTTTTTCTAACGCAATATTAAAAAGCATACAAGCTAATGCATCACCTTGTCGAAGACCATTTTGGGTCGAAAATTTCTTTGACAGTTCATTTTGTATTTTAATCGAACATATTACATTAGCAAGTGTAGCTTTTAAGGTCAAGCTCCATTAGTCTTTTAAAAGTCGTGATGACTTTTTTTCTAGCAAAAATGAAAAGAGATAGCATATAAAATTATACAGTACAGACAGAGATGAAATTTTCCACTACTGTAAGAAATTTCGGAAACATTTTGACATTTTAATTTATTTTTAATTTAATTTTATGTTAAATTTCTTTGACTAGATCAAAAAATTTGAGATTTTATGTGTTCAAAGAAATTTGCGACGAGATCGGTTTTTTTTTGTGTTGTGTTTGTATTTGTGTGGTTTGACAGTTGAATTTAAGTTAAAGCAAAGTAAATATTTCAACTAAAGGCACATTCCATAACTTTAATCAGTTAATTTATAATTTAATATTCAATACTTTTCTGGACAAACACGAAGTATATTGGTATTGGTAAGTGGAGGGGTAAATCTTGCTAAAAATCGAGATTTTTGAAAAAAAAAATTGATTTTTTTGGTCAACAAAATTCAACATTAATTTATTTTCTCAGCATTCAAAAAAATAAAATTTCAAAAAAACATCGTCAACTATGATTTCAGAAAATTTTAATAAAAAATTTCAAGTTTTAATAAAAAAAAGTTGTTCACAATCAACTTTTTTTCGGATACAACATCTTTTTTGTTGGATTCAACGACTTTTTTTCGGAGACAGTACATTTTTGTTGGATTCAACGACTTTTTTGTTGGATTCATCGACTTTTTTTCGGAGACAACCATCTTTTTTGTTGGATTTGTCGACTTTTTTCAGAAAAAAGTCGTTGTTCCGTCTCTATCGCACTCATGCTTTTTTGTATCTTGCATAACTTCTTCTTGAAAAAAGTGGTGACGACTTTTAAAAAAGACTAATGGAGCTTGACCTTTATAAGACTAATTAATTTTACAGGTATACCAAACTCTGCTAATGCCTCGTATAAGCGTACCCTGATGACCCTATCATATGCAGTGTGAAAATCGATAAACATATGAAATGTGTCGATGTTATATTCCGATGTTTTTTCTAAAATCTGCCTGACTGAGAATATCTGATCAATAGTTGATCTATCGGGTCGAAAACCACTTTGATATTCACCCAAATTATTTTCCACAAATGGTAGTAGTTTATCATTCAAAATTTTAGCAAAAATTTTGTACGCGGTATTCAGCAGCGTTATACCCCTATAATTTCCACATTCTAGAACATCTCCTTTTTTATGTAATGGACATATATTACTCCTTCATTCCATTCAGCAGGTAATCTTTCAGTTGTCCATATACCAGTAATAATTTTATGTAGTTCTTTAGCTAACTGATCTCCACCGTGCTTAAATAATTCTGAGCATAATCTATCACTCCCCGGTTATTTATGGTTTTTGATTTTAAATATAGCTTCCTTTACCTCCTCCAGTGAGGGTGGGTCCTGTTGCACCATATTTAAGTAAGGTGTCTCCACCATTTCTTCCACATCACTGCCATCTCCGTTCAGAAGCTCATTGAAATGCTCAACCCACCTATCAAGTACTTTCGACGGTTTACTTATAATGTTGCCTAATTTATCTTTAAGTATGTTAAGCTTAATTAATGTCTATACTTGTAATTTGAGCATGTTTCATATAAATAAAACAGATTTAGATATGTACTAATAATAATTTGTATTACAAATTGACTAAAAATGGAAATTTATAATATTTAAATATCTTTGTTTGTGTTATTAGCTTAGAGTCCAATAAGCCTTAGACCTTAAAGCTTAAAATCCCTTCTCATATATCAATCTCTGTTGTACAAATTTTCATTCAATCAGTCTAATTTCAAAAATTCGAATTGTGTGAAAGAGGAAATTGATAGTTGTATGCGATATATTGTATGAAAACTAACTGCTTGCTCATTTTTACGATATATTATATCAATAATTAACACTTAGATATTTTTATCATGAAAAATAAAGTAAATTTCAAAGTTGGCAGAACCGTGGACTGACTATTCATATTCAAGTTTGGCAGGACTTAATATTTTTCGATCAGTTTTTACGCACTCTGATGACCAGAAAAGGAACAATTTTCTGAACGCACCCTTTAAACAAATAACTGAAAATGGGTTCGATTTGGTTTCGTTAAAAGCGAATTCATATTTTTTGTTGTTAAAGGGCGGGATGTACTTAAAATGTCAAACTGATGAAAATTATTGTTCTCATTACACCGTTATATCAGCAAATAAAGCACGTTGATTAATTGGCAGTTAGGTATATATTTTACTTAAAGAATTGTAATGGATATTTATTAGTCAAAATTGTAGTGAATTTTATTAGAAAAAGAGTGTTACATATAACCTATAATAAATAATAATAACAATTAAAAGTGTACTTAATGTTACTAATATTGAAATACACTTTCAATATTTCAAGTTTTACATGTAGAAGTTTTACCAGGAATTGCATAACATTGAAAACGCGGAATGAAAACATTGTATGTAAGTAATATGAATAGTTAACAAATAATATTTATAATATTCGCGAAAAATAAAAATAAAATCCAAATTGTATCGTAGTCCATATACATTTATTAGGAGTTTTCAAAATCTTTGGATAAAAAATATTTGTAGATAAAACTACTTTAAATTATATCCTTACCACCTACCACCGCCACCATAACCACCACCACCTCCATTTCCTCCAGGATTCATATAGCCGACTCCTCCGTGACCACCACCATTTAAATGTCCTCCACCTAATCCACCTCCTAAACTGCTTTTAAGTCTTTTAAATATATTCAAAAATGATCCACCAAAACCTCCACCGCCACTGCTTCCACCAAACTTTCCAGACAATCCACCGAAGCCTCCACCTCCACTGCTCCCACCAAATTTTCTAGATAATCCACCAAAACCTCCACCACCACTGCTTCCACCAAATTTTCTAGATAATCCACCAAAACCTCCACCTCCACTGATTCCACCAAATTTTCTAGATAATCCACCAAAACCACCACCACCACTACTATGTACTCCACCTCCTCCAAATAATCCAGGGATTGTTGCTGACGCCATGGCAACAATTAGCGATATTGCTATAATTAATTTCATCTTCACAAACAGAAAGAATGTAACTGTTTGGTAAATCGATTTGTATGTTGTATTTATATGCGCTCAAGTACAATTTATTGTATCTATTATTATTATGTATAATCATATTTATAATTAAAATTATAAATAATTTTCTTCATGAACAACTACTTTACTTCCAATGTCAAATTAAAGTCTTCTTACATTGCAATTATTTTGATTTGTATTTTCCAGATTTAAAATTGTTAAAAATATAAAATTATTTTAAATTGCCATGACTTTGGATCCATTTCTTTATTTACTTAAAGTTCATATCGTTTTGTTTACAATTTGTAATCTCTAGACAAAATTATTAGACAAATTCATATAATTATAATTGGTTGAAGATGGATACATCAGACACTTTAATTTTTTGACCTATTTGGTCAGTTTACAATTGCTATTAGATAATATAAAATACAAATTACAATATTAGGAAAAACCAAAAACTTACATTAACCTCATATACGAAAATTTAAGTATAATTTATTCGATATCTTTTTAAAACAATTGATTATGATTACAAAGTTATGAGTATGAGCTAAGCTAAGCACTGACAAAACTTTATACTCATATATCATTAACATATAATATGTTTCTATGTTTACGTAGTACATAGAAACTTATAGTATTTTTTTCCAGTTTTGTTTTACCAACATTTTTATTATTTACACTTTTACAGGTGTCTGTCTAAATAAGAAGTATAGTTTTATCTTATTGAAGATAATCTTGATGATATTTTTTAGGTCATGGTCAAGTTATGTTTTGATTATTAATATGCATGCTTGCGCTTGGTATTTATTTGTGGAATCTGTTCAAAAAATAATTTAAAATAATTAGATATTTTATGAATAGTTGATTGACGCTGTATATCCAACCAATCCAGTCAATTTTATATACTTTTTTCTTATTTTTTTATCAATAATGGCATTCAAATTACCAATAGATATTAATTTATGCAATAATTATAGTTTCCGTGATATAAAAATATGGAAAATTAGCCTGAACAATATTTTGAAAAAATCTCATATTTATTAAGTCCAAATAAAAAACATATATACGTCACAGGTCAGCTTACATCTTGGTCTTGAAGGTATTTTTTATTCCAACCTGCATCATTGGATATCTATTTATTATCTTTTATATTTAATATTACAAATATACTTTTAAATATACGAATTTCCTTTAACTATGTAAATTGAAAGGCAATATTTTTATTTAATTTAATTTGAATAAATAAAAAATGCCAATTTTATATTTTAAAAAATTGTTTATTTTTTATTAAATTGAATTATTACAGTGGCCAAAGCCTGACGTGAATTCTAAATATTTTTGTTCTTTTTTTGGGATTTTAATTTTCAATAAAAACTATCCATCATATTTATTTGGCGGTGAAATTGACGTTATAAATCTATTTCCACTTTCATAGAAATTACTGAACATCATCATTATCATCATTGTTGTAATTAACATTATAAATCTTTTTCCATTTATATCGAAATTATTGAACATCATCACAATCATAAATGTTGTTATTTGGATAATCGTTATCCAGAAAAGTAACATAATATTTTGTTTATCTTTTTCTGTGATGAAATTGTTATTCTGTAACAAATATTATGAAACTTGAAAAGATTTGCAATGGATACGGATTCCTACTTCGTAGTACTTTAATACTATTTCTAATCTAACTGATAGTGTTGGTTAGGTTATACTATTTTGAAACTTTATATATTTAACTGACGTTTAGATCATTGTATTTTGATTTATAAAGTTAATAAAATTCATAGTAAAATCTAAAATTTTCCGCCATTTTTGATTGGTCCTTGTGCTGAAAGGATATAATTTATAATTATACATATTGAATAGAATTGAAGAGAAGAACCGCTGGGAGTTCATGTATACGTAGGCCAGAATTAGATCCTTTTTACTACTAGCATCCTTCACGTTACACAAGCTGCGGTGAGGTGACTGGCTGAGCCATCAACTCATTTGACCGAATTTTATAATTAGTTTCATGTAGTTCGATTATGTAGTAAGAACCAAAGCATTTCCATCGTATGTATATGAGACAGCGAAAATAACACAAAAGTATTCTGTTGTTTCACGTTCGTCTCCGCATCATCAACAAATGTTTTGTTTATTCTATAAGAATAATTTAACCATTGACCCATTTAAGGTTAAATTTAATTTATGCGGGAACTTGATTAAAAATTAGCCAATATCTAATAATGTGATCTGCAACGTAAGACATCAATATAAGGAAACAGTATTGCCAATTGAAAATAATTACCTTGGGTATTTTGTTTGGTAACTTTTATTACTTTTTGTTAATAGCCCGAGCAGAATCAAATACGTACGCAGCTAATGTATGCAGCCAACATAAGAAAAAATATTTACCGAACACAATCAAAAGTAGTTTTGCTGCGAAAAACCTACCAATTTACACTAACAATATTTTTCTACCTGATATTAATGTGACATTTACCAGCGTTTACGGAAAAAGTTAAAAGTTGGTTAACTTTTTTCTCGATTCTGCGACGAGGCTGCGTAGGCTGCGTTTGTTATAATCGGTTTCATATATTTTCATACATTTTAACTTTTTTTGGCATTTCTTATGTAGGCTGCGTATGTATTCTGCGTTGATTCTGCTCGGGCTATAATGAATATGACTCATTACATTAATAACTTCTAAAAAATTTTTACTACTTCTGCAGACCCACCAACCAACATGAAAAACGAACAATACTTTTTTTTTTAAAAAAAAAAAACAAGTTGTCAACCCTTAACTAAAGCATCATTTTTCGGTTATTTTTGATACCCCAGAGACATCGACAGATAGAGATTATTAATAATTTGATTTTCTATGTTCAATTTCAATATAGACGTTTAAAGTTTCACGACGAAGTTACATTGGAGATTGGCCTTTAGAATAATGCTTTTCATTTGACACAAGATTTGACTTATCGCTGTAATTTTTATTTATTTTTAAATTGTAAAACTGTCAGAAATTGAAAATTGAACAGCAGCGGCCGCGGTTTGGGTTTATATCATATGTTAATTGTTTACAATTTTATAATTACAATTTTATTTAAAAGATGTTGGAAATTATTATATTCTTAAATATTCAGTTTAAATATGAACGGCAGTAATTGTTTAACTAATTGTTTAACTAAAAATTTCTTATTTGTTAATTCAGATTCGGAAAAAAATATGGAAATTTTAATTAATGTAAGTATCATACCTACTTTACTTACATACATAAATAAAGGTTATATTTTAATTTGAAATTCAATTTTAATAGTTCTGTGTAAATCAAGCTAAAAAATCAAGAACTTCCTTATTTCTATCATCAAAATCTTTACAGAACTTTGATTATTTAAAGAATTTTGAAAAACATGATTTAAATAGAATTTTAATAATGTAAGTATATTAATTTTCGAAATATTAACTACATACATATTAATGAATAATTATTTTATTGTAGGTATTTTGATGATATAGATAAAATGATTACTAAATTATTAGAATTACATATTTGGACAATAATTCCCAGTGTTGTAATTCTAGACATTAATGAATTCTTTTGTAATAGTAGTCATCGCCCACCAACAAATCATAAAATTTGTTTACTAATATCATCATTATTAAATTATATGACATATTTAAAAAACATTGATGGACATTTACCAATTAGTATTACTTTAATTAATTCAAATAATATATCAGAAAATTTAATTCAAACACTTGTAAATTTATATTATTACAGTTCAGCTTATAGTGATATTGAAAGTTTAATTAATGTTTTGCCAATTACTTGAAGATTAAGTATGTAAATAATAAGTACATTATTTTCGAATATGTAATATATTTTTCTGTTAAGCGTTTGGAATAAAACCTATAAACAAACATAAAACTAATTTTTCTATTCCGAAGAAAATTTTATAATATTGGTAAGTATGAAATTCAGTAAAATTTTAGAGTTAATCTATAAAATTTTAAATCTCTTTGAAGTTACGACTGTATAAAAGGGAGTACATTAAGGAAAAAAAATATTCTGTTACTATGTTGCTATAGGTACGGTTTCCATTATGCAAAATCAAAAATAAGAGACAGACCTTTTTTCGGAAAAAATGAAATAGTTTCAGAGCCTCTGATTTTGGCCTGGCACAAACAAATTCTTAATATCGAAAAATTTCTTATAAATAACTTTGACGTGTAATCAGTGGAGCAAATGAATATGCTGCACATTACGTTATGGCTATGACACACTACCTTCAATCAGATCCAAATTCTTTTCACTATAGTAAAATTGTCTTATAAGTAACTTAAAAATATTGCAGTTGACGTTGTAGTTAAATATGTAATTTAAAGTTCAGGTTCAGAGATACAAGAGATATAAGGGTACGAAAAAAGGAATCAAATTTAAGGGATGACTGACTCAAACTAGGGACTGTCTTGAAGAAAGTGATAAGTGGTTACCGTAGCTATAGGAGAAAATAAAATCAATTTTGAAGAAAACAAATTTATCTTAAAACAATATTTTCTATAACTCATCATGAATTTATTATAGATCAGCAATTTTAATAATATTATTTTTTGATTTTTGTTTTTTTTGTTGACATTTACATAAATTTAATGAATTTTTAGGTTGTTTTTTTTTTTTTTTTTGCTTTTGGATAATTATTTTCTTAAGAAACTTTGTAAAAAAAGAAACATCACAATCTGTTGAGAAACTTGAGGAAGTTTGCTCATCTAAAGTTTTTTTTTTCTTTAAATATATTTTTTTTTTTATATTTTGTTTTATTTAATTTTTTTTTTTGTGGTTTTGTTTTTTTAATAAATTTCCATTATAATTTATATATTAAATATGTTTTATATGAAATGGTATTAATACAATTTTCGTTATAATTTATTAATATAATTTCTATTATATAACCTAGATCTAAAATATTTTTTGTTTAAATTGTATTTTTGATATTTAAAAAAAAAAAATATTATATATAATTTTAAACTTTAATATAAAATATTTAAAATTTGGGGGGAAATATAAATTTTTATAATTTAACCTATAAAATGATAGAAATTTATGATTTTACGTATAAAATTTAAAAAAATAAGTTTTGTCTACTATAATTTTAGTTATTATATTTATTTTTGTTAAATGAAAATTATTCCATTTTTGAGCGTTATTGATTTTATATAATCAAATAAATAAGAATATTTTCAAAAATATAAAAACATTTATAAAAGCTGGAAAATGTTATATATTTAGGACAGAATCTATAGGAATTCGTCATTAGTAATAAAAGAATTATAATTAAATCAAGAATCAGTAACGTTTTTCGTATATAGACCTTAATAGCCAATGTATAAAATTTTAGTACTTCTCGGAGTTTTTACAAGTCAAGGGTATTTTTTTTCTTGAAGACTTGACTTGTTATGTTACTCGACTATGAAATGAATAATAAATCAAATATATTTGAATAAACAAGAGTGGTAACCTTAAAAACGTAACATTTTTAATTTTCTGTCGATTTAAAACACGTTACGACTGTTAAAGTGGTAGCCTGTAATGTAAAACGAAACAACTTTCAATAGTATTACCAAAAAGGATAATTATAAAGTTTTTTTTAAAATTTATGAATTTAACGTTTTTAACACATTATTCTTCCAATTATATTAAAATCTTTTAGCTATAAAATAAAAAAATTCAATAATTTGATATTTTCGACTATAAAAAAGAGCGAAAATCGCTTTTGAGTCTACCAACTGCGACGAAACATCGTTCACGCAAAATCATTTAATTAATTATTATGGTTAAATAATTTGTTATTCGACGTCTATAGATTCGGCCCTTAATATCCAAATATTTTTTCAATGGGCTTTGATAAAATTAATTAGCTAGAATTTTGAATTGATATCTTAAAATAATTAAAATTTACAACTATTATTCATAAATATTTTAAATTTTAACTTTTTAATTTTGGTTTTTTTTTTTACTTATTTATTTTTCTTTAATAATCATGTACACATTGTAGCGCCTGAAAGAGGTTGATTTTAATTTATGACCTTTCCATTTACATAATATAATTTAAAAACATTTGAAATCATTAATTGTTATGTATTAAATATAGTTTTGGATGATTTGTACTGAAGGTGGGCAAATCTTTTTTCATTTAATTTCCATTTTAACTATTTTTCAAATAAAATTACGAATTACGACACTCATAATTATGATTAATTTTATTTAATTTCAAAGATCATTTTATTTTTGGGTATTAAAATGATTTGTGTGTACAATTGTATGTTTAAAAAACATGTTAACTTTACATAATAACATAAAAAAATGTAATTATTATTTATATATTGTTTTCTTCATATTATGCTTTTTTTTACAATTTAATTTTATTAAATTAAAATAACTGGGAGATATTAGATTAGAAGGATTTTAAGGACTCAAATTATTTTATAGATTAAAAATGTTTGTCGTTAACACAACATTAACACATGAAATTCATTTGGTGTGGACTGTGAACAACAAGTAGAATCAGTGCTTTTCGTATCTGGAAAGAAATTGCTTCTACATACAATAACACTGGATATCAGACAGAAATAAAGCACTGGATTCAGTAGAAAAGTCTCAGATGCTAAAGAAATGGAATATCATTATTAATATAACACGCCATCATTCGCTACTCAAATTAGCATTTATGGACAATAGATCTGGAATGAAGATACATTACAGTAGAATTGTTGTCCACAATTTACCATAAAAATTAAGCTAATATTTTTCTTTAACAATGTTTAGTCTTTGAACTATGAGTAAATAACATTTTCCAAAGAAAATTACGAACTTTTATCAATGTTTGGTCACATTGAACATTCTCAGCATCTTTTGATGTAACGTGATCTACTCGAATGAACAATTGTTCCACAGTATTAGACATGAAGACAGTTCCAGACAAAAGGAACATTAGCTAGATATATTATGTGTTACCTTAATGCTGTAAATTAATCTCACAAACAACAGGGAATTAAGAAAAGGCTTCTGTTTAGAAGTTTGTAAAAATGTTAAAGTGTTGAGTAAACGTTAAAGTGTTGAGTCCTCCTAAGTAAAAAAAACACATACAATTTGTTATCCAAAAATATTTTAAATTACGCTGAACTTATATGATGGGTTGACTCGATAGCGCGTTGAAACGCTTTGCCATTGTGAATGTTGAGAGTAACTGGGGCATAATAATATTTTCATTAGGTAATTTTAAATTTTTATTTTGGATTGAATTGATTTTTAATTAGTTTTTACTGGTATGTACTACAGAATATAAAAATTCTGATTTTTATAAATTTTATTAAATATTTTATGTTTTTACTCTAGAATTTTCTACACATTTCTATTATTTTTAATAATTTCTATTTTATTAAGTTTTTAGTTCTATTTTTAATCTATTTTCATTTATCTGAGTTGAATCTTTGTCTAAATTAAATTGCAATTTAAATTTTAAAATTAAAATTTGAAAAAAAAAAATCTAAATTTTCTATATATATTTTTACTATTTTTATTTTCAATTAAATTAAATTGTTTTTTAATAATTTATTTTAAATTTAATTTTATCTATATTTATTTTAGTTTTCATTTTTAAAGTTTTTTTTTAACCTTTTTTATTATTTGTTTTTGATAGAAAAATAAAGGCGTAATAATTTTTTTATTTTTATTTTCCATTTTTTAAATTATTTTTAAGATGAAAAATATTTTAATTTTTTTAAGTTTTCTTTTAATTTGTATTACAAAATATATTTATATTTTATATTTCTTTATTTAAATTTTCTTGTTTTTTTAATGGGAATATATAGATTATGCAGCTTTTAAATATTTAAATAGTTTATATAAATTATGTAAATAAAAATATTTTATAAAATTTTAATTTATTTATTATAAGTCGTAATTATTTTATATATTTTTTTTATTAGTTATATTTTTATGAATTTTACTGGCACATAAATAATATAAAATGTTGAAATTCTTTGTTTGTGGGGTTTTTGAAATATGGTTTTAAAAATTATAAATAATAGTGAATAAATTTCTTATTGCAATTTGGTTTTCCAAATCCCAGAGTATCGGTTTATTAATTGCAAATCTCAGGATTTCAGTTTATCAAAAACAGTTGATTTACTACTTGTAAAACTTAATACATATATTGAAAAGTTTTATACTAAAATTACAAGAATTTGAGTTACAATAGCTTGTTAAATAATATTTTCTGATTGATATATTGATATCTAATAATAATTTGTGAGTTGCAACGAAAAAATAGACAGCCCCACTATCAAATTTATTTCGTTTAACCTTGTATTACTCAAGTGTCTTGCATGTTGTGTTCTTACTTAACCATGGGTGCAATCCACCCATATTTTTAAATTCAAATACTATTCAAATTTAAGAATTTATTAATTTTATCTACAAAGCATGCAGAATCAAATTTTGGCTCATTTCATTTATCTCTTATTTTTTATTATTAATAAATGTATTATTGAAAAAAATAAATAATTTTATTTAATAATAAAAAATATCAAAAGCAATTTATGGCAGTAACTTTTTTAAGTCAAAATCTTTGGAAGAGTAATTTTGGATAGCTAACTCAAGTAAATTATAAAAAATCAATTTCGTCAGTGTTTTAATAGTACGATATTTCTATATGTCGTAATGCCATAAAACAATATTTTAGCATTATTAATAACGTGGGTGTAAAACACCCGAACAATTTTTATAATCCACATTAAGTTCACAATCAACTGGCGCTAATTTGTTGTTAAAATTCTAATGAAAATTATTTGAATACGCTGTTAAACTTGAAGAGTTTGTTGCATTTCTTTGACCATTCAATTTCTTGGAACAGTTCTTTTTTTTCAAATTAGATGAATAACATCCGCAGATATAGAGTAATAAGAGGAAAACATTTAAAATATAATTTTTTTTTGCATATCCATAGGAGCTAGATTAAAATGGATATGATAAAACGAACATAATTTTTGAATGTACCTTTATTTACTTAAATGATTAATTAATTGATTACATCAATATTATTACTACACTGATTTTATTGAATTGTATCAAAATAATTACATTCTATTCAAAATTATTGTAAATGATATTGTATATGTGTGTTATTATGTATATATATGTGTGTATCTTTAACATAAATTTTATCGTTAAATTTTTTTTGGACGTGTTGTTTTTTTTTTTAAATAAAAATTTTCTCTTTTTCCGTTTTACATAATTTTCTTTTTTTAATTATTTTTAATAAGCCAGGTAAAAAAATTATATAATTTTCTTTATATATATTTTTTTAAACTATGATTACATGACAAATTAAATTTATTGCCAGCGTTAATTTTGATATTAATGATTGCATTAAAAAAATTTAAAACTAGATTTAGTATATTTTTTTTAAAAAATTACATTTATGCAAATTTAAAATTATAATAATTATTATTTTATTATATGCGAATTTAAATATTTTACAAGGATCTTTTTTGGATCCAACAAAAGATGAAAATTAAAACCATAAATTTTAAATAATATTTCTAGATTTTAAATACTTTTAATTTTGGGTGATTTTGAATCAAATGTAATTGGTTTTTTATCGGGAAATTCGGGATTATAGAAATGCAAATATATTTCATAAGGTCGAGTGGCTTTTTACTATGAAATTTTGTTGCCAACGTTCTCAACGTGCGTTATGGAAATTGAAAATAGAAATTGAATGTTCGCGTTTAACTGCTTCCATACATTTTATATTGGTTGAATTTGACGCACGTTAACTGCTTTGCGTTGCTTGTGTTGATACTAACTGGGCTATTAAGCTTTGGTCAGCAGTAGCTTGAACGTTAACTATTAAAGGTGTAAAATAAAGATCAATCCAACATAAATTTTCCGAAATAAATGTTAAAAAACTATGGCAAGCATATTTTTGGTATCTATTGATATCAAGTATCAAACTTCAAAATTGGAAATTAAGTTATAATAGCAGTTTTTATTTGCTCGACCCATTGTATCAGCGCCGAATCCGAATTCACGTAGTTTTTAGCTGAACTACGGACGCGGTTACGTAATATATTTACATTAATGTCGAATATTTTATATTTACTTCACATAGCAAATATGAGGAAAATTATTCATTTAATTATTAAGGTTTAAAAAATGATAAATGAATTGTAATTTTTGTTGCTTTATTTTAATTTAAACAATTGGCCTAATTGTAACCAAACTTTCATGCAGTTTGGTCACTTATTCTGTCAATTTCTGTTAATTCATTTATTTAATTAAATATTTTACTTTTTTAAATTTTAAAATTATGTTATTTTTAATGATTCACCAACAAAATTAAAAGTTTTTCTTAATTATATATAATTATTTTTAAATGATTTTCTATTCTAAGTCTTCTAAAAAAATTTTAATATAAATGTAATTTTTTTATAATTTTTTTGATTTTTACTTTTTGTTTTTTATGAAAATTAAATTATTAAATATGTTTTTTTTTTTTGTTTATGCAATAATTTATATAGAACGCGAATAAAAAATCTACTTTTACATTTTATGTTTTTTGACTTTAATATTTATTTATATACCTAAAAAATTGTAACAAATTTGCATTATAAAAAATTGTAAGTTTTATCATAATTTTTTTTAAATTTTTTTTTTAACTTGTATGGAAAAAAGTTTTTATTAATTTTTTTTTTTGGGGTTCATTAATTTTTAAAATATTTTTCCTAATTAATGATTTTTTTTGTAATGAAATTTTAGATGATGATTTTTTTTTATTACTATTTTTTGATCATGTTCTACATGATAATTTTAATACATATTTTTTTTTTTAATTTTACATTATAAATATATTTGCGTAATTAATTATGTAATTAAAAATATTTATCAAAAAACAAAATTTTTAGATATAAGGGAATGAATTTCAAAAATCACACCGAGAAATCGAGAATTTAATAAAAAAATTGTTTTTATTTTTTATTTTTATATTTATATATTTTTAATTATTATAAATATGATTATAAATATTATAATATTTTTATGAAAAAAAAATTTTTTATATTAGAATTTATTATTTATATACTTAACATTAAAGTATTTTATTTTTAAAGTTAATGAATTTTTTTTAATAATGCTTGTAATTTTTTAATGAATTTCATAAATATGAATTTAAAATATACAACAGTTTTCTTATAAACTAAGAACTTAGAAAGATTTTAATTATGTACGGCATTGTTGTGTATAATTTGTAAGGTAAAGCCATGGATCTTTACTGAAATTGTGAAAGTATAGAAACCCAGGATATTTCAATCTTGTAACCAGAACATAGTCGTCAAAAAATGTGTTTTGGCTTTGCAAATATAGAGCATTTTATTAAAGATTTAATTTGAATACATATTTTGATAATTAGGACTTGTCTATACTATGAAATAAGACGCAAGTTTGCCCATGCTTTATTATTCTGATTGTTCCGAGGGAATAAAGAATTTCTGGATTCCTTGGTAAAACTATAATAAGCTACTAAGCTTTGCTCTGATATTCTGGTTGTTCTTACTATAGAAAACCTAGAATAACTCCAGTATAATGGCTATACCTAACTGGTTAGTCCTTAGCAATAAGGAATTTCATAGTTCATTAGGAATATTGTTCTGGTTGCTCCCAGGCAATATTGAATTTCCAAAACTTCTTGCTAAAACTAGAATTATGCCCAGTAATATCCTAATTAGTTTCTAGTATCATAAATTCCCTGGGAAATCTAGTCTTTCACATTTTCAGTAAGATCCAAAAAAATCTCCCTAAAAAAACTCGTTAAAATGCCGAATTTTATTATAATTATTGCTGCAGTTTTCTATTTTTATATCGAAATCGAAAGTATTCTTGATAACCAGCAGCATTTTATATGTAAATTACTAAATTATAATTAATTTTTTTAAAAATATATATAATTTTTATATTTTATATTTAATATGATTTTTGTTTTACAACTCCTCTTGCAAATATTTCAATGTTATTTGTCTGCATAATTCAATCCCATACAAATTTTTTTATATTTACTTTGGATTTTGTAAATTTTCCTTTCTACTAAATATTGCCATTTATAATTTTAATTAATTTATAATTTTTTACTAATATTATTTCTATATATTTAAATTGTATATAATAAATTAAATGATTTTTCTTATTATATATAAATATATATATAGGTAAGTATATTCGGTAGTTCTTAAAATTATTTTAATATATAATATTTTTTATAATCTATTTGCATTGCATTTTTATTTTTTTTTATATATAATTTTAATTTAAATAATGTAAAAATTTTTGAAATTATATAAAAAATCTTTTTTCACATATTTATAGTGATTTTAAAATTAATGAATAATAATAATAATAATTTTTTTTTATATATAAATATTTTATTTAGTATATGATATACAGGTACTCTATAGCTATGAGTTATAATAGTAAAGAAACATAAATTTTTTATGTTGTAAGTAGATCTAATAATAATTTTAAATAAAATTTTCAGCATCTTTCAATATAATTTTATTATATAATATTTTTCATGATGATTTTAGGCGGAAATTTATATACTTTTTGTTGTTGTTGGATAGTTTTAGCACCTTTAACATAATTTTTTTTCATATTGTGTTTTTAGATTTTTTACATAGTTTATAAACTGGATATACAACAAGTACAATTTGTATAAGGAGCTTTTTTTCCTTTTCAGAGAATGAATATTTTTGCCAGCAAAAATATTTTTCATTAAACTATCTCTGATTAAGGATATCCAAGTACGATTTTTTGTTTTTTATATAATTTTGAATAAATTTTTATATTTACATTTTATTTACCTCTGTCTATAATAATTTTTATTGAATTTTAATATATTTTTTATATATTTATTAAATACCTATTTTTTTATTTTATTATTATTGTATCTTTTGATATGCAATTTTGGTTAATATTTATTTGAATATTGTAATTTTTATAATCTAAATTGTTTTATTTTTATAATGGTTCTTAATTTTCAAGCTCAATTTAACATTAAAAGATATAGAAAATATTAATTATATATTGGTAATTATTCTATATATAATATTTTATAATTTCATTATTATTTTTTATACTAAATTTTTTGTCCATATTAATGTTTCTTAATCTTCTGTTCTGTCTGAATTGAAAGTCAATAAAACTATATAAAAAAAAATATATAATTTAAAAAAATTGTCAACTTTTGGGTGTATATAGAGAATTGCCTAGTACTAGGAGCTATGATTAATATTCAATATTAATAATTGATATTTTTTTTAATAATTGATTTATTTAATTGCCTAGAAACATAAAAAATATTCATATTCCGGGAATGTGAACGCCACACTCTATTTTTTTTAAATTAAATTAGTTTGCCAACTTTTGGGGTTTTTTATTCTAGGTTAGCTGAAATGCATAGCGCTAGGAGTAACGATAAATTAAACTTATTAAAATTTACTATATCCAGAATATTAAAATGTTGTACAGAATTTCCAGCTTTATAAGATAACTTGCAATAGAGTATTATTTTTTGATATATGATTTGAAATTTGCCTTTTTTTCGGTCATTATATTTAAGTTTATTAGATGAATTGCAAATTGCATAGTAGATAGTACTATTAACAGTGATATAAAAATGGAACTTGGTAGGGAAACACTGTAAAAATAATAAAATTAATTATAATTTCCTGTAATTTAATTACTTAACTCCAACTACAATGCAATTATAATTTTATAATATTGTTTTTAATTTTTATTAATAAAGTTTTATTTAAGTTTTAATTAAATTTACAATAAGTTTAAATAATTTTTGGTTTTATTTTGTATTATAAAAATATAGATTTAATTTTTGATTGAACTGAAATTTAATTTATTTTACAATTTAATCTTTTTTTTTAAATATATTGTTTTTATTAGTAATGTATTTAATAATTTTTATTATATATTATTTCATATTTATCTGATTTTTCATTTTATAATTTATGTACATATAGGAAAAAGCATGACATTATTGTTGGGCATATCATTCATAAGGCCGCAAAAGCAGAACTCAATTTAGATAATTTATAATGGTTTTAAAATACTGTAGCAATTATGATTTAAGCTTTTGGTAGTATCACCGAAATGTTGCCATTAATAAATAACATAATGAAATTCAATTAAATTTTAAAGCCAATCACCAATTAAGAGTCGCCTTGCAAATTCGGTTTGAATCTTTAAACTTCATAATTTGAAGGAAACAAATAGTTTTAAAGCAATTCTATTTTGTAGCTCTATGCTCTCTATGTGCCTTATAAATTATTATGTTTGATCCTTTTTAATACTGAATAACGAAAATGGTGGATGTCACTAAATAATATATTGGAGATTGGTCTTTAATGTTTTAGTTTATGTACATGTAAAATCTAGCTATGATTTAAAAAAATGGCTTTATGGCATTTCGAACCTTATGATATGACAACGACGAAATTATATATTTTCATTCTAACAATATTTATTTTTACCTTCGAATTTCCAACTAAAAAATAATATTAAAATAATTAAAAATAATAAATAAATAAGAAAGAAAATTTCATAAATTTTTGTTTTATTTAAAATTTTTAATATATATTTAATAAGAAGCATTTTTTGTTTGTTTTAACTTTACTCAACGATATAAAAGTGTAAAAATAAAAAAAAAATATTATATAATTTTATTAATTTAATCTTAATAATAAATAAATTAATAAAAAAATAAACAATTTTTATGTAAAAATTAAATTTCGGGATTCAATTATTTTATATTTATTTTATGTATATTTTTATATAAAAATATATTAAAAATTAATTATATTTTAAAATATCGTTTTAATGTATAAAATATAAAAATTATAATTATTTGAATAAAGAAAATAAATTATTCCATAATGTAAAAAACTTAAAAGTAATCAAATTTGTCAAACAAAATGTCAAATTATTTCTTATTTGTCAAAATATTTTCGAACCAAGAGTTAATTGTTAAACAACATTTCAATTTGAACACGTAAAGAAGTGCTGTAACGATAAAGTGACTGTAGATAGGGGTGTAAAAAGGTCCTTTTAAGCATCGGTGCGTGAATTTCACTTCCAAACACATAGATTGGCTAGTGACATAATACTAGGAATTAAAGATGAAGCCGCGTTTGATTGGCTTTTGTACCCGTGCCACGCTTCTGAGCTCTAAGCACTTAGAGAAACATATCAGTCCAATTAAAAAATAATTACTATACGACAACGACATCATCAATTGCATATACTACGAATGCTGATTGTTCTGATGATTTAACACTGACCCCACCGCAACGTATTCTAATCTGTCGCATTGGAAGCCACCCGTCATAAATCCGACGGTTATCCTTTTCGAGATTACCGCTTTTATATAGGGTTAACATTAACAATCCATGATATATGAAGTTTTTCACCCACAGTCGGTTCCCTATTAGACTGGTTTCCAATCAGATCATTATTTCTGAGATTCGGTTTTCTGACTAGCTCAATCACATTTTGAAAAAAAAACAATTTGATGAGCGGCAAATTCTTCTTAGTACATGCCAAAAATTTATATATTATTATAACATCAAACAATTTTTAAATTTATAATGGAGGAAACTCAAATTATATACAGACATAATTACCAAAATTTTTAAATTTACAAAAAAAAAAAAACAGATAAGTTTCGAAAATTAAGTATAAATTTAAAAATAATTATAAAATTACAAGTTTAAGGGCTCATTTTTCATAGTCCCATAGTTAAAGTTTAGTAAAGCTAACTGGACAGTTAAAAATGTTAACTGTCAGTTATTTAACTGATTATTGAAAAAGTCAAACATTTTAACATTGATTCATAATGATAACAATGTAACTGAACTCAAAGCCGAAGCAAGCTGATACGACGGCTTTAAAAGTTTTCCATTCACAATCCATTCACAGCGAGTCCCAACTCAGTACCAGCTGCTATCAATTCGAATTTAAAAATGTTGTAAATTGTTTAGTATAAAATAATTAAATATTAATTTAATAAATTCACTTTGACATTTCGCAGCTTTATTAACTTTAATTTTGAGTTGATTTTTGTTATGTTGCTGACATTGAATTGTGAATGGAAGTACCTTTTTTCATATAGTTTAACTTTGTTACTTTGAGTTTACTTTGTATTATGAGTCCAGCATTTTTTAATTAATCAGCTACTTGACAGTTAACTTTAAATGACTGCCAGAACTGATGGGACCATTTGGCCTTAATGATTTTTATTATTATATTTGTTTTAAATTCATCAACTAAAAAACCAAATTAATTTGCATTAAGAAAAAGAAAATTAATAATTTTCAATAATTAAATTTTTTTTTTTTGAATTTTTTTGAATTATAGTTTTTCTTGGTGGGTAAATTTTTTTGCATGTTTCTTAGAAATTATAAATTTGTATTTTTTTATAAATTTATTTAAAATGTTTTTATTTTTTATTATTTTGATTTTAATTCATTGCTTAATATATTATATTTATATATATTTTCTGGATATTACATAAATATAAATTGATTTATTAATTATTTTTAATATTTTTTTTATATTTTATTTAATATTTAATGATGTTTCTCGTATAAAAATGATTACAAAAATGTATTTTTTATTATGTATAAAAAAAATTAAAAATAAACAAACGAAATTTTAATAATTTTATATAAGAAAATTTTTAATTAACCTAAAAAAAATCGTATTTTTTATGTTTTTTCACAATATCAGAGAAAAAAAATAATAGAAAAACAAAAATTTTCTTTATTATGTTAAATTTTAATTTTCATATATATGTAATATGCAAAAAAACAATTTAAAGATATTTATTTTTTAAAAAGTCATTTAATTAAATTATCTAACAATATTTTTTTTAATTTTTTTATTATTTTATAAGTATTTATTTATATCGCAATTTTATTTAAATTAATGTAGAAAAATATTTAACTTTTTATATTTAAAAATACAAAAAAATAACAAAAAAATAATGTATAAAAAAAAATAAAAATTAAAAAACGTTAACAAAATATTTGATAGTAAATATATAGAACTAAATTTTTATTATATATGTATTTATATTTAATTAGCTACCAAAAGGTGCTGATAAGGTCCAGTACTGGAATAGAATGAATTGAGACCATCAATTAATTTTGAAGAATCTTGATTAGATCCAGGTGAACTAACTGGTGTAACATTACCACCAATATTATTAGTACCATTATTAATACCACCATTAGCAACACCAGAATTATTATTTGAATTATTACCAGTAATATTTGAATTATTGGTATTATTATTATTGTTATTATTATTATTATTACCATTAACAATAATTGTTGAATTAACACTGCCATTTTGTTGTTGCATTTGTAATGGTGGTTGACCATAAAAACCATGTGGTTCCATATATGTTGAAAATTTACTACCATTACCAATATGACCATTATTACCAGTAGTATTATTATAAATACCATTAACATTATTACCAGTTTCTGGTGATGTATGAAAATGTGTTGTATCAAATAAATTTCTATGTCCGGCATTAGTACCATTTTGTACAATACCATTACCACTAGTAACAGTATTATTACCAACACCACCACCACCACTACCATTAACAGTTGAATTATTTGTACCACCATTAACAATATTACCACCGCCACTGCCGCCACTATTATTACCAAATTGTGGTGGATATATACCAACTAAATTTGTTGGAAAATAAAATGGATCATTTTGTTGTATGCCACCGCTTAATGTTAATGGATTTGGTGATAGAGATCGTGATGGTGATGATGAACCAATTGGACCAAAATGATTATTTGGTATATGGGAATGATGAAGTTGTTGTTGCATTGCTCTTTGTTTAATATAATTAGAGAATTCAGTTGGTGACATTCGGTATGAACTAAATAATTTAGAAATAATAGAAAGTATTTTAAATATGTAACAAAATTAATTATATAAATTATAAATTTTTATTTACCTGTTAGCTCGTTTTGAACTTGTCTTCAATTTTGTGCTGCCAAATTTTGTTTGAGCAAAAGTAGCTGTTGTAAATGTAACTGGTGCCTGGGTGCGTGGTAAAAATGTACCAGCTGCAATATTTGGACTAGTATTTATATGACCAGTTGTTGTTGATTTAAATGTTGGACTAGTTGTAGATGTTGTTGGTGATGTACCTTGTTGTGGTGATGTTTTTGGGCTTAAACTTAAACCATTCATACTATTGCTAACTGCATCAATTGGCCGAAAACATTGTGCTTCCGGATTAAATGTTTTTGTTACTTCACGATCAGCTGATGATGATTCTTCTGGATGATCATGATGTTCAGAAAATAATATCTATAACAAATTATGAAATATTATTATTGTCATTTTTTGAATCAATAAAATCAATTTTTGTACAAACCTTAACAGCACCTTTTTCACCAATCCTATAAGATACCTCACCAGGATCAACCCATACAGATAATTCAGCTGGAAGATTTTCAAGAATATCACTAATTGGTACACCACTTTCTCTAGCCGCTTTTTCCAATACTTGATCAATTGGATCACCAGTTTTTAAACATCGAAATGCTGAACCCTATAATAATAATAAATATTTTCAATATAATACAGAATAATTAATTATGATTGACAAACCTTAAATGGTTTTTCAGGATACCAATGTCCTTGGAATTTGTCTTTTAATGCTTTTTCCAATTCTTCGCCAAATAAATTAACTCTTCGTCTCGGCAGTTTATTATATAAATAAGAGATAACAAAATTTAATGCTACTTGAACTTCTATGTGCATTTTGATGATTTTTATTCGATTTTGTTTATATAGATAATTTTTATAAATAAATTTTATTTAATCAAATTTCGAGTGTCGTTATATTAAGATTAAAAGTTAAAATGAATCGGATTTGTAATTTTTTTTTCAGTGTAATTAATAATGTTTCTTTGGCAACTCTTGTTATTCAATTGAATGTGATCAACATCTGAAGATATCTGAAAATAAAGAAAGAATTTATTAATATCAATTAATTATTTCAAGCTTATGAAACTTCATTAGAAAAATAAAAGCAATTGCAGGTTCTTGTCTATAAGGTTATGAAGCTATCACGAAAATTGAAATAAATTCAGCTAAAGCAAGTAATTCTTGTAGGGTATAGTTCCATGTGGGTAAAATGTTAAATAATAAATGATTCTTTATTGAGGCTGCGAAGACATTGAAGAAATTGTCAAAATTAGTTTTATCCTCTTAGATTATTAGTGTATGATATTTCCAGGGTTACGTCATCAATTTTATTTATTTGATAGATGTGTACACATGTTTGCCAAATTAAATGAAAATTAAGTTTTGGCCTAATGCCAGACGAAGTAGCGATTTCTTCTTTCTTAATTAGTATCACTTAACATATGGCAATTTAATCAGTCATAATTGGCAGTGATAATTAGTTTGAAATAAGATAATATTTTGTATTTCTTAATTCAAAGTAATTGGTATACCGCGATGGTCATTGGTCATATTCTACTCAGGAATCATTGAAAGAGATTTCGTTTAATGGTAACGTTAATATGTATAAAGGATGTGGGGAAGAGGATAAAAACAGTAGAAGGCATCCTTTGTTATTGCCATGCCAGATTAATACCATCTAGAGACTAACTGCGTTTATGAGAGATATAAATTGGTATTATATGCTCTAGGATAGAATAACCCATCATGCAAAAACAGTGATGGGTTTCGTTAACCATTACTCCCTTCAAACCAATTGTAATTTATAATTTTATCAATAAAATTAATTTAATATTTTATTATTTCAAATGTTTTACTTATCTTTACATAACTCAAATGTGTAAGCAAAAAAAAAAATTTGCATTTTTACTAGGTCAATTTAAGGTTTTTTACAAAAATAAAAACAAATTTTATTTAACAATTTTGAAACTATACTGAAATGTAATTAATTGTAATCGTAATGCAAATATATTTAAAATAAATAAATTTAATTTAATGTATATTTTAACAGCCCACATTCATGCCGAAATAAATTTATCTGATAATTTTTCATTAAATATTCGGCAATAAAATTTAGTGGGACACCAAATTGCAAAAAATTACAATTATATATAGTGTAGTAAAAAAGGTCATAAATAACCAGCTGATAACAGAAACATTGTAAATTAATTGAAAAAGTTAAAACTTGCACTTCATAATTTAAAGAATTCAAATTTTATTTATTATTTATAAAAGTTTGTTATTTCATTAAAGTCAATTTACCAAAACTACCCAAAAATTCAAGTCTCTTAACCCGCATTTAAAAACTGCATTTGACCCAATTTTAAACTTTGAATTAAAAATAACAAAAACAAAAAAAAAATTCACCCTCCCTAGTCCACTTCACTTTTATAATTATCGCGAGCACGGTACACAAATGTGTGATAAATTTCTCTGAACAAGTTCGAAAATTTTAGTGACCGTATAATTTTTAAATTTATTTTATTTTGTTATATATTTATTTATAATTAAAATAAAAATGGCATTAAAAAGTTCAAATTTGCCACAAATTTTAGATATATAACACAGCAACAACAGAGAATTCAGTGTGTCTTTATTTTTTTAAATAGTATATCTAAAAATATCTGAAGGTACAACACGAGGAATTCTAGAGACTTAGCTAAATTTATGAGAAATAAATAAAATATCTTAAATAATTTTATGTTGTATTGTCTATTTTAATATTAAGAATTAATTTTTTTTCAGTCAATTTTTATTAGCTGCGTTTGTTTTGATGCTGTTATGAACTGTACTGCCCTCTATATAGGAAACAGTCATTCTATGAAATCATGCAAGTTTCAAATGTACGGTAACAAATTTGGAAATTTGAATAATATTTTTGTGTCAAACTGTGAGCTGTGATACATTAAGAAATGGCTTCGATTCCAAGCTACTGAAATATTGCTGGAGATCTAACTGAACTCTATGCTATAAATAAATAGAAATTGCTGTAATTAAAATTGTTGTAAGACTAATTACAGGTTATTATATTAAGGAAACATGCAGCAACGCTTGGGCTAACATGGTCTCCCACATGTAAGGGGGTGTAAGGATGAGAAAGAACCTCTGGAGCATGTTTTGTGTCTGTGTCCAGCTGCCAGGCACAGGAGATTTAAATTTTTTAAATGTCTTTTTGAGGCTAGAGAAATAAAACTCGAAAATTTGGTGGCTTTCATGAAAGAAATAAGATGGACTGACGTTTTTAAAAAAAAATTATGTTTATACGCCAGTGGGAGAGTAAAACGGGTCCTTTCCTTGTAGCCTTGTTACGTGATGGTCTCTGTGATCTTCCTCCATTGTAACCAAACAAACCAACGAAACTCGTAGTATTATTGTGATTTTAATTTTCGGATTGAATTTTTGATAGTCTCATTTGAATTAGAACCTAAGGCTCTAATCGAAGCTGTTACGTTTAAATGTATATAAATTTAATATTATATTATTAGAAAATGATTACGAGTAGATCGGTCAAGTGCAGTTCAGAGCACTAAAAAAACACATCTAATTTTCAAATTTTATTAATTATCATTTTTGAATTTCTTACGATTTGCATTAATATGAAAAATGTTGCAATAAATTTTCTTGTTTATCATGTGGCGGCAACAAAAATATGCCAAATAAAATTAAAGTTTTTAATTAAATTTTTTGTAGAAAATTATTTTAAATTACAAAAAAAAAAATAACAAAGAATGAACTTTGTAAGTTTTAGCGTTTTTTTGATTTTGGCAGATTGTAATCTACATTTTTTTTTTAAAAAATATTTAAATTGTTATTGTCTTGTTTATAGACTGTGAAAATTAAATTAAGCGTGATGACAGTATCAGCTTGAAATTTTGATGACTTATAGTTAAAGGATGCACCAAAATTTATTTAGAAACATAGCATTTTTGTTAATGCCAGAAAACAAACTTTTTAGTGTTGCAATTTGAAATGGTTTAAAAAATATTCTTTAAAAATTAATTTAATATTAAATTTAAATTTTTTAATTTCATATATTTGTTATTAATCATTAATTTTTAATGATACGAAAAATAGCAACTATAATTGTATTAAAAATAGATTAGGACTGCAAGTAATTCTGGTTCTGAGAAAGTAAATTCCGATAAGAAGAGTGGCGCTGTGATAAGCGAGTAATATTGTGATTATAATTTGTATATAATTACAGACTTATTTAATCAAATTTATTGGAAAGAATTGATTACAATTAAATTCAGAATAATTTAGATATTTTTGTAGCTATCGGTAGCGATATAGACACCTAAATAAATTAATTATTTGGGATGATCGGATCGGTATTTTCTCATTTATATTTTAGATATTTCCATTTCGATATTTATAACTTTTTATGGAGAATTTTTATGTAATTATTCATAAATATAAATTTTAACCTTGTCCATAATGAAAAATAAAACAAAATTTTCATTATTTTAAAATAGTATTTTTTTTTTTTGCAAAATAGAAAATTAAAAGGAAATTACATAAATAAATAAAAATATAAAAATTTTAAAATTGCCAATAAAATAAACAAAACTTTTTAAACCAAAAAATTCTCGTGTTTCTACAATAAACAAAAAAAAAAGTTTAATTTCCAAATGAAAAATCATAAAAATGTCTCAATAGGAAAATGAACATAAAAATCATAATTCTTTTTAGTTTTTTTTTTGTTTTTACTATTCATAACAATTAAAATAATTATTTTTAGTTAAATATTAGATAAATTTTTGTTACTTTGACACATGAAAATAAAAATCATGAAAATTGAAAATTATTTGAAATTATTCGACACGTTTTTTGAAATTAATTTCTAGGAATTTATTTATCTAATATTGTCTAGATTTCATTTCTCTAATTAATTTGTAAATAAGAATTTATATAATGTAAATATAATTGAAAGGATGTTCTGGAAAATACACATAGAAAAGAATAATTCATACAAATAATTGATACACTGAGACCTGAGACTATTATTTCTGGGAAAATCTGTGAAAATTCCCCAAGGACAATCATTTTATTTACACAATTTTGATTTATGAAGTGAAGTGAAGAAAATATTATAAATTACTTAATGTATTTAAAATCAAATTGGAAATTGTCATTGAATTGGTGAAAAAAAAGTGGGATACTTTAATTTTTGGTACTATAGTATAAAAAATCATAATTTCAGGTTCATTTTTGACAGACTGGTGCATATTCTTTGAATTTAGAAGTTCAATTGAAATGTTAAAAATTCTCAAGTTAATCCTCTCTGAATCCTTGAATATTTATAAGTTTTTAATTGAAAGGCTTTGTTTATAACTAAAAATGTTTGAAATAAAGTACGAAATTTCCCGGATTTAGAGTTAATCTAATCAGTAAATTAACCAATTTATCTAATTTCTAAGTCTCGCCCTAATTTTTCATATAATATTTAACTTTTATCATAATCAAATGAAAAAATCTCAAATTCGAATATAATTCCAAAATCTTGTCTGACAATAACAAACTAAAAAGCTGCTAACTAAGGTTTAGACTGCTAACTAAAGATTGTTTCTTCTTCATTTTCGGAATTTCAGTTTCGGAAACGTATAGATAAAATGATTTGAGCGCAATTTCCAAAATTATTCCAAGTACGATCTTAAAACGTTCGATTTATCCAAATTATACTAATTAAGCTAACTTTTTAGTAATCGAATGGCGTTCGTTTGAAGTTTCTATAGGCTTTCTAGACCCAGACAGACAAAGTGAAACTTTATTGTCTTAAAAAATTTAAGTGTTTCTATTTATAAATTAATTTCAATAATTGAAACATTGACCTTCAATTCCGACAAAATATTATTTAATATTTATTTTTAATTTGACATTTTATCCGCCTAATCACAAAACACAAAAAATGTATTTTTAAAATTCAATACATAATAAATAATAATCTATTTTCTTAAGAATTTTCCATTTTCCTTTTTTAATAATTGAAATCACATGAATTTTCGTTATTGATTGATTGATTATTTTATTTTTGTTATTTTTTGTTGTTCTGTTTTAATATTTTTATTTTTATGTTGGCAACAAAGCTAAACATATTTAAGGAATATATGAATAATTAAATACCTGATGCCAAATTTTGAAAATAGATTAGTAAATATTGTGTACAACAAAGAACTAAATTATATTTGCATTATAAAATATTGTACGGCATTTTGTACCCTATAATTCTTGCAGTTCTGCATTAGTTAAGTTTGGCAACAAATTATATATAAAATATAACAATAGAAACTTAGGTCGTCTCTATAAGAAATAACGCCATATTCAATTAAAATTTTAAGCCAAAATCCGTAAATAAAAATCATTTTTGTTTTTGTTGGCGAACTTTAAAAAAAATATTATAGAAAATCCTTGGAAGCAATGCCAAATTTATTTAGTTTTGAGTAATGAACAAAAATATTACAATTAAAAAGAAATATATAAATTCGAAATATATTAAAACATTATAAAGTTTAAAACTGAATTTTTTCTTTATATATTTTGTTTAAAATCATAATTCTTAAATACTCCAAAAAAGTAAAACTATCAAATTCCAAAAATAAAGCCCAGTAAAATATTTGAAATTTATTGAAATAGGAATTTTTAAACTATAGGAACAGGAAATTTCATAGTTTCTTCTAACTACTATAACTCCAAACCAAACTGAATTATTTATTTAAATTAAAAATAACACTCTCTCGTATCACATAGTATTTGGTTGTGCAGTGGATTGGGGCTTCATTTCTTCTTAATGCAAAATATCAAGACAATTATTTACAAATTATCAGAGGTAGAGAATCAACATTGGGTGTATATAACAGACTTTAGACATTACCGAAGAACTTTGATTCGCGTCAAATGCTCTCCACCAAAATTGTAAAAATATTAGTGTAGTGAAGAACATTATCTTGCGGTAATGATAATGAATATAATAGTTTTAAGCCATTAAGAATTCAACTAACTTACAGATAGAATTCAACTATCATATTCAGGGATATGAAACCTTTTAGAGATTCAGTCACGAAAGTTTATACCTGTCGTCTAGACAAACAAGACGTCATTAATGTATTGCAGAGATTATATACTAGCGTTTAAAATGGATATAAGTAAATGTAATGATTAATAATTCTGTTGATTCTTTCAATTGATCTACCCATTCATTTATCATTGTACCCATTCATTTATCACTAGCTGTTGTATAATTGGTAATTTTTAATTTTATTTCTATAAAGTTACCCCAGTCACCAGTTTTTTTTGTTTGCTAATATCATTAATTCTAAATAGAACATGGAAAGGATATAATATAATGATATAGGATATTTTGTGTAGCGCTTTGGTTTTTATTGAATTTTTTAAATAAAAATTTTAAAAAACAAGAACAGGAAACATTAAATTCTAATTTTTTTTTTTTCAAATCCATTTTTTTAAATTGAAAAGGTCAAAGAGTCCACTCTGCGATCAATTATCTTTTGCTATGCAGGAAAAATGGCAAAAGAAATTAAAATTCAGTGTATTTTAATTTTAAAATGACAATTATTAAAAAGGATATTAATTAATAAAAGGATATAAATAAATTGTAAGACTGCATTACAAAGTAATAATCGTTTTAAATATATGTTACTAAAATATAATTTTTGCAGCGCCTTAACTAGCTTTTCCAGTAGTATGTCTAATATTTTTTTCAGCAGCCCTACATTTTTTTGGGGGAAAGAAAATGGAAGTACAAATATGATATAACGAATGGGAATTAATAATTTTATTGTAGTAATACAACATTTTCAAGAAATTTTTGTAAACATAATAAATCTAGCATAATTACAGCATAATTTAAGATTAATTATTTCATTGTACTTTGCTGGCTTTCATTTTAGCAAATTCATTAATTACATCATCAAATAGTTTTTAATTAATTTGAACTTACATAGCAGATGAAACTGAAAGGAAGAGAAATAATCGTAGTATATAATATTAATATTATATATAGGATAAGACTCAATCAATTTAAAGTCATGCAAACCCTGTAAAAATTCAAACGGTGTTGCTGTTTTTAAATTGCTTCTTAATATCGATTCTTTACAACAAAATCTAGCTGAATACTGAATGAGAACATCTAATGCAGCAAATTTAGCAACACGCTATTTTACTATTATTCACTAGGTGGTGTGAGATTATATTAACTTAATTATTTTCTATTTCTCGATTCTCCCTATAAGTATATAGTTATAATGTAAACAAAATTCAATACGCACAATTCTATTTCAGGGCCCCTTACATGTGAACCTCCCTAGTTACGACACTGAATTTTTCAATTACTATATTTTTCATTTAATATAAAAACTTTAGTGGAAAATTTTGAAATATTAGTTTTCCAAAAATAATAATTTTAAAGAAAATAATAAATTAATATTATTTTTGTCAACATATTTTAAAAGAATATTTAATGATTCATCTATGAAATTCGGTAATGTAAACAAAAAAATTATCTGAACTTGTTATGATTAGTTTGCCAGTTTTGAATAATTACAAAAAAAAATTGCATCATAAAATTTTATTAGTTACAAAATTAAATTTATTTTAAAATAATTTTGGCACTTATTTAACTTTTTTTACTAAATTGCACTGGCGACAATAATTACTAAAATTATTTATCAAAATTAATTTATTTCATTTGGTTACAATTTTTATGTAATAAACGCAAATTGTCACCTGACATATTAAGATAATAAATTTTATTTTGAGAAATTTTGAATAGACTTATAAAAATTACATTGAATTGGGGTCAGTGCCATAATTTGGATTTGAAAAGTTCTTTAATATCTAAGAATTTCCTTATCCAAATTAGCTTACATTAAGAATTAAATTATCATGAAAACTGGTCAGAATTAGGTCCATTGTATCATTCAAAAACATTCATACTTTCATCCTATGTTAATTAAGCTATTGATTTTCGAGCAATCTAAGGATTTGGTTTCCAATCTTGAACTTCTGTCTTAGATATAAAGTGGGAGTTTATGTCTCATGATGGAGGTGTCATAAAATCGGCAAAATGACACAGAAAGTATAAGATCATCTCTACTATTTGTATAAATATAATTGTAGCTCATAGCATTGAATGTCCAATTCAACACATGAAAGAAGCGCTCCAGAAATTGATGAAATTAGATCAAAATGGACAAAAACAAAGAAAGGATAAATTAAAACAATTTTTTTATGTAATCAAAATATTGCCTAAAATGAACTTAATGAGCAAGTTACTTTTGAAAAGTCTGGCTTTTAATAATTATTCAAATACAATTGAAAATGATTTGTTAATAAAATTGAAATTTCCAATTCATTTAACCTCTAAGGACGAATAATGAATTATGTAAGAGGTGTTCAATGATCCATCAAACTCATGAGACACCTCAGCTTGTGTGTTTAGCTGTTAGCTAACGTTTTAATGTTGAATTATTTATTTATAATATTGTTAATTGTGATGATATAGTAAACATCACTTTATTGACAGAAATAAATAAATAAAAAATGTAATACAAACGTAAATTAATTCACGCAATTCAAGTATATTTAAGCGTGACCTACACCTGTTTTTTAGCCAATATTTTATAGTAATTAGAATATATTTCAAAAATTTACATTTTTATTAATTATTGCAAGTGTGATAATTAGAAGAAGAAAAAAAAAACTCTTGTTTTGAATGAATAAATTTAATTTGTAATTTATTTATTTTTAATAAAATCTCGTGATCAACAACACGCGTTTTTTTAATATGCGTTGCGTACTAATTGAAATTGACTTTATGATAATTTTCTATAATAATTTATTTTTATATAATAATAATTATTTATTTCTATATCTTATCTAAGTGGTTCTATTTGTATAAAATTATTTATTTAACCTTCCGCATTTTTATTATAAATAAAATTTATGAAATATTTTTTATTTTTATTTTTAGATTTAAAGATGAGATTTTCTTTTTGTCATTCTCATATTTCCGTAGATGAAAATATTTAAAACAGAATTTTTAATAATTATAATAAAATTTTTCTTAGATTTAAATTTCCTTTATAATTTTGATTATTTTATTTAGAATAAATGTATTTGTCCTGGTATTACATTCTTAAAATTTAATTAACAAATTAATTTATTTGAATCATAAATGAGTTTATTGGTACTTTTATAATTATCTATAATCCTTTTACATTGTCCTTTAATTATCCTTTGTACATATTGAAAATTAAGAGATAAATCTATTGTAAAATTTGATGTTTAAAGTATACCAGTAGAAAGTAACTATATATTAAACTTAACTACCACTTAAGTTGACCTGCCTGATGAAATATGTGACATTTTTTATCCATATTTAAAATCAGTTGAACAACGGAGTTAAAATTCGATTTTACCCTGGCAAACTTGTTGAAAATAGTCTCTATTCATTTATTTTAGAAGCCACAATAATATTCAATATTTCCATCAATGTTGGTAAACCTTTCGAAGTAGATTCAAAAATTTGGTTTTATTAGGAAATCATATCCTATAAAACAGTGTAAAATGATTCAGTTTTCTATAGGTCACTGTCGTGTCAGGGGTATAAGAAACAATTATGAAACCAGCTAAAAATAATTACGAAACAATAAAAATTTTGTCATTAATCATCATTTTTTTTCATTATTTTATGGAATTTTAAAAGGTTCCAATGTAATTCATTAAAATGAAATTATAATTGACATTTTTTATAAGCATAATAATTGACATTTATAATACCTTCAACATGACGACGGGAATTGCTATTCCAAAAGATTATTCATATTTTAGTTATTCTAATTTCCGGTTATAGAAATTATACTAAATTAAATTAATCAATTTTAATATTAATTTACAAATATTAATGGAAATTTTGTAAATTTAATATGTACAAATTTAATTATTGGCCGTGAGCCAAAGATTAAAAGTATTTTACCTACTAGCTCTTTAGTAAAATGTATAAATCGCTCAACAATTAGAAATATTTGAATGTGTAAAATACTAAATACAATCTTCGAGACAGTGAAAACTGAAAATGGAGAACTTATCGTTCTCGTTATAATCATGGAATAAATAGAACTAATTGGGGTACGAAGTGTTATTAACGCAGAACGAATACAGACGTGGCCTTTAATAATAAAAAATTGAGAATAATTTAGCAAAATCGAAAAGAAAATGTTAAGCAGAACTTCGAATTCGTATGGTTGCAGAAAGAACGATGTAAATATTATTAGAATGACTTGAAGAAGAAAAGGAAGAACGTATACCAGGTGGAATGATCAGATATTGCGAAACTAAGATCAAAGTAGATGATGATGCATAAGAATGGAACGACGCAAATCAATACTGGCGAAAGAATACTAGAATTTTTGACATAAAGCGACAAGAAACAAGAGTCGTTTATGATGGTAACCGATATCTTTTGGGTGTACAATATGAAAAACTGATTAGAGTAAAAGTTGATGAAGAGCTTACACAGAAATGTGATGCGAAGAAGATGAAAATAGCTATAAACATTATAATCATTTTAGTTAATTTAACGCAAATTTTTCCAGTTGGGAACAAAAATTATATAATTTATATCAAACAAAAATTGCTCTTGCACGACTTTTTTATTAGTACCTTATTGTTAGAATTTTTTTTTATTATTATTATTGTGTAGATACATTTAATTATGTACACAATTTTTCCAAAAACCATAAAAAAAAATACCTAGACTCAATGAAATAAATATAAATAAATACAAAAATTTCAAGGTGAAAGAATCTAAAAAATATAATTTATTATCATTAATATTACCTATATACATAAATGCAAAAAAAATATGCTTATTAATGTTTCTGGCGGCAGATAAAATAAAAAATTTATGTTTACACATTTTGTGAATTAAATTTAGAATTAACTAAAAAAAAACATTTTTTTTTTTAAAGTAATTAAATGAAATTTATTGCATAAAAATGTAATTTTTGTTCTGGTTTGGTTCGAATATTTTCAATTTTTTTTGTGTTAATAAATTGAGAAAATAATTTCGGAAATTAGGAACAGAAATCCACTTTCAAAGTGGGCTACTTTGCATCAGTAATTTTTACTTGTGGGTTACTTGTTATCAGTAAATTTTGTTTTAGTTAGGAGGAATTTAATTATTCAATATTATAATTGCCTTGATCTGAGTTTATGAAGTATTTCTTAAAAGTTAAATGTTGTACAGAAAGTATAAAATTCAAAAACCATCAATGAATTTTTTGTTGAGAGCCTGATCAGTGGCTCATTTTGTTCTACTATATCTTTATTATATTTCCAATACAGAATTTGATTTTTATGAACTAATGAATTAATAGATTTCGAATTTTAAATATGGAATATCTAAACAATTTGTATAGAAATTTTGTGAAATGCATGACAGACCCAAAATACTTAGTTATATAAGATATTAAGAATATATTTTATTTTATATATAATTATGTCTAAATGAACTTATCAACATCAACTTGTACTTTGATATAACTAATCTTTATGTGCCAAAATTTTATTCAATTGGATAAAAAATTTGTTGATAAAGAAATATATAAAATTTTTCGACCTATCTTTCTATTACAACACTTCAAAATATTTGTAAAATCCTAGAAAATATGCACTCTATTAACCTTCAAAAATAATTTATAATAAAATTACCCTTATTTCATTACAGATTTGACCTAAAACTGTCAAACTTAAACCCTTATTATTGCGAATGTAAACCATTTTTCAAATCAACTGTCAGAAGGGATTATTTTTTTTTACCTAGCTCAATATAATGTTCCCAGAAACAAAATACACAATTACAAAACATAATCTTTTCTATAATATCAGCTGATGAATTGTGAATGTGTGCACAGAGTATTAATAAATATATATATATATATATCATTAGGCAGCAACATATTTTCAATTTTATGCTGATCAGGGTTTAACATTTTCCATTTTTCTTCATTTATTTTTATACCCTAAATACATAAAAATAATGAAAATCTATGTCATGACGTCAATGTCCCCAGTCCATACTGTTCCAAGTCAAGTTCGATTACTTAGTATTTGTGGTGTTTTATACTTAGATCAGGTTTCGGAAAATTTTTGAAGCTGTCAGACTTACAGGAGAAAAGATATAGCACCAAATTTTCTATCTTTACTTAAGAATTTCTAAAATTTATCATTCTATTACAAGTCAAGTCAAATTATTATTTGATTTTATGTGTAAATATTCTAACTCAAATATATCATATTCTTAATATTGATTGTAAAATAATACAATATTATTATCGTAAGTTAAGTGGCAATTGAATCACTTTAAAACTTAATTTTCATAACGTACCTTGAATTAGAGTAGTTAACTTCAGTTAGAGTATTCTATCTTGAGTTGGAAATGATACGCGATATCATATTTATATTATAATGAATCTGATGAAAATTACCAATTATTCTAAGTCAAGTTTCAAAGAGGTTAGGTTGAGTTACAATTTTAATGTAACTTAAATTTAATATTTTAATTTGAAATGATGCAGAAATAAATTATCTTTCTAATAACTACAAATTTTTGATGAACTTTTTTCAACTAGAACTGAAATAAAACAGATAATTTCCTGAAAATGTGGTAATTTTGAGTTAGAATATTATGGACCGGGGACATCGAATATTATGTATAGAAAATTTAATGACAGAAAAGCTTTAATTTTAAATATTTTCCAGAAAAAGAAAATATAATTTTTGTTGTTGTTTATATCTAAAAATAGGGAATATTGTCACGTACATGATTTTACAAAGCCATCATCAATTATAAATTCTAACACTATCACATATACAAAAACACTCTCCCATTATAAATAAATTGGCATATTTCTTTTTTTAAGTATTTCATTATTTGGTATATAAAATTTACATAATTTTATGCAAAAAGCATAGTTACATATTACATAAAAAAAGAAGAAAACTTTTCATGATTTGGTGAGGTGAGCTAAACATAAATTCAAAAGAATAAGAGGGTAAAAAGTAAAAGAAACTAATTTTCTTACTAAAGTAATTGTTGAAACTTTCTGTAGATTTTCTTTTACACATTTTCTTCCACACAAACACATACATACAAATTTGGAGTGTAAAATATGTAAAAGAACGACACGTGTGCAATAAGAAAATTTTTTGTATTTTCCTTTTGTTATGGAAAAATAAATGGACTTTTTTTTTGTCATTTTAAGAACACTGCCCCAGATTTTATTGATTAATTTTATTTTTGTTCTCTGAATAAATTTATATATACATACATTATATATAAAAGATTGTGTATGTGTTAATGTATATATGTATATATTAAATGTATATAGGATAACTCAATAATAATATTGTTGTTGTGTTGTTGTTTCTGATTTGTATGTAAGTACAAATCATTAAGAAGTTTACACAGGTGATTTTGAAAAATCAGATTTTAAGGACTTTACTAATGTAAATAATTGTTTGATAGCTTATAGATGGGTGGCGGTCAGTGGCGTATTTGAAGTGTAGATTATAAATTCGATTCCAAAAATTCATTTACAGGAGTACCAATAATAAAATTTGTTGTATGACTTTAAGGCTGAGAAAGAAGTGTAGGAAATAAATTAGAGATAAGAAAACACCTTGAAATCTGTTAGCTATGAAATGATGCTTTATTGGTTTATGGATTTCTCGAAGAAAGGAGTAACAGATAAACTCGAATGGTGCAATAATTGATCTTTACACTGATCACTGCTTGTAAAAGATTTCTTTTGTTAAAAATTAGAAAGTCAGACAACACTGTCTGTCGGTTCTGTTCGGATGGGTAATGAAACTGCGAAATATTGTAAAGATATATTGGTTTGGTAAAGGAATTCTTTCTTCTCATAAAGTTTTAATTATAAACCTCTATAAAAGATTACAACTAGCCCAATCATTATTAACTGAGTATTCACAATAAATTTTTAGTTCACGATCTGGTGATACAATAGTGTACTTGCACCCACTTTTCAATCAAATTTAATGATAAGTGCAAGAACCTTAGTGCGGCTCTCCTCATAGAATAAATCAATCAATCAATTAAATATCATATTGTCAGGGAAACCTCTAGACATCTATCATTGAAATAGAAGGTATAGGTTCATATGGAATAGCCTTTATATGTGGAATACACCCTGTATATTTATTTATATATATTTAGTTATAATTGTTGATATATAAATTATCGTTTTTTTTTGTTTATATTGCTAGAAAAAAAATGTTTTTGACAACAAAAGAGAAAAAATTTCAAGTGTCAGTCCCGTATTTACGGAAAGGTATAAATAAATATAAACAACAACATTTTATCCTTGAGTTTATTTAATTTTTTTTTATTTTTAAGGTATAGATTAATCTTTTAGGGATTATGTATTATGCAAAATTGTATAGTATCATAAAAAATTAGTAAAAACACTGGTAAAAAAATTAGTTTTTAAGAAGGTTAACTTTTATTCATAAATTATTAAATAATCTACACGTGTACAAACATAAAATAATATCAACTAATTTTCTATCAATTACTTACTAAGCTCATACGAAATCTATCAAGGAAAAATAATTCCAAATTTCAAATTTATTTCGATGGTGGAAACGTTATAAACTTACTAAAATAAAGTTAAATTTTATGAAATTAAACGTCCTTTTTTTAAAAAAAAACGATAAAAAGGAATTTTATGTAATACAATATTCAACTTGTAATTTAGATTTTTATTTTGAAACCAATTTTCATTTAGGCAATTTTTTTTATCTAGCAGGCAATCTCCTTGAACCGAAATCATTTGAATTAGCTAGGATATCGAAACTATTTTGTTGGAATTTATTGCAAGGAGTAATTCCAGGATATATTTATCAAAAATTATAAATAAAAATGAAAAATTTGTAAAAAGTATTCCATATTTATCTAAATATAAGATATACATAAATAAATTACTAGCAAAATGATTTAATTTATGCTCTACTTTAACCTACACTAATAAATTCCAATATATTAAAAAAAAAATTTCGATATAAAATTCTATAATAAAAAAACAGATAGAAAAAATTATTAATAAAATTATATTTCTATAAAGAATTTCTTTTAAATTATAATAAACATAATTTGACATGTTATGGAATTTTTTGTTACCACCCTCTCACCATACCTGAAATTCCTTTATGTTTTTATATGTATTAGAGATAAATTTATGGTTTCTTTTGTTATTGATGGCAGTAAATTCTATGTCAGAAATCGATTTTCTTGTGCCCAGAAATAAAAAAAATCGAATATTTTATCTATTTTTTTTCCATCGATGTCGAATTTCATTTCGGGGATTATTATATGAAAAACATGCCAACATTAAAGGATTTTTTTTAGGGGTTGAAGAGAATTGTATTTCCGATATTACCGAACTAATTATTTCATGAAATTAAATCCTTTATTATGTTAACTTTGTTGTTATATTTTTGTTAGATTAAATGCTTTTGTAAGATGAATTTGAGTATCAGAACGTAAAGGACATTTTTTTTTTGGAAAATATAAAAAGGATTTTGATTGCTCTTATTATTAAATACAGAAAGGATAAAATGAAATTGATAAGTTTTTTTTTTGTTTAAATTTTGTACTCATGTAAAATTATTATATTATTTTGTTTGTAGTGTGGTTTTCCATAGGAAAATTATTTAAAACTAGGTTAACAGCTTCAACAGCTTTATCGATTTTCTTATTATGTATAATACAAATGGATATTTCTTTACACTTTGTATATATTTTGTGGTCCTGTCAGAGTTTTCTATATATATACATAATTTTGTTGGTTGTATGTGTTTTGTGTAACAATCAAATATGTTTATGTATTAGTTAGTAGGGCGAATATCTTTTATATATAAATTATTATTTTTAGTGGATAGTCACTAAGGATAATTTGTAATTTTACATCATTATTAATTTTTGGTCGTAAAATTTGGGTTGGCCAGAAAAGAATTTTATTTAATGATGTTATATTAAAATATTTATAATTGGAGTATTTTGAGAATTAAATGGACATTTGGACGTTATACAATAAGATAAACAGATTTTTAAATTCGTCTCCTGAACTAATGAATATTTGGATATATACACAGATTTTCTAATTGGATTCACTAAGCCTCGACATATTTCAAATCTTCAAAATTAAGTGAATAGACAAAAATTCAAAACAATTTTTTATAGTTATTCGAAAATTATTTTGAATTTTCATTTTATAATTGGAAATTGTTTTCATATTATTTTCAGTTCTAAAATTTAATTTTCTATTTTTTAAATATAAACAACAACTTTTAAGCTGTCTACAAAATTCGAAATGATTTTCTATAATCACCAGGATTATAGAAAATAATTATCATTTCTTTTGAAAACCTCTTTCAGAGCTGAGTAGTTCGGTTTTCATATAATTACACCTTTAATTAGCCCTGGATCGCTTTAATTTCAGCATTAATTAATCAGTAGCGATCCCAGTCAGGATGCCGAATACTGTCTTGCATAGCGATACAGTAAATTCTAAATTGTGACATTTACATGATGTCGCTGTAATAGTGCTAACTAATAAGATAATGATAAGTAATACTAAAAATTATAATGGATACCCTAATGAAATTCGACAAGGAAATAATAGCGTACATGTATCGCCTCCATGTGACTAAATCTAAAATAAATAATAAAATTAAATATTCAAATTAAATATGACATAGTAACATTACTACAGTAAGCTATTAAGTAAAATTAATACTTAATTCCTAAAGTATTAATTTTGAAGGTCAGAAAATATAAAATTCAAAATTTCCACAACCAAAAAAATAATATTATATACAAATAAATTATATTTTTTAACACTTAAATATCGCGTGCTATTAAATTATATATATAAAAAGTTATATAAAATTATATCATTAAGGACCCTTAGAAAATTGAATGAATTGAACAACAGGAGCCAGAAGAATCGATTAATTTATTACCTTACCAATCCTTTTAATTATTAAAAATTTGTGGTTTTGAATTATGAAAAAAAATACTATAATTATTATATAGAGACATGTACAACAAATAAAAAATAAATTATGGTAACATAAACTATAATATTAAAATAATCATACGATAATAGCCACACATTAACTATAAACAATCATTTTATCTATTAGATACTTTATTTATCATAATGCGCAGCATAAAAATACAATCAGACATTAAAGGCCAATTTGTGTACATTCATTACTTTTGATTCAATTTAGACACACAAATTACAACCCTCAATATTTTTAGTTTGTTTAAATATGACGCGCGGTATAATATAGAAGAAGTGAACCGGAAAAGGAAGCCGCACTAGTAAAATTGAAATATAGTTTTTTTTATTTATTTCATTTAGTTATTATTATAGATGGAAGTGAATAGACAAATATTTATAAATGTATTTTGGTTACAATAAATTGTAAACTATAAAAGCTAATTAAATAGTAGACAATATTAGGGGAGAGCATAAGTTTATGAAAAAATATTCAACAGAATTAAAATTATAGCATAATTTAACTAATAATATTGATAAAAAAGAAGTAGTTGCTAATTTTCAATCTCATCGATCTTGAAGTATTAACTTGGAGAAATTCCATTATGTAAAAATAAACTTTCTGACTTTCCCACATTTACTCTATAGTTAAAGTTACAATACTAAATTATTATAATTTTAAACAATAATTCCCATGAGCCACAAATTAGATAGTACAGAATTAAACAATTTTACATAGAACTACAAAACATATTTTGATTTTGTATGTAAAATTGTATCGAAAATTATTTTGAGTTAATCACTCGTGTCGACCCTGGTTTTTATTGTAATTTGTAATTAAATTATTATTTTCAATTAGATTTTACATCTTTTAATTAAGCATTTAAAAATTTTAAACAAAAATGAAATACATAAATAATAGTGAGCTTTTTAATGATCAATCAAAATTTTCCATAAAATATGGTATCTTACCGTAAATAATTACATAAAAATTATGTGTCACAAATATTTTTATGCTAAATAATATTTAAAAATTTTCGAATTTTTTAATTGTCTGTTTGTTCGTCTGTCTATTAAACTACAGATCACGTAATCGATATAATAACGAGATCTACGAGTCATATACCAACTGTGAAGTAATGAGTTACATCAGACGTTAAATCCTAAGATGAATTGGTCATGTGTGGCGTATGTCTGAAAATCGAATGCCCAAGAAAGTGTTCAACAGCCGAGAAGATAGAAGTGGACCACCAGCGAAACTGAAAAATCGTTAGAATGACGCTATATGAAATTAAGCCTAATTCAAACTTTAATTGGTGCTCAAAATTAGCCCATGAGTATGAAACAAAACTGTCCACTGATGTGCTAACTTTTTTCTTCTTTCATTACGTATTTATTTATGTTCGTGTACTTTACATTAATTTTATTTATTCACAAAGTAGAAAAAAGCTTAAATTGCGTAACAATTTTGTAATAATCAACTTAGAACAACAAAAACAAAAAAAATCGGCTCATTTTCAAGGGTAAGCAATGAAAATCAAAAGAATTTTTTTTTTATATTTATGCTATTTTTTGGCTATAATATTTTCTTTTTTTAGTTCAATTTTTTCAATTGAAGTCTTAGAAAACTATTTTTTTTTTACATTTAAATATTTCAAAGTTAGAAGAACAAAATCACCTGATAATTTGCCAACAATTCATTTTATTTCTAATAAAAAAAATGTATTTAAATTTTAAAGAGAAATTTTATATTTTAAAATTATTGAAAAATGCTAAGTTAAAAATTGAAAGAACATAAAGAAATTTATTGATAATTTGATCATTAAAAATTTGCACAAACGCGAAATAAAATTTTACTAAACATTTCGTCGTTTTTGTTATCAGTCATAAAATTAGCTTTAACAATTAATATTTCAATATAAATTATTGATAAATTCATTGACACGATAACGTAATAAACAAAAACTTTGGGGTAACAGAAAAGACGGAGTTTCTTTTATAAATTGGTTCCAACCGATAAGGTATACACGTAGTTTTTGATGGAAGCTCTGCAAGATAAAATGTTGTGGAGTGAAAGAGCCTTGGACGACATTGGGGAAAGTGAGTATTCCTGAAGAAAAACAAGTTAGTATTCTTGGCTAACACAAATGCGGACATCCTTTCATTGGATAACAAATCTTTCGTCACCTTAATGAAGAGCAGACCTAGCCTAAGTCCAATTTTGTTCAATTTCGCAATATTGTATCCATTGAATTGTAATCTTATTAACCTTGGTATGGTGTTAAATATTTATTAGCGTAAAGTGCTTAGTGTTTTTAGCTTATGAATCACTTAATGTTTATAAATTAATTACTATGAAGTACTTTAAAGTATCTATCACAATATTTTAAACTAACTGCTCGTAAAATCCATCAGTAACTCTTCGATCTTTGTGATATTTTTGGTATGGAAAATTAATGTAGGTACGTAATCCAAAAATTTCTATATGTATCGATAAAATAAAGTTATGTGCGTAAAACATTCTTTCAATATGAATTCTTATAATAAGCTTTTCTTCAATTCAAAATCATTCATAATTAATTTCAAAAACCAAAAACTAATTTCTCAATTAGGTTCATATTTCGGCACAAACAAAAACAATAAATTTTCTGTAAAGACGTCATCCATTTTTATATAAGGCACGTGTAAATTCGTGACTATAAATAATTAATAATAAATTAACCAGACTAAAATATTGTTAAATAAATATAACAAATATGAAAAAAAGAGAAATTATTTGATTAATTGAACAAAACTAAAAAAAAACGTCTAAAAGTCAAGTTCATTTTGGTAATTAAATTTTTTTTGGTATTGGAGAATTCAATTTTAAATCAAACCTATTGGATCTTTCTATTGGAACTATTCGAGCTTTCTGTTCAATATTTTAGCATTTTCATTTTACTCTGTAGGTAAAACGATTCGATTTAGAAGCTACCAAGGATTTGGGGGTCAAAATATGAGAAACTTAACTTTCGAATGTTGATAAATTTAAATTTTTAAGTTTCTTAAAGATTGGAGAATAATAGACAAGAGACGGAGTCAGTGCCAGGCTTTTAAATATGTAGATAGAGATCGATTGACAATATTTTTAATAATATTTGTAACAGTGTAAATATTGCAGTGTTGCACGTTGTCATTGCGTATGTTAAGAGTAACTTCATCATTAAACGAAATATAATTCAAAATCTATAAGGAAACTGATAACAATTTTACTTATTCAAACAAATTTTAACTTAATGAATATTAATTTAAAATTAATATTTCAACCTTTGCAATATTTATCATTAATATTTTTTTTTTAAATAATATTTCATAAATAATTTATAATTTTAATTCTCGGTAAATAAAAACTTTTTTATGATTTATATTTTAATAAATTTCCATTTTTATTAATATAATATGCAATTTTGCATAATTTACTGTTAACAATTAAAAAATGCAATTAAAATTTCAATATACACTAAAAAATTAAACGAACTTTAATAACACGGTACGAGGTTAAGTACAAGGTGATCCCTAAAAATTGTATAGAAGCAACATAATTTTTTGTGTTGTTTTTTTACTATCAAAAAATAAAAATATTATTTTTTAAATGCCGGAGTGTATAATTAACTGGAGTAGATTTATTACCTAATGTACATAAAAAAATTATTTATGTAGCAGTAAATAATGAAAATTTTGTTGCTTATTCAATGTTGCGCAAATATTATCACTTGTATAATTATAGTTCTTTAGCAATTAGAGTAATCATGTTAGTTAAAAAGTTATAAACTACCAATTAAGCATATTTTAATATAATGCACGATTTAATTTTTGTAATAATATGTAAACTAATAAAAATTAATGTTAATTATTTTTACACTTTGATGTCTTGAATTTTGTATCCGAGATTAAATTGATTATTTATAAAAGAAACTAGAAGATTAAATTGGCTGGTCAATCTCTAATCCGGTCACTTTTGTATTTCTTATAAATCTTTAAATTCAGAAATAAAGTTTCTGTTAATTTTTGTAGGAGGTTCGGGATCTAGCATCTCAGTGCATGTCAGTCGACGACTTGAGAGCCATCAATTCAAAATTTGTTGCTTCCGAATGGCGTTGGTATGAATATTCTAGTCATTCCAAATGCGTAGAGTAAGAGTGATTAGATGGTGATGGTGACAGACAAATGGTGAAACCTTAAAGCACTTTGTTATATTTTTTTAAACAATATAAGAACTACGAAAACGCGAGCTTAAAACTTATAAGCTAGATTAACTAAACTGATTGTGTGAGTGTGGTTTAAATTAAAAACTTAAGGTTATTTTGTTTCACGGATTAGCTAAACCGAAAATTTGTGAATGATAGTGAAAAATAAGATGAAAATTAATCATCTCGTCTGGTAACATAAACTTTACGTAGATGGATTTGTTTTCTTATTTATGTTTACAGTGATTTGATTAGTTGCAGATATGTAATACTCTATGTTAATCACGTTTAACACTGATTGCTTCTTTCATAATTTAACTGAGAAATTAGAAAATAGTTTAAACATAAGTTTTGCCAGAGGCTTTGCTTAAACTCGAATTGTGAAATTGGATATAAGAATTCTTGATTAAAATTTATAAAAATCTTCTTTACATTGATCAAGTCATTTTGAAGGCCAATACAAAACATTCAATATTTTTTAAATTCTGTATATAATGAAGAATATCGAATATTAAATTTTAAACTAATTAAATAACAAATATTTAAACAATCTATTAAATTATAATAAAAATATGTTTAAGGTTTATTTAATTAGACTTTTAAATTTTGAAAAGTGCCAGTTTTGTTAAAGGTTAAAATTTCTTAAACTATACTAAATTTTGGTATCATCACAGCTGTTTAAATGATATAATAATAAAATTCAATGTCTATTTACTAAAAAAATATCAAATAATCGAAAATAAATATATAAAATTAAATATTTATTTGGATATTTCCTTGAAAACTATATAAAATTTATATTTTTTCGCAATTAATTTTAATAATTTTAAGCCACATAACTCAACCAATTTGTTTCAAGGAAATTCAGGAATTAAATCTAATAGCAAAGCTACAATAAAGTCAATAATTTGAACAGACTTGTCATAATATTTTCATAAACCATAAATCCGATTAACCTATAAACGTTTCACAAAACGAAAATGGGAAAATTCCAAAGGAAATGAGCTAAAGCGCTAAAGGACCATTTTATTTCAAAGATTGTACAATTCTGAATAGGAAATATTCATCATTGATGGAATATTTGATTTGAAAGTAAAAATTCGGTTGTTAATTATTTGTTTGAAATTGTTTTATATTATAAAATCTTTAATTATTGACCCCAAAGTTATTAAAATTAGAAAATATTTTTATTAAATCTAAAGATATTGTTGCCAAATGAAAAAATATGCTTCCATTTAAAAAATCATAATTTATATTCCTAATTTCTGTGAAATAAATTTGTTTTATAATATTTTATTTAATAAAAAATTTACAGGACAAAAAACAAATTTGTTAAAAAAAAAAGAAAATATTAATTTAATTTATTTCTCATTTTTCATATAAATAAAAGAAGAAATAATTTTCTTAAGGAAATTAATTTAAATGTAAAATTTAATAAAATATTTATTTATTTTTAGTTTATAATATATTTTCAGAGCTAATAACCATTGTTAATTTAGATATTTGTAATATTCCCTACAATTTTTACTTATACATTCCAAAGGGACTTCGTACTACAATTATTAATTGAAATCAAATTGTTTAATTAGGCAGTATTCAGTGACGGCTTCGTTCATCGATGTACAGGGTGATAGATACACGATATTGGCTACGTTATTTCAAGTTTTACTGAAATAAGTATAAATATATGTCAGTAAAGGCATTATACTTCTTCTTCTGTGGCAGTACTCACAGGTTCGAGTTTTAATCCTATTCATCTTAAATGATAGAGGTTTCATTAAATTTATATTGGAATTTGAACCTATATTTTATTTTTATATGAATTCCGAAATACTCAACTGTTAGCATTTTACTCAATTTTCATTTTTATTACTGGTACTCATTTAAACCTTTCAACTTAAAGCCATGCCTGGCAGTTGAACCGAAGACCTTCAATTATGTTGTTAAATCTGTCGGTAATTTTTGGAATAAATAAATCTATTGATAGTTTAACATGGTATGCTGTTGGCCTGTTGAAGTGGAATGAGTAATTGATTAGTATTTCATTTCATTTATATAATTGATTTTAAGTTATCAGTTCATTTTATCAGATTGCGCAATCTAGCAAATCTTTATTTTATCAATTTCAATATAGAAAGTTTAAGCTATCATTCTATGGCCGACAGAAAATTATTAACAGCGCGCTTCTCATTAATATTTGTTTATTTATCATAAAATATAATTTGTTATTTAATTTTTGCTAGAGATATTTTTCGTTAAAAATGTGAAATGATAATAAAATATTATTTTTGAAAATATTAAAAGAAAGAAAACAATTTTTGCTGTTCAAAAATCAAAAAAACCATAAATTTTGCCAACTATTCGCTAATCATTTGATATTTTTTTTTATCGTTTGTTTTCTGTTCTGTACAATTAAGTTTTATAAATAAAACTCATAAAAATAAAATAAAAAAAAAAATGAATTTTCACGGCTAAATTATAATAATAATAATAAAAATGATGATGCCCAATTGACAACGGAAATAATTTTGATGATGTGATACCCAACAAACCATCGTTGTTGTACAGTCGTAACAATTTTTCCATTACGCTTTGAATACAAAAATCTTTTGACTTTTTGCATGAGGCGATGATGATTTTTATTACTTTATTTTTTATATTATAAATAATTTTCATTTTTCTATGTAAAATTTATTATTAACAACAAAAAGAAAATATAAAAGGAAAATCTTTTTTTTTCTTTTTAACTCGTTGTATTTTTGGTGTTCACATAAATATATGACGTCAATGAAAATTATTATGATGATGATGATGATTATCATTTTATGAACGCATGGGGACGTAAAACGAATAAAAAAGCTTTTCTTGATTATGAAAAAAAAAATGTAAATAATAAACAAAACGATTCAGATACAAATTTTGCTGTTATAATTAAAGGGTTGGGCGGAAAATTTATTATGGTTAATTAAAGCTCTAGAAATTTCAGAAAACATACAGAAATATTTTTTATTAAATATAAAATGAAAAGCGATTTCTAATGGACATATAGAAATAAATCTGTTTCAGTAAATTGTGTCGCAGTAAAACTTTGTTTTACATATAATTTTATGGCATTTGATTTTCTTTTCATATTTTCATTCACGGTGTTGTTTTATGTAAGGAAAATTAATGAAGTGTAAAATAAAATTTGGTAAATACTGAAAATATTAGCAATTTATAAACTAAATGTTTTGTAAATTTGTGACTTTTATGTTACTAAGGGGCGTATTTGCTGGGACACAGGCTAGTGCAGTGTTGAAGAGAAAGAAAAAGCTAATTCCCTTGTACAATAGGGCTTAGATCTACCTTTTGTTGGAGCATATAAGACCATTTGTAGGCTATAGATAACGAGATCTCGTATCATTATCGTTGCCAGGCACAAACGTTTGTTGCTGGAAAAGATCACGAGTTAAGAAAAAATATCAGAACAGACTTGCAGAAAATTGATAGATCTCTTCACAATTGACTTCTAGAGGATGGTCATACGTGGAGCGATTATCGGAGCTGTGGTGACGAAACCAAGGAAACAGCATTCAAATATCTGGAAGAGAAGTGACAGTCTCCCACGTTGTAATAGAGAGTTTATCTCTTACTTAAGCTGAATGACTTTATTTAGGATTATTCTCTTTTATAAAGATATCAGATTCTTTGATATAATATATATCGATAATAGATTGTTAAGGAAATCAGAAGAGTAGGATTCGGCTCATTGACAGCAAAATTGATCCATTAAGATATCACATTTTGCAGATGTGGACCACTTAGCTGCTCCACACCTTTCAAAAGATCGGAGTTAAAATAAAGGTTGAGAATATTGTCGATCAGAACATGTAATGGATAGTACGACTTGCAGGAAATTCAAAGTTCTACTTGGAATTGATTAGATGATAGGAATACCCGGAGTTAATTTTGTCTATAACTGAAAATATACTGGGGTAATTTGGAAAAAAATAATTACCATTTTTATATACATATAAATTAAGTATAGAAAACAAAAATATTTAAAAGATTTTTAAACTAACTTTATAGCTATTAAAATTTTTCAAATTTGTAATAATGAAAAAATTATCGTATTAATAATATTTGATTAAAAAATTCTTAGTTAATTTCTAATAAGTTGTTCAAAATTTATTAATTTTATTGCTTAATTATTGGTAAATTGAATTTGTAACACTAAATTAAAAATTTCATTAAATTTAATATTATAATTAAATGAAAACAACGCAATTTAATTATAATAATTAACATTAATAATACTTTTTTTTTGTTTATTTAAATTACGTACTTCGTACTTGACAACTTACGTCAGACTACCTACCACGTTTTTATTTATAAAGTTTGTTCAGCATTTTCAATAAAGTTAATGGCAAAAAATAAAAATTAGACTTACAAATTTCGTTTAATAATTAATTTTTTTATATATACCTGAATAACACCAGCCATTTATAAATATTAGTTCAGTTTAAATAAACATGAAAATTTTTATAAAGTCATTTTTTGATAACGTTATCTTGAAATTTATTTTAGCAAAAATACAAAAATTTGTTATACAAATTAAAATTTTAAGACTTAAAATGATGAGAAATTTTTGTGAAATAGTTTTATTTAAAATATGATGAGATACGGAAACTTTGTGTTTTGTTATACTATGTCATGGTTATGAGCACAGTTAAACAAGGTTGTCAACAAGTCCTTCAGAAATTGACAACCTTAATTTGAATTTTTTTTTAGTATTTTTCAATTTTGTATAAATAATCTAATTAAAATTTACTAACCCATTCAAATTATCAAATTATGTATAATTATAATTGTACTTTCTAAATTTATAATTACTTTAAATGTTTTTTTTTTAAAGTCCGTACTGCCACTTGACAATTATTTAGTTAGTGACTGACATGTCTAGACTTTTCTAATTGATAAAAAGACTTTTATTTGTCGTTTTTTTCAAATGTGTTGATAGATAATGAAAAATTTAATTTTATAATTGCAACAATTCCCCCTGAAATGGACAAGCAAAAACTATAATTTTAATTGTCCTGGTTAATTTGTTTGATTACAATTTGATCCTTTTTACATTAACTTTCAGTTTGTTATTTTAAATACATTGTAATTTGAAATTTATACTTTTTTTTATTAAATTACACAAAAATTAACACTCTATAGCCTGACCATACTTAAGGAGAAATGGGCTGTAACCTAGGGGTTACAACCCAGAGGGCGTTTAAAAACAAGTAATGATCATTTTTTGTATGGTAATTTATAAGAAAAAAAAAATTGGTTATTTTATTAAACTTTAAACTTTGATTATTAATAAGTTTTACATTTTTACATTTTATTTTCCAATGTTCATCGCTCTTGGGAGAATAGGACCTTAATGAAACAGGTTTCATATTGCAATTCTAGTATACTAATTTTATAATGGATTCGGAACCATAAATTAGTTTACAAGTGAAGAAACTTTTAATAGTTTTTAACAGTGAAACATTTGTCATCATCAAATAATCTCACCTGTTAGCATTTCTCCCAGTCTTAAAACTACAATTACTGATTTAAAGCTGAGTTAACTTAGACCGACATCGGACTCAAGTTGAAACCGTGACCAAATGCATTGCATCACAGTTTGAATTTATTTAATTTTATTTATAAATTGAAAAACATTACAAATTTTGTTCAGCCCAGGGCACTTAAATTTGTAAAAACGGTTCTGTCTAGTGTTAACATACAATAGAAAATAATGTTTTTAGATGTAATTTCGATTTACAAATAAATTTACGCAAATATTTTCATTTAAATTTCCATTAAGAGAAATTCTTTTTTTTTTTTTAATATTTATTTACAAATTAAATATTAAACCAATTTTTTACACGAGACCGAAATTATCGTAATAATTATACAATTTTACTATATATATTTTTTACCAACACTAAACGGAAATATTGCATGCAATTATCATTTAAAAGCTACGACACGATTGCACAGTAATTTAAATAAAAATAAAATTGGAAAATAATTGAAAAGTGCAAATGAATTAAGAAAAAATAAAAATCATAATTATTCAATCGTGGAGCAAACATTGATACAAAAAATTATGTAAAAAGTACAAGTGACAGAATTTGATAAACACAGATTTTATTATAATATAGAAAATGCTTTAGTTCTGTAATATTCAATTAGCCTTCATGGAAGTTACACAAATTAAAATTGATTATTTCTGGAGTTGATACAAAATCAAATATTAAATTTAGAAATTAAATAAATTTATTTTTCTATGTGAAACTTATGTAATGAACAATAATTACAAACTTTCTATACAATTGTGAAATTTCTTAGATCGCTTTAGCGAATGTTAGTTTTCAGAGTTTTGTTCAACAGTATCAAATAAAACTTGTCCAAAGTGTATGACACTTTCTGCCCTGTGTAACGAAATATATTTCAGTTTAATATAGCAAATGTTCATAAAAAATGATAGTAAAGGCTAGATTGATACGTCCCCTATGTGAAATGCTATAGATAAATAATATCTGACTTCTAGAACTTTTAAAATATTTACTCTATCTAGATTGTAAAATATTTTCTAAACACAATTTGCTATACATAATTTAATTAAGCTTGGCGTCCTCTGTCTTAATGCATTATAGTATTTATATTTGACTTCAAATCCATTACGTGTGGTTGTCTATTTTATATATATATATATTTGACAGATAATTCAATAAAATATCATCTTATTACAACTAACCATTTTCTTTTCAAAACCGTCGTTAACGCATGATAGAATCGAATTATCTATCTATGAAAAAAAAATATGTTACACAAGATTTATTTGCAATTTGTAAGTTATTTACGTAAAACACTTGACTTAATAGCTTTCAAAGGGTTTAGATGGAAGGGGAGATATTAGCGTTTTAAATATTATAACGATAATGACGACGATGGGATAAAATTTGTGGCTTCATTTTTTGTGTAATGTGCATATAAAATCAATTTACATTTAAATGTGCATTTTAAATATGGTAAAATATTATAATTCTATACTCTGTCACTAACTAAAACACATTTTTATAAATTTCTTTAAACAATATTTTTCATTCAATATTGCAATTTAAAGGCTGATGTTTTTATTTTGTTATGCATTTTCAGAATACTTTTTTTAAGTACTGATGGCCGCCAAAAATGATTAGACAACAGAATACAAATCAAAATAATATAAATGAAAATTAAATGCCGGGAAAATATAATTAAAAATACAAAAATTTTATTTTTGCTGGACCTTCACAATTTATATGACAATAACTAAATGAAATTTAATAAGCATGTGAAAATGGAACTGCTGGTAATTCTATAGGAAAAATTACATTATTTTGTTTGTACTGTAAGGGACTGTTTTTCATCATATACAACAAAATAAATAAATAATTACATTTGTTTTGTTAATTATTTATTATTGTTTATAATTGGATAACAAAAATGACAGTTTAAATATATAATTTAATTATAGAATGTAAAAATAATAAAAATTGTATATATAATTTTGTATATAAATGGAGAGAAAATTTATTATTATTTTTTAAGGGTTTCTTCTGATTAGGTCGTCATTAAAAATGTTAAAAAAATCGTTTTTGTTTACTACACACGTTTAATTTATTAACCCTTTCTCAACTGGAAAATGTAATATGTACCATAATAAACTTTCTAGTATTGGTAATTGTAACACAGTTTTAACATATTTACGAAAATAGCTATATAAATGTGATTCTGTTTGTACACCTGTCTGTCAGTCTGTTCGTCGGTTAACATTTATATTCTGAAACTGCAAGTTGGGTAGTTTCAGTTCCTTGCATTTCGAAACTCCAAGGAATTTGATCATACCAAAAAAAGTGTATCATTCTTATATATAAATATGAATCTACAAGAATAGAAACATATTAATTCTGACGATCCTTTCATTTCAATCCTAGGTGGCGGTCCCGAATTCATAATATCGACATAAAACATTTTGGAGCTTTAAAGACTTTAAAAGTCATTTGGGTTAATCGAATAATTAAACCATTTTCCATCCGATTTTGGTGAAATAAATCAATTTATAATTATTTTTTAAAGGAATCGAAATATTTGGGACCTGTACCCTTCACGCTTCATGCGTTTAACCAGAAATTCAAAATTTGATATAGATGGACACGAAAGGGTTAAATAAGTGTTTAAGGGAAATATATATTTATTTTATTTACTATAAGGTCACTACAAGGTGCACTGAATACCACCCTTAATCTACTTTTGTCATTTTTGATTGTAAGTACCTGTAAATGAAAACTATTTTTTTTTATAAGCGCGTGACTTTTTCTTTTTACACACTTTAATTCTTTAAATTTTTATTCTACTTTTCAACGTAATGGAATTTAAATATTTCCACAAAGTCAGGTATAATATTAAATGTCAAATCGCCTTAAAAAATTATGTTATTCAAATATAAAAAATAGGAAAATAAATAAACTGACAAGACACAGAAGAGAAGTATCTTCTCAGGTATCTTATGGTAACATGTTTTGCGGTTTATTTACATATAATTTTTTTTCTTCTCTATATTCTTTATCAAACTTGAACTACTCTAGATTTTTTGTTATCGATTTTTGTTATTGTTTTTATGTGTTTCATTTAATTTCATTATAATTTTTTTGCCTGGCTTTTTTAATGAAAATTTATGTACAAAATTTTATAAACCACAAAACGCCTACAAATAAAAAACGTATTTTATAGATAATTAAATGTTTTTTTTTTATATATTTTAATTGTGATGATATTTATTCAAATGAAAAAGATTATTTATCATAAATATAATACCAGCGCCGTTTTATATTGTAGGAATTTTAGTTAAGAACTTTCACTGCCCCCGAAAATCTTATATAATTTGGTGCTGATGGGAATATAAAATAATTTCTAATGTTTCTTATATGGAAAAAATAATTTTTCCGAATTTTGTGAATTCAATCTCACAGTCCTGAGGTGGATATGTGGGTTGTAATGTAATTAACTTAACAATTCCACATAAAGGTGGACGTAATATAACAAAAAACGTTTAGAAAAGAAGTTTCTCCAATCAGAATTTAACCTAATATATTCGTTAAATCAGAGAACTACAAAATATCAATCTTGTTAAAAAAAAAATTGAAATTTTTTCTGCCAAAATTAGATTTAAAAGATGAAATTGTTCAACTTTCCTTTTTTGCCTGGCTTATATATAATTATTTTATCTTCATCTACAAATACTAGCTCTGAATTTAATATAATTGAATGAGCCTTCAAAACGTAAAATTCATGTAGCCTTCCAAAATATAAACGCGCCTCTGACATGTCTACCAATCAGTTTTAATATGAAAAAAATGTCCTTGATTTTTGTTGTATTAAATATATTTATAAATATTTAATTTAAAAGTATTATTTATAGGGCTAAGTCGTTAATGGCTTCTACTATAATAGTTACACAACAATTAATTACAAAAAACGTATATTTTTATTCAATTAAATTAAATATACGATGAATAAAATTAGTTGTAAAATAAAATTTACGATATTTTTAACTTCAAGAATGAAAATTAATTTTGATCAGATTTATCTAAATTTTTATTATAAATTTAATTCAATTCATAAAACATTTAATAAATAAATAAATGCTATATATAAATAATTTAAATATATAATTACAATTTTAATTAAAAATAATTTCTATTTCCAATTTTATTTGTAAACTTTAGTTTCACAGAATTTTGAATAGTTAAACTATTATTATAAAACTTAATTGGAATTAATTGAATTTATAAATAATATATATGTAAATATACATAAATATTAACTTTACATACCTACTCGTATACTATAAATATTGTTGTAATAAAATTTACCTATGTACAAAATTAAATTTGGCAACATTGCAACAATTTGCTCCAGTTTTATTTTTACACAATTTTTGCTGTCTTTTTTTTATTTTTTAGTTTCGATTTGTGTATGTGTGTATGTACATTTTCATATATACAAAACACAATACTACAATAAAATGAATTTTCATCCCTTAAGTAATAAATAGAGTGATATTTATGGTAGGCACCACATATACACATAAAAAGTTAACACAAGAAGTTAACAAAAAAAAAGTTATAAAAAACATTGTAGAAAAAAATTGGTATGGAAAAAGGACGAAATAATTCACTGCAAAAAATAAAAATATTTTTTTCTTAATAAAACTCAGAATAATTAAATTTATATCAAGATGAAAGTAATTTGGGCTGGAATTTTTTTAAAAATAATTCACATAATTTTCATTAAAAACTTTGTCAAAAGTTTAATTATTAAACGTTTTATGTTAATTCAGCAAGAAAAATTATTTATGACCTTGGAACAGAAATGACCTTGAAAAAATATGAAATCAAACATAATATAAACATAAATTATATTTAAATGTAAAATTCTTAATATTATTTCAATTTTAATATACACACAACAAGTACAGGAAAAAGTTACGTAATGAAAATTTTAATAGTAAACTGAGACAAATAGTATAAATACTCGTATAAGCATGGAAACTTTCTGAAGAAGTTGTATTTCTAGAGACTACCGAAAATTATGTAGGAGTTCATATCAAAATTTTAATGATAATCATAAAAAGGACATTTTATAGACCAATCCATTTTAATTTAATCTATAACTAAATTAAGTAAAAACCAGGAATTATTAATATTTATGCTGTTTGTAAAGATAGATGCACATCAGGGAGTAGCTAAGGTCATAACAGGTTCATCTACATCGATTACTGCCACTACTAAATAACAAATTTTACTCTTATACAAATTATCAATTTTAACTTTACAGTGTATCACAAAAATTTATAATTTATTTTCTTGTTGCAAAGGATCATTTATTATAATTTTAGAACTCACCTTATTTTTAGAAGGATCCCCTCCGGCACTCAATTTTAATATTCTCTATATGTGTTTGTAATTATATACATATAAATATATTTTCTAGATTCACACAAAACTTTGGTGCTCCACTAAAAAAATGTTTCTATTAAAATTCAATTTTCCAAAATGCAATTTCTCCCGACTGTTTTGCTTATACGTTTCTAATGCTTTTGTATTGATGATGGGTGTAAACGATTATTTCATAACATTCTCACTTTATCTATACATAAAGTACACTACACACAATATCATAAAAACACAGCGTATTCACTCCTTTTGCAATGAAAAGGATTAAAAGGTTTTCTTTTTTCTTGTTTTTCTTTTTGGCGTGGGTAGCAAAAAGGCTTTAGGTAGAGAGTGTTCCTTTTTTGTGTAGGCGTTTTAACAATATAAAAATAAACCCACTACGCTTTTTAAAATAGAAATTATTATCGTTTTTTTCTTCTCTTTAGTCAATGATTAATTTATATGCTGAGTAAAAAACTGTGTCACATAAAAATTATAATTTAACTATATAAAAAGTTTTGATTTTGTTGCAGGACTACAAAATAACAAGAAGATGAAAAAAGGATATTCGAAAATTTTTATGAAAAAGCCATTTTTTTTGTCCTATTTCAAAATTTTATTAAAGGAATTTTGTATTTTTTGGTATACGATGAAAATTTTGATGAAAATTGTTTCTTTTTTTTATATTTTGTTGTATTTTGTAAAAATTGTTTGTTGTTTTTGTTGTATAGGGTAAAGAGATGGTGGCGGTGGGTGGTTATTTTTGTATATATACAAATTCAAGTTTTTTTTTTGTTATTTATATATTGCTGCTGGTACGTATTGCTAAAGTATATAAGGGATGCGCGGACACAAAGTTATTAAATAATTTTTTTTTGTATGTATGTAAAATAGTTTTTTTTTATTTTATTTATTTATTTATTTATTAAAAGATTTTGTCCTTAAATATTTTTTTATTTTTATTTTACAATTTTTATATTTTTAAACTTTATTTATTTCATATAAATAAGAAATTGTTTATTTGAAATAAGCTGGTTTTTAATTTTAAAATGAATTTTGTCCCAGAAAGGAAATTTTATTATTTTATTTATTAATGTTTTTTTTATATTATTAATTATTATTACTAAAATATTAAATATTTATTGCTTATTAATTTACACAGGCTTTTTTTGTTGAGAAATTCCACAATTATACAAAAATATCCTTACAGAGCACCACAGTTAAAAAATGAAAAAAAAAAACAGCTGAAAATTCAAATCCAGGTCAAATAAATTAATTTATATAGTTCATAAAAACACACACGTACGAACACTTTACACCGAATTTCAATTATTTCGAATTATTTAAATTATTAAAATTTAATTATTTACGTATTTTATATATTAAGTAACTAAAAAATATTTAATTTTCATTAAAATATTTTTTTTATTAATTAATTTTTATTAATTTTATATTTTGAATTATATAAAAGTAGAAAAATACAAAAAATGATGATATTTATTATTTAAATATTTATTTATTTATTAAAATTATTTAAACTATTTTAGTTTTTATTTATTTTAATTATACATTTTTATTTGAAAAATTATTATTTAAATTTTCAAAATTGTTTTTTGTTTTATATAGAAATTTTGCGAATATTGCAGTTTTTTTGAAATTATGTCACAACTTTAACCCAGAATTATTTTTTTTTGGGGAAAATTTAACGAATTAATTTTCTTTTTATCACAAATTGTTTTAATTTTACTTAACTGAGAAATTTAAATTAAATTTAATTAAAGCAGAAATATATAAAAAAGATTAATAAAAAATTTAAAATTATTTACACAAGATTTTTTGAAGAAAAACAAAATTTAAATTATTTTTTTTGATTTTTATATTCGATTATAAATTTTCGTTTTAAATTAAGATTTTAATTTGTTATAATTTTTTTTTATTTTAAAATTTTTATACTGTTTTATTTTAAACACCGAAAAGAATTTATGAGAATATTGCCGTGCGCTGTGTTCTATTGACGGTTTAGTATTGAAGAAAATTTTTATAGCTTTTTGCGGTCCAAGTCGCCAAGAACGATTTTCTATTTACACTAATCATTTTATACAGAAAAAAATGAATATAACAAGAAAAAATATGAATAAAAACCGACCCTTTAAAAAAGCTTCTTTTTTTATAATATTACTTACACATACATTCACATTTATGTAATTGCATATGTGTTTATAAATAATATTAATATATAAATAGCTCAAAAGTATATAAAGATTGGTGAGAGCCAGGTTAGAAATTGTTAATGTATAAATAAAGTTTAGTTTAATATGAAAAATTTTTGTATTACAGTGTAAAATAATGGGAACCGTATTAAAGTTTTAGATATAAACATAAATTAAATTCTGGAAAGAAGCAAAATCATTTTTTATAATAAAGATTGATGAGGAAAATCGAGAATTTTTTATGTAGTTCTATCGTTGGTTGGAATAATGTAATTTTATTTTATTTTAATAATGACTACTCGTACTTTGAGCTGATAACGTACGGCCCTAGGAGTATCGCAAAGATTTTGAATTTGTTAAAATAGCGTTTTGTAAATAATTCATTTCCAGAATGTGTAAATTTTTAGATGCCCGTCCCTAAATCACGAATGTATTTTATAAAATTCGTTAATTTAAACTTACCGATCTTAAATTTTACTTTTACGGACATCATAAAGTAGAGCTGTGTGCCATTCTAAGAGATACTGATTGGTTATTTCCGACATTGGAGTAAAGAAAAGTTAAATAATTTCCTTATTTTTCCAAAACTGATCTTTCCAATTCATAATTATTCAATTGCTCCTCTGTTTGTTATACCACTTGCTTGATAAATGATAACTTTTGGACCATAATGTCAATTTTGAATGTTCTTTCGACACCTCGGAAGCTACATGTCATGAAACATCATGTAAAATTAGAAGGGATATCACAATAAACCATATATGGCTGCAGTGATCAAAGGTGTATGTGGCCCTCGTTTACTCAACTAAACTTCACCTAACTTATATGTGAACCACACAGACTGACATGTGACATCTATCTAGTATATTTCGTGCGGAACTATTCTTTAGATACTGATGAGTTTCTTTAAATATCAATAATCCAAGTATAAAATTTTACAGAAATGCTTTGAGAAAATACTTGCTGATAATTTGTATTTATTCGGTAATACTAAATTCGTTACAAATGCAAACTAATAAATCAAAAGTAAAATAATTTTCCGAAATTTCTCTATAATTCAACATTTTATTATTAAAATTATCTAGTTCTCGGATCCAGTAATCAGTTCAGTAGTGTAAGTACTTTTATGATAGCTTTTCATTTCATTCTCTACTTTGTAATTTGTAGAGTAGTACAAAAAATGATCCATTCTGAAGTATTTATTTTCTACAATCTACAACACTAATAAAAATATTCTAATCTTTTCCTCTCACTCAAAAAAATTCGTTATCTCTTTTCAAATATTTTGTAGTGTGTGTGTGTGTATGTTTTTTGTTTACCCTCGCCCTTTGCCAACACGAAAATATATTTTTCCTATGACGTCAAACTTTTTATATGTGACGTCATCTGAAATGCAAACTCATGTGATACACAAAAATATATTGAATAGCTAAGCTTTTTTTGTTGTTTTTTATTTTGTTTATAGAAAATTTATTTGTATGTGTGTATTTTATGTGTTGGTGTTGTAACATAACAAATTTATATACAAATTATTTTAATCATGTGTGGTTGTTTTCATTAATTTGTATGCAAGTATGTTCGTCAAACATCGATTTAACAAAAAATATAAAAAATTTTTCGAGTATTTTTAATACAATTTTATGATTATACACTACACTATCATAATAATAATCACCAGGCCACTAAACCAAACCAATACTATGAAAAACTGTATGTAAGTGTTAAATATTTATATTATTATATATATAAATATTAAAAAATAAAAATAAATAAATATTATATAAAGCAAAATGAAAACATGAAATTGACATAAATATTAAATATATCGACTATCGCTGGTTTGTATTCTATCTTTAGATTATGTGAATTTCTATCTGTATTTTATCCATTAACCCCCAACTACTCACTCCACCACCAGCTGTTCTTTAAGGGTAAAATTAATTTAAAATTATCTTCAAAGATATAACAAAGTATGAGAGAAAGAGAAAAAGTTCTGGTTATATATTTTTTTTAAGGGATGCGTGTTTGTATACATATTTCGTTAAGGGATGATATATTTTTTATAAATAATATTTCTTTTACATTATTTAATTTTTAATAATATTTTTTTCTATTAAGGATCCGCTGGTAAAAATATCGTAATTTGTAAGCTTTTTCTGTATTCACTTTAATATTCTGGCACTGTTCCATATATTTTCAAAATTTATATTTTTTTCATGTCAACATTATGTACTTATATATATACAATATTTTGGGAGGGGATGAAAATATCTTACAGATATATTTATATTATATTTTTTTTATGTTTTATGATATATTACATTCCATGAACGTATTAACTGTTGTAAAGTTGATGCTGGCCTGATTTTATATTTTATCCACTTTATTAGTAAATAAAATATTTTTAAAGTGTTGCCAGTTTTATGTTTTTGGTATGTTTTAAATATATAAAATGAAAATTCTTACATGAAAATTCAATAAATATTTTTCTTGAATATGATAAAAAATAACAAATTTTTTTATTGCATATTTACAAATTGGTTCAATTTTCTTCTTTTTTTTTTGTTATAGTTATTATAAAACTCTTAAAGTTATTAGTATATAAAGAAATATATTGATTTTTTAAGGGTTGTTAGAAAAAATTTTGAAATTATTTATTGAAATCCCACCAGTGAGGATAATATTTCGGATGATGGTAAAAAAATATGAACAGTAATATAAAATGGTGCGTATAACGAAAGTTTTGTATTTGCTTTTGGAATATTGAGTATCAGGTGGAAATTTTGAATTTTCTTTTGATATTAATGATGGGTATCAGCTGAAAGCTTAAGGAATTTTAGGGTTTAATATCAATTTTTCTTATAAATTTATATTAAGATTTTGGGGAATAGGGTAAAAATGATTTAATTACATTATGAAATATTTGTAGATTAATTAAAACGATGGTGTCACTCGCTAATACCAGTTGACTGACACCTGAAATTAGGCCAGAATTTTCGATATGAGTATATTTTTATTTTTTGAAAGTAATTTTACCATCTCCTACTAAATCCATTACGTTCTCTTCACAAAATCATTATGGGTACTCCACCAAATTTATGAAATGGTAATATTATTAACATTTGAGCAGTCACAGAGCATAATTTTTGTAAATATTCAGAAGTTTTAATGAAATTTATAAAAATTAACCTCATATTATATTCATTAAGTATTCAAATTCAAACCCACATTTCCATTTTATAAAGTTACCAAAATTTTTGAATACAATTTTCTATTATTTAAATATGTTAACAGATGAATTAAATCTTTAAGGATTTTATTAACTTTAACAAAATTAATTCAATCAAGGATTAAATGAAATTTAACGAATTATATAATTCCATAAAATTATTATTGACAAGGTTAAATAAATGTTAATTTAATTTTTTTTTGGGTTCTAAGAATTGTTTAATCATAATGTAAAATAACAAGAAAAATAACACCAGGTGCGAAAAATTAATTATTTAATATAATCTTCAAAGGCTTTTACTGAACGAGTTAATTAGTTAATAAATTAATGTAATTCTTATTCAGAAAAGGTCTGTGTTCAGTATTATCTCAAATAGTATTTCTTAAAATTAGAGTTGCTAGTTTCGGTGGGTCAATATACTAAAATTTTCGAATTGTAATCATTTGTTTTACTATAGATACATACGTAATGCCACATACTTACTAAGTTACGCTCTAAGAAAGGTACGTGAAGAACCGTGGTTAACACTCACCAAGAAAATGTCTATGGATACATTGTGGTCCCTATGTAAAGTTCAAAAACTAACCACTAAATCCTATAAAAAATTCTACTCTTCATTGAATAGATTGAAAGTATTGAAACAGACAACCGCAAGTCTATCGTATTTACAACCTCGATGTTCCAGTATGAGTTCTATAGTTTTATCCATGTTTACCGATCCAACAATGACCAGTAATGAGGCTGAACAGTTTCGGGGCAATTCAGGATGATTCATGTACAAAATAATCTGCGATTTCTTCTTAGAGAACAAACTTACTAGGTGGGTCATAATTTTCATAATAGAGTTATGACTTGTGGTGTATTGTTCCTACATATTTGGGGTTAGTAAAATATTTACAAATATTTTTGATAAAGCTACAATAATAACCTGGCTTTCCTTAGGTTTGCAGATTTTCTTAAATATAAATTTGAATTAATTATTTTGTTCTACATATTGGAAAAGTAAAAAAAAAAAAATGTTTTAGAATTACATAAAATCAATGATTTACATATTTTACATTATTATAGATTTTTTTGGTTGGTTGTATATGAAAATATAAATTTGCAGTAAAAACCTATAAAATATTTTTGCGCATGCATGATTTTAATTTTTGAATATCCTTTTTTCATTTTAAAAGATTATTCATATTCCTTTTTTTTGTATCTGCTTGATAAATTAATTGTAATTATTTAATTTAAATTTAATCTTCAATTTTAACATTTTTTTGTTCATTATTTTCAATTTAATTAAACTAAATTTATTATAGTTTAACTACTTATTATAATTTTTATATTGCCTATTATAATTTTAATATATTATTAATTTTCATATTGCAGAAACTAAACCAGAAAAAAATTAATTTTACGGAATTTATACTTTGATAATTATTTTTTTTTTGATTGCATTAATTAATTTTTAAATCATTAATTTCCATTGGAATTAATTTTTTTATATAATAACTATAATTATAGTACATTTAGTATTAATTTGTATATACAAAAATGTATAGATTTTTTAATTAATTTATTTAATTATTATTTTATTCAAAATGGATCAAACTTTATTCATCATATCATAAAAATTTATATACGAAAATCATAAGAATTTTTCATAAGATTTAAAAAACTTATTTTAAACATTGAAAAAACAAAATTTTTACAGTGAATTTTCAGTGCCACTGTTACATATTTCAATTTCTAGAACTACGATTATGTTCATAAAACAGAGGATTTATAAATTCTAGATTTCTGAAGACGTGAAGAACTGAACTAAAATGTTTTACCTATGATTTTTCTTCCCATAGGATGCAGCAATAATATTCCTATCGAAAATATAGAATAGATCTTTGTAGAAGGGAAGTAATCTTAATAAATCCAAGCGGACAATGAGTCTAATAAGTCCTTCATAAGTCATGAAAGTTTTAGATTATTTATTAAGAAGCCGGAAAAGGTTAAGACATTTACGTAAGTGAAGCTTTGAGCTCACAATAAATTTATTGCGGTAACGATGAAGAAGGGCTGTCTCATGGATCTTCAAACAATGTAATCTAATTTAATTCTATTGAATTGAAAAAGTTCAAATTTCCAAACAGTACTTTTTTACTTACATTTATTAAAGGTTAAAAATAGGACTAAAAATTATTTGAATATCCACTTTTAAATTGAAAATTATCACTATAACAAAATTATTCTGAAATATTTTCGACTACAATATGTCAAATTTTTTGATACGTAGAATCGCATGATTTTCATACGCATCACGCACGTCATCAACCTTGAAGGTTGAATATATAATGCAGATTTACCTATCCCCTATCTAAATAAATTTTTATTCAAAAGAAAAGTGATGAAATTTCAGAATATATTAATATTTCTTGGTGTACATATGTTTACTCAACATTACCGAGCATTATTCAAACTGGATTAAAACCGAATGTTATTTTATTAAAAATTCCCGAAGCATATAAAGATCTACCAATAATGTTTTTTTAAATATATTTTATGATGGGTTTGTTTAAATATATTGAAAATTTAAATATGGAAGGCGGAAAAGAAGCCGTAAAAGTTCAATCTGAACAGATTTTCTCATGTTTATCTTCTAATAGCAAAATTTGAATTTTCAAATCTAATAGTGACTGAAACCGTCAATGATTTAAGAAGCGTGGTTGTCCTAAAAATTCCCTCGTAGAGGATTAAACAAGAAAGTTAATCTATCTGGAAAATCGTGGAATGAAGTTAAACATATAACAGAGCGGAGCATTTAAAGTGAAATGAATTCACGAGGAATGATAGGGCGCAGTAGTATGATCATGTTTGATAACTTACAGTCTGATTAAATGATAAGAATATTATAAACTAAAGAAGAATACCAAATTTCAGGACAAATCCAATAGACAGACAGATGGATTGAAAAAAGGGATTCCCCCAATCAGTCTTTTAATTATACCTACATTGAATAACCCGAGAATTGGTTGTAACTTCATGAATAAATTGCATAATGCAGGAAATACGTAAAACACAAGTAGATGAAATCTTCTCCCATTCTATGCAAACCCTTATTACCATCAGCTCTCCGTATATTGAAAATGTAAACCTGTAACATTTAGTAAGATAACGACTTCATTAGGAAATCTTCAAAGTTCTTTAACAATTTTACCTTTATTAATAGATAGACAAAACTAACGTTAATTTAATAGAATGGAAAATGGAAACTATTTCATAAACTCAACATGATCCTAAACAAAATGTGCTTTGAAATAATATAAATTTTCAGAAAAATGTTTTTCCCCATTAATTTTCATTTATATATTTTTATTCTTGTCATTGAATGACTTGTCAAGAATATTATTATTTTTTTTTTACTTTATTTTGAAAAATATAAAAGTTCATTTTATGCGGTTGTCGATTATTTTCTTTATATACATAAATATGTTACACATACAAGGAACAAAAAAAAATGTATATCCTTTAAATAACACCAATATAAACTGTATATATATATTTTTTTAATCATGACATTGCTGAAGGTCGGATATCATAGTTAAAATATAAAACAAGAAAATATTAAATAAACTCTTTTAACTTTTGACTTGTAATTTAAATAAAGAGTTGAAAAAACAAATAAAAAATTATTTATAGTATTAGTTAAAATTTAAATTCATTATAAAAAATTATCTTATTTCAATTTAAAAAAAAATAATTAAAGGGTGAATATAATTTCTAGTCAGACGAATAGACTCTTTACAATATCTTTCAACATCATATTCTATAATTTGTTAGGGCACTGGACACAAGTTTGATTCCAGGTCGGAGATATCATTTTAAAGTGATTCAAATTTAAATTATTATCAATAATTTTATCCTTGTGAAGAACGAGGATACAAAACAATGCAACATTTGTTAAGCCATTTTTCCGCAGTCCTACATTCAAAATGTTTAAGACGCTGGTAAACTGAAACCAACTAAAGTGATTGCATTCATTAAAGAAGTGGTATGAGTCGACACGATATAATAATGACACAGCGTACGACGGGAGGGTATAGAGGGCATTCATTAAATGGGATAAGTTGAGTGTAATGTAAAAGTTTCAACTCCTTTAAAACCTACCAACCAACCAAAATTGGAAAAATGATAGTTATATAGGTCAATATGAAAAGTAATTACAATTAAAATTTCTTCATTAGGATAGGATGAAAACTGTGATTCATAGTCAATATAAAATTACTGATTTTAAATTTCAGTAGAATGCCAAGAAACTTTTATCATATACAAAAAGCATACGTACTCTTTCCACGGTCTTCCAAGTAGAAACATATGCTTTGGATTTGTGTATACAAGAAAACGCGCTAGCGAGAAAACGGCTACAACACCTCGGTAGTAACAAAATGAGACCAATAATGGTCTCCACTGTAAATATAAAACTTAATCTTATACTACAACATCAAAGGAGCTTTCATTTTCAAGAATTACTAAAACCTCATTATTAATCTTTAACCAAAATTCTGAAACTAATCTGAAACATTAATTACTTTTTTCATATATAATTATTTTATTTCGACAAAATCCAAATGAAAATAATATTAATAAATATTTAATTTTCTAATATCATAAATTACAGAAATTTCGCTTAATCTTGTAATTATTAATTATACCATAAAATGAATTTTCATTGAGTTTTTTTTTATTATTTATACTAAATTATTAATTTTTGTATAGTAGGAAATAAATTTTAAGTATTTAATTTGAATGTAATTTAATTTAATTGGATATGAAAGGAAAGACATCAATTTCTTTTGAAGTAGTATTTCCCATACACAATTTTTATGTCAGTTTTTTTTGTTTATTTGACATTTTGTAATTTATAAATAATTTAATCAAATCACGAGATTTATTTGTTTGATATAAATCATTCTAAAATTCATCCAGTGATTTATATAGGTAGAAATAGGAAACAAAATATTATAAGTATAGTGGCTACATTTAAAATAATTGAACAAACATCGTATAATAAACAAATAACAAGCTCACAGGCATACATATCTGGACAAGATTGTAAACTATATCACTTCATGTTCATGAACTCCTAACTAACCATATTAAACGGTGAGTCAAAGAAGAGAGAGTAAAACAGAGAAAGCCTATAAAGCAAGAATAAATTGCAGATCAACCAGAAAACCAGAACAACTAAAACTATATAGTCAGTAGAAATTAACATATGCAACATTCTTTTGTAATGAAATACATATCTTAATCTAAAATATTTCAAAGATTGCATTAAATATTGAAACTTTTAAGCTCCGTTTTCTAAACGTTAAAGTAAAATTACTTTATCTCATAATTGTAAAATTACAATAATTGTTTTCTTTATACACCTATTTTCATAGCTTTCAGGCAACTAAGAGCTTTCTTTATACGAATCTAAAAAGCTACCCATTGGTTACTATTTGGGATATCCTCCCTATATCCATTTCTTCATAGAGCTCATACAGTTCTTCGTTATAATTAAGTCTTCAGACCCTATTTGTACAAACGCCATCGAAATTTTGAATATACATTTTTATTATCATATTTCATAGAGTTCGTAATTTTCATACAAAATTTATATCTTGGTCAATTGATGCTTTCCTTACACTAGCAAACGTTCTATAGTCTAATATCAGCTCCAGCTGTGTAATATAAAAAAGTAGTTATAATCAAATATTCAGTAAATATTATACAATAATAAATAAAAAATCTTTTTGAAATAATTACTTATATTTTATGAATTTATTTCACAACTAGTTAAAGGTATGGACTGTTTATTAGTGAAATAACAACCGCCTATATCCCTCAAATTAACCATTAGTTTCGTTCTGTAGTTTCTGTGGATGGCAAATCTAAATAAATTATAATCTTTGGATTTATTTCATTCATGAGCATTCATTTTTTATTGATCCAAATTTCATTAAATTGTAGGTTGACATAAAAATTTTAAATTCATTGTTGCACAACTTTTCAAGTATATTTTTTGCATTATTTATTTTACTATATTTAAAGTTTTTGCCTCGATGAATATAGCATTCTGAATTCGGAACTAGAACTATACCCTTTGCAATCAGAAATCATTGCTAATATAATTTTTAAGTATAACCCTTTTAAAAATTATAAATTTTATAAATAAATTAAATTTAAAAAAAAATCGGAATTATAAATTAATTTATTTTAAGATTAAATTTCTTTACAAACATTCTCATCGATAAATAATAAATAAATAAATTTTAGAAAAAGGTTTATCTGTCAGCAAAAGTAAAATTGTTCGATCCATTTAGTCCTTAAAATATTTATAAATATTTCAACTCATTTTCTTTTACCTTGTTTATATTTTTCTCTAAACAAAAACCATTATAACCAAATTTTTTCTACCCCGAAACAAAACCAAAAAAAAAAAAAAATCTCAATCTTCATCGCTTTTTACCCAAATTACTATACAGAAAAAAAAACATGGCCTTAATTCCTACCAAAATAAAATTTTCCTTTTATTTGTTCTTACACGAATATTTTTAATATAAAATTCTTCTTCAATTTTAATTTGACTAAAAATAAAAAAAATTCACAAACCCTAAAAAAAATATTTCGTACAACATTTTCAAGATACACAAATGAAATATTGCCGATTTCTACTCCGTGACCTTCCTTATGTTTAAAATGTGGAATAATACCATCAGCTACTTACAGCCATAATGAATTTGTATATATACATATAAATACATTGACATAAAAAAGTTTTCTTTCCGCCGCAAACCACCCTCAACAAAATTTTCCAAGACCAAAAATACAAATACGAAGGATACGAAGGATTTGTATTTTTTTTTCATTTTTCTGTAAGAGTCAACAATTTTGTAAAAGACAGAATAAAAATTGAGAAAGAGATGGAAAATTATTGGATTTTGTTTTTATTTTTTTGAAGAAAAACGTGTACAAACAAAAATCAGCCTTCGTCCTTTTTTGTTGTTGTTATTATTTACATGGATGTATATGTTTTATTTTCAATTTATTTTTGTTACAAACACCATTAAAATAAGAATAATAAAATGAAAGTAGGTCAACTATACAAACTAAAAATATACTTCAATTCTGCACCTTCTTCCCTTCTGGTATCATTTTTTGGAGAGGCGCAGAGTTTCTAAATTTTCCAAATCTGTACACATGTGTGTGTGTAGTTGTATATAAAAGGAAATTCAAACAACAACAAAAAAACGGTTCTCTTGACTGTTAAGAGGTGTGGTGGGGTAGGTGGCGATAAAAATGAGGGTAAACTTAAACACAATTGAAATTTATTTATGCTTTTGAAATTTATGTATTTTTGTATTTGTTACATAATTTTTATTATTTTTTCACTCAACAAAAATTCTGAAAAGCCTTGATATTTTTGTTTTTGTTTTTTTAAAGAAAATGGAACCATAAGTTTTGTGGATAGATTAGTTTTGAAGGCTCATAGGACATTTTATATTGTCGTTTATAATATTTTATTCATATATTATTTTCAGTATTTCATTTGTACGCAGGAGATACACACGATGATACGATACTACATGTATACACACTTAAATATATTCGTTACTGCGAATATCAATAAGGGAATTCTTGAATTACAGATGTATAATTCTTAAATTTTCCAATAAATTTAACCATATTTACGTGATAGGGTAAATAATTCAGATATTGAGAAAATTGCGATTAGATTTGAATTTGATTTATATTTTAGATTAGATAAATTAGATTATATTTAGATTAGACTCAAGTCCATTAGTTAGGCTAATATGCTTTTTACTTTTAATTGAATTATTTTAAACTCGGCCTGCATTTAAAATAAATTAAATAATCCAATTTAATTATCCATTTTTGTTTTAAATACCCAAATACTGAGGAAAATTTTCCTCTAATTGGAGGCCCACGAAATTTGGGCGAATAGAAGTTTAGGATTTTAGGATTGGGAAGAATTAAGGAACTGAGGTTAACAGGGAATGGTTCACATTCTTCTTTAACTTGTTCAAATTATAATTTAAAGGGAGAACATGAGGTGGTCATTACATTTTATAATTTTGTGATGCGAACCACGAAAACATCTTGACCGGGTTCAGTTTACCCACGTCTTCAAAGTTTTCTGTAGAAAGTAACTACACAATTTTGTAAATCTTTTATGTTGGACTGAGGTAATGTTTCATTATCTGCTCCTCGTCCATACACCCACCACACATGAATTTACTTTAATTTAGTATTTCTTTTAAGAAACATGAAAGAATGTTCATTAGAGATTTATGACTTATTCGAGAAGAATCCTTGGTATATTCTTATCTTCAAAAATTTACACTTCACACGATTTATCAACAACAACAAAAATTTGATAATAAATATGAGAAGAAGGCCTTTTAACATTTTACTGCCCTATCAGCAATAATAATAATAATAAGAAGAAAATCTAAAATGTGTTTTAATATAAAAGTAAATGTTTTGCTACTAGAGTGATTCTGTCATTATTGTCAAAACAATCTAAATTTGTAAATACATATTTACTTTATAATACACTCAATTTACATATATATACTTTGTTGTTGTAGAACATCTAAAAATATATTTTTCCCCAGGAATATTTTCACTAATACAAGAATAAGATTTTATTATTATTCGATTATTGCTTTTCTATTCGATTGTTATTTTTTGACTTTTTGTGACTGAAAGTTCCTTTAACTTGGTATCATTATCTAAATATAAAAAAGTGTACGGCAAACTCTTGGAATATATAAATAGAAGATATTTTAAAGCTTTATAAACACATTATTGATTTTTACTTTGACATGGCAACGTTACTGGAAATTAAATATAATGCAGATTATAACTAAATTAGTGCGAAAATTAAATATAATTTTCGTGCCACATTATAAAGGCGCAATGAGGCCATGGACCTATAATGTCATATTATATGGAAAACAAGACTCATCAGTTAAATTATTGGATTTAATTTCATTCATCTCTTTAACCAGTTGGTGGAGTATCAATAAGGAATATACATTCCATAGCAGAAGAAAATCACTCAATTCACTAGTCAACAATATTTGTAATCAATATAATAGTAACCGAACAAAGCATAATGGAATTGACAACGACTAGCTTAGTACGAGCGAACACATATTATTTGATATTTTGTCGCTGGCTGGTTGTATAGATTTCACTGCTTTGGACATTGGACTTAGGAGATCCTTTTTGTATAGTTCTTCTAATCTAATTGGTTCCCCAAAAATGGGGTCTATAACATCTGTAGATCCATTTTTACTGATTTCATTGAAACATTTCTGCTATCTTTTATAACTCGTAGTTATCCTGCTACCCCCAGTTTAGCATTGTATTACATTTCATCAATTTGTTATATCATTTAATTTGAATTCTTAATATATGTAGGTTTTTCGTCCTTTTCGTTTGCTTAAATAACTTTTTTTTTTTAAAAAACTTGTAATAAATTCTTTGAAAATGAAAATAGTCTTAAAGATTTTTTTTTTAAATTTTTAAAGAAAACTTTTTTAAGTGGTTTCATAATACAGTGATAAATTTTGAAAAATATAAACTTTTTAAATAACTTTTTATATATTCTTATTGGGACTAAAATCATTTAATAGTTTAAAGGATATCCTTGAAAATTGAAATTTATATAACAGTAGGAACATTTATTTTGGAAAGTTTTCTTTATATTATTTTAATATGGTTTCGAATTATATGAAATAAAGTCATAAATAAATTTATAAAAAAAGGACATTTAAATTTCCATATGCAAAAAAAAACTTTTCGAATGTTCCAAATCAAATTTAACTGCTGTACAAAAAGTTTTGTGTTGAATAATTTTTGCATACGTAAAAACTTTTAATTACAATTTATGTAATTATGTCAATTTTTTAAATCTAAATTCAACCACAGAATTCTGAAATCGCTGCATCATTTTCAGTTTAATATAATGGGAAAGAAGAATTAAAAATTGTGCAATTGAAAGATCTATAAAAATGCAAATTATTCACACACACACGTAAATATATAATAAAATTATTAAATGCTAATATATTTTCTATGTATGTGAACATATGCGCATATTTAATCCCACAGTTTTGTATCATTCAGAAGGATATCAAATTTTATATTTTTGATGACGTCGATTTATCCTGAATTGACGTCAATAAAATATTAAAATCTGAACTATACTCTCTGGAGGACGCTAATTATCACTAATTATCATTATTTTATATCCTTTTATGCTTTCTATGCTTGTATAGTTAATGTTCTGATTAATTTTGCCATAATTAGTGTAGTTATAATCTTATAATAATTGAAATTTATAGTGGATAGGATTTGTTTTACTTTCCGAATTCTGGATGAAGTATTTTTTATCAGAAAGATAAAAACACTTATTTGATAGATTTTCAAATCATTGGCTCCACTTTTTAATACCTCCTTGAATTTACATTCAGTTCGGTGCCAGGACATAAAGATATTGAATATAATAATGGAACTAACATATTAAAAGTAGAATTTAACAATCACTTGAAATTTTGTGCTTTATATTACTGGCAAAATCGCAATAAAATAATGAATGAATTCACAAATCAATATTGGAAAGGAAACGTGCTAAAAGATTCGTATCCAAATATTCAATGAAAACGTAGTTTCTGGAACAAGATCTAGAATAATATGCACGTAAATTAATAGAAAATCGCGGTTCACTATTTAAAACATAAGAAAAAATTTATGAACACTAGAGACTAGCTCATCGTAATTAATCTATGTAATTTAGTTGTGAATCAAAAGTTTTAATACAAATTAAAGATTTGACTTTGGATTACCAATTTTTTACTTCTCAAATTTTATATATTTATTTTATGTTTAAAAGAATGGTTTTACTATTGTTCCTTGGTTCAACATAGAAGGTTAAGGATTTTGAAAGTTTTTTCCTGGATAACTTGAGAGATAGCAGGCAGCATAATTTCGACAAAAGTAATTAAATTCATTACAGAAGTAGAGTGGTTCCAAACGCTACAATAAGGAAAAATATGGTCGACAACGGATCATTTAATAATGTTTAAGTGAGTTGCGGGGAAGCATCTCTATATAACATAAAACTAATCAGCCAACCAATATCAGCTTTTTAATGTCAGCTATTATTTAAATCCCACTTTCTTAAAGTTATCTGATGTCCTTTCCTCTTTACTACTAATTGGGAAAATTTCATATGTTCAAATAAAGTTTTTAAATTGAAAAAAAAAAAAACTGTTTAACCTTGAATGGACCGCATCAACTTTTGATTTTTAAAATTTTTCATAAATAAATCACGTATAGAAGAATTTAATCATGTGATTTTAATTTTTTAATTAAGATTTAATTTATTAAATTGCATTTGAAATAATTGCCAAAAGTGTAAACGTTTTAAAATTTTGCTAAAAGTTTTTAATGACTAATAATTAAAAGATTTTATTAATAAATGCTAATAAATGCTAATTATATATTCATTTTAAAAATATATGCTCATTTAGATAATTTTAGATAATTAATTAAAAAATGACAGTGTGATAAAAATAAAATCATAAATTTATCAAGATATTTTACATTAGTGTATAAAAGTTTTAAAAGTTTTACTATTGAAGTAAATGTAGGTAGTTGAATTTTTACCTACATATACATATAAACGTTTTATATCATTTAAAAAAAAATACAAATACTAAAATAATATTACAGAAGGAACTTCAATACTATACAAAAATTATGAAATACTTCCGCTTTTTACATTCACAATTTAAGTTTGTAATATAAAATGTATATAAACATTTTTATGTAATTGCTTTTTTTTATGTATATATGTATTGTAAAGGATAAATTAATATCCTGCACAAAATTAGTTTTGTGCATTGTATGTATGTATATATTAACCAATACAAAGTTTCTTTGAAACAGGATGCACAATATTGCAAGCCAGGATATTACATATATAGAAACGATTGGGCATTTTGTAAATTGTATATATGCGAAATGTGTTTGGGTTAGAGTCACAAATTCTATACTTTATGTTTATATGCTTTTTGGTAGCATCAGGTTTCCCTGGTAAAAGCTCAGCATAATATTTATAAAATTAACATTTCATATTTATAGGAAAAATGTCAAAGTTCATCAAAATAAATTATGATGAAAACCAATTAATGTTTGCGTTTTCCTGGAGAAACGTCGTATTAAAATTAAATGATTTTGTATGTTCTGAAAATATTCAGGGATGATTTAACTTTTTTATCATTTATTTATAAAAAAAAATAGTAATTAAAAATGTAATTAATGTAAAATTATGAAATTTTTAAAAGATTAATACATTCAAATTCAACGGATTATAATACTTTTGTAATTACTTACTATGGATAAATGCTAATAATACACGTATTGATTACGTATAGTCAAAATATAATTTTATAGCCAATTTTATTACAGTATTTTACGAGTAGTTATGTAATAACTATGAAAACTAGTGATGGATTTGATGGTCAAAAAATAGATTTCGTTGCAAATTTATTTCCAGGCGTTTTCGTGATCGGACAGAGCCTTAAAATGGAAAAAATGTATCCGGGGTACGCGTACTCTTGCCTAGCAACATCACCTCCTAGAACCTCGCATCAGATTTTAATGAAATTAATAATTAAATACAAATTTTTAAATTCGATTAATGTAATATTTAATTATTTAGTGATATATAGTGTTCATATATAGTGAAGATGTCATAGGCTATAGTTTTATTCTGGCTTTTCCATCTCTGGTATTTCATTACTTTTCTTTTTTATGCTACAGCGAATCCACGTATTATCATTACGACTTTTATTTTAAATGAATATGCCACATATTCATTTAAATTGTAAAATTTATTTTAATAATTACTTATGTCAAAAAATCGTATTTAATTTTAAATTTACCATAAAATTTTAAATGATTTTTTCAATTAAGTTTTTCTTTATTTAAAAATTTACAATATAAATGTAAATAAATAATAAATAAATTTATTTTCATCCCGAAATTAAATAAAATGCGTTTTCATGATTAATTTTTTTTTTTTTTTGAATATACGCCAAAAGTGTTCTGTCCCTCACGCAAATTTTATCGTGAATATTTAATAACATTAAATATTTTTGTCGGGTAAATATTTAATTAAATGATTAAAGTAATAAGCTGTAAACTATAATTATAATTACGAAATTTTGTTGATTATTAAATCTAGAACCCAAGGATATCTTGAACCGAATGATATCGCACCCAGCCCCCCTGTCGAACGTTCTAGGTTTTATCAATAAACTGGCATTTGCTAAGAACTATAATTCTTCTGGTGGGATGATAATATCCGTCATGACGCGCACCAATTATTGCACACAATAAATTGGAACAGTTCAGCGGAAAAATGTGAACATTGGAGGAGAAAGAGTGGAAAAGCAAAGGCCTGATTTAGTCTGTAGCGCCAAGGAGGAGATATGTATATGTTATTCCTAGAATCATTGGTACTTTATAAGCAGCTTTACATTTTCAAAATAACTCTCGTTACCAAAATTAATTAAAATAAATACGAAATTTCCGAGATTAAAGATTGAAATCTCTAAATTTTTTATATAGTTTATAGCTTGGAAATAATAATTTATTTTCTTTTTTGCATTATAAAAATATCATAACATGTCAACAAACTCATAAACTTGTTAATTTTTTTATTTATATGTTAATTAGTTAAAAATTTTAAATTAAATTTATTTTTGTAATTGTTCATTTTAAATTTAAATTATTAAATAAAAACCCACAAAAACGTCATTAAATAAAAAATTAACTATACATAATAAGAAAATTAAAACGTTTTTATATTTTCTATAAAAAGAAAATTAATTTAATTAAAAATTGTTAATTATTTCGTATAACTCCAACGACTGACATTATATTATTGCCATTGCCATGAAAGAAGAAAACATTAACGACCATTAAACAGATCCAATTTAATTAAATGCTCAATTTATTTTTAATGTTCATTTTCAATGGATTTATTTTAAATTAATTTTCCCTACAGATGACAAATTCAATTCGTATTGGCAAATGGTCGTCAACAAGATTAGCATTTTGTTGGAAAACTTTTCTGAATTCTGATATATAGTTGTGTAAACTTTGAAAACTTGTTGCAATTGAATTGGATAACATTTTGCATTATTGATTTTATTTAAGTAACATGAATTTATTATGGGTAAAGACTCACAATAAGAATTAGGTAATTAGGAATTTTAGACTAATGTTACTATTTAACAGATAAAAGGTTTCGATCGTCCACTTTAGTATTGCTCCTGAAAAGATTCTAGAAATAGTCTATTGTGAATAGTCTATAATGAATTTTCAATTCTAAGGTGGTCGCGACACTATTTCAAATGAGGATTTTTTTCTGTATATCTTGGTAAGTTAGTTAATTAAAATTTCCTGTCCATGACTTAAATTAACGCTTTAGAACCATTTTGATACTACTCAAACTCGTGAACCATTTTTAGAAATGAATTAGTTATTACATCAAATATTATTTTAGAAGAAGTGAGTACATCCATTCTAAAAAAAGGACAAACACATCCAATTATAATGCAATTTTATTCGTTTTTAAGCTATTTTGGATACTAAAGAATTATTTGCTGTGTATATGTTTAAAATATTCCTTTAATTTATTTAATTATAAAAACACGGGACGCAATAACATAAAAAAATGGATTTATTTGTAAGCCAAATATAAATTTATAACTAGAAAATAAGTTTAAGCACTGGAAAAGCCTCAGGCTTCCACTGTCAAATCGGCCATTAGTATTGGTAATATTACTTTAATTTAATCGAAATATTTATTTTTTGTAAAACTTTACGAAGCAAACCAAAATGTCCTTTAAAATTACAAATATTACGTAGCAATTGGTATTTAATTAATATTTTCTGCTCATTTGTAACTCCTACATAGAAATTTTTAGTACTTATATCATTATGCACATCGGCGCACTGATTATAGAAAATTATTTTTAAAACATTAAGTTTTCCAAAAAAAAAAATATATAACAGGATCAAATATTATATCCTTTTTTTTATATATAAAATAAAAAATTTAAAAAAAAACTTAAAAATTCTGAAAAGTTAAATTTAAACTTTTCTATAGTATATCCTTTTTCTATTAATTTAATTTTACATTTTATGCCTACACATTTACTCTCCATCCCACCAAAAAGGATTCAACAAACATAATTGTTTTTAAGGATTAAATATATATAGTATAACGTAAATTTTGACTATCCTAATTCTATATTTCAATTGGAAAAAATCCCAGGCCATTTCTATTTTATCGTGTATTGTATAGTGTTATTATTAATATATAGAATCCTTTAAATTTTCCATATAACAACACTTAATTTTATAATTGTATGTGTGCGAGAAACATTTCTATATAATGTGGGCGAATATTTATTCACTTTTAACATTATTTATAATAAGTAAAAATATTTTAATGTCTATAATAAAATTTTTTATTACTGATGTATTGGTTCTTGTAGTGATATACAAATAAAAAGTGCATATAAATAGGATATTTTTATACATTGTAGAATATTGGAAATGTAGTTTTGCAGGTCTAGGTCAAAGTTATGTACTGGAAAAAGCTTTCATTCTATATGAGTGGGTAGTTATCAGATTTTGGAGTGGGTAGAGATAGTGCACACAATGGTGAGATATAAAAATTTAAAGGATTTCAAGTTGTCTTTTTCAATTTTCAAGATATTATAATCTGTGTATACATTAAAATGTTGCATACAGTTATTTTTTAATTCAATAAATCAAATTTAAAATAGATTCTAAATAATTTTGGAAACATGATTAAATTTAATTTAAATTTTAAATCTTATATAAACATAAGCAGATTAGATACAAAATCCACTTATGATTTAATAAGATTTATAGAAATTATTATTAAATTTGTAATATGTAGAAATATATTTTAATATTCACATGTAAATGTCGGCGTGAAACTTCGTCATTAAATTTCAAACTTCAACATTTAACATCGCCATTAAGTCAACATAATAATCTCATATGTATAGGCAACATTGGAACAACAGCTTTTCATATCTTAACTATTAAGTTTGAAGTCTGTGCTAATCCATGCTAAAATTTTCGATTTGTGTAAAATTCCGTGTTTTTATAGTATACTACAGGTTGGTTTCGTGATGTTCCTTGGAACCCACAGCTTCAGTGATGAGTTCATACTAAAGGTGGTGTCTGAAAAGTTCTTACAAAACATTTTTTATATTACAAATTATTATTGGACATAACTCTGAGTTATCTCCAACTTGGAATAATGGAAAAAAGAAAACATAAACGTGTCCATCACAATTAATATCCGTATATGTTCATAAATGGTTGCATGTTCTCAAAGCTTATTCCTCTATGCAACATTCCTATATGCAAACTGAGATACATTCTTCTAATTAATGTTAATTAATATTATCCCTAGAAATATACAACATTTGAAGCAGTTTCATGAGGGTAATTTACCTGAAATATCTCACATTATATTTATTATTTGTCTAAGAAAATCAATATTTATTTTTAATGAAAGATAATCAAAGAAAATAAATCCCTAGAAAGACACTAATGAGCTAAATCATTACATTAATATAGAAGAAAAATAATAATGAAGATCCTTAATACTAAATAATAAAAATAAATAATGTATAAAGAAAAATGATTTGGTTTTTTTTACATTCCGAATTACATACGCTACTCGTATGTGAAGGAAAATAAATTATTATTAAACATTTTTAGTAAATTTTAATATTTTGTATATCCCCTGAACCGACAATTCGCTATATTTGGAAAAGTAGAAACTTTTGTAAAATTAAACTTATATGTATGCACTGAAGACTTAACAATCAATGATACAAACATCGAAAATGTGCAGTATTTCAGCTACCTGGCCATTTAGGTATCAGTAACTGGCGAAACAAGGAAAGACATTAACAGCGGACTCAGTAGAGCTAGATCATCATTCAGCAGGATCTACAAAGTATTCTCTAGTCTAGAGGGACGAAACTTATACTTCAAATCCATACTGCAAAACATGAATGTTCAATAAAAAGAATGTCATCAAACTACAAATCTGAACGAATAATATGTAGAATATTCTGGCTCAGAAGAATCACAAATATTCAACTCTGGAGAATTACAGAACAAAAACCTATCAAAAAACAAATACACAGAAGAAGGTGGTGATGCATAGGACAAACACTAAGGCGATCATGCAATAGTTCACTAGATAAGCGATAGAATGGAATCCTCAAGGAATTAGATGTGAATTTGAATACAATTTTTTACTATATCATACAAAAAACTTTAAGAGGTTTCCCTTTTTCCATCCATTCGTTAAAGTATTTACATACTTTAAAAAAAGAATGTTTTCTTTCCTACGTATTTTAGAACACCATTGACAACCTAAGTGCAATCAATGAATTTGACTCTTTTACCCTATTGACTTTCAATTTGAAATTATATATAACTATAAGATTTAAATATCATATTTCATTTTAATAATAATTAAACTTTATAATCTCTTTTGATCCTTTTTTCTATCTAATCTACAAATAAAATTGAAAATCGAATAAAATCCAAAAATATCCATTTAAAATTAAAGATGAAAATTAAATTTAAAAAAAATATATATGTATATAAATAAATTTTGTTATATTTAACAATTATAATTTCAATGTATAATAATTTTCTTCCATTATACTTTAAGGATCACATAAAAAAAAAAGAAATACATTCTTACATCTCTAAAAATCCTGGCTATACTTACAAACATATAAAAAAAAAATCCTTTTTCTCTTTATATCTTTTAAATGGTGTTGTATATAGAAATTTTTGCAAGGCTCCAAGGTCACTTTCAAAAAATAGAAATGCTTTTTTGTTTTTACACTCCCAGTATCGGAAGTGATTATACAAGAGAATGTGTCGACTTGTCAGGAGTTTCTTTTGTTGTTGTTCTTGTGTTTTTTTTTCTGCTATTTTCTCTAGGAGAAAAATCAATATTTCTGCAAACGTCCTATATTAAAATATCCATCACAAAAAGCAAAATTAATAAACAAAAGGAAAACATCAGCTCAAATATGCTCAAGAAAAAGGACCTTTTTTTTGACTTTTTGTTCAAAAATAATCTCTTTTTATAGGATGCAAAAAAAAAAGAAGATATGATTAGGTTAGGCGTACTCGTACTTTTACATTTATATATTTTATCAGAAAATTTTGAAATAAAAATAAATTCATAAAAATATATAAGCCTCTTTTATATATTATTTTTGTAATAGTAACCTTGAATTGACAGAAAATAACAGGGTGTACGGATTTAGAAATTTATATTTTCCTTTAAAGAAATGGTTTCTTAACACCGGAAATTATAACTTTGAGAATTAAAGAAGCTAATAAGCAGAACTTCTTGATCAGAAAAAAATAATTATAATTTTCTCGTCCTTGCCATCTTCAATGACAACGGGCCATAATTGAGCCTTCAGTGCGTGAGGTTTCTCGAATCGTCCTCCGTACAAGCCAACCAACCATCTTCAATTTTCAGTCCATATCCAAACAATTATGATATAATATTTATTTTTACAATTTCATGATACAAATTTCCTCAAACTTAAATAAAACTAATTTTACTGAATTGACTTCGGTAAAGTTGGTAAGGAATGCCTGGTGTTGTATTGAAAATCATTATTTTCTCCGTAGTCTAGGTTTAATACCACTAATCAAAAGCATATACTATCATAATACAGAATTCCAGGTCGAAGTTTATGCTGTGATTCTCTGTATACACAAAAGCCTGTAAAGAAAATATGTTAATAAATCTATTCACCTTATGTGTGACACTCAAACCTATGTAACCAAACCAGAGTCCATTCATAGAATATAGAAATTCAATAGGAACAAAGCTAGAATATTAGTTTTTTTTTTACAGGACAATTCAGGTATATATAAACAGTACAGAAGATCGATTGGAAAGAAATGGTAGAACATTTATTATTGACATCACCGAGTTCTATAAGAGCTTTATAGATAGTACAGGTATAATAATGACAATTAATTGGAAAAAGATATTTTAATTAGGTGTTAGATGTCTCAATTAATTTCAAGGAGTGCCTAGGACAAAATATATATATGTATAACGATATTTAAAAAATACTAAAGTAAAAACACATTTTAATTATATTAAATTATACATTATACTAATAAAAATATTATATATGATAACATTACATCACGTGGTCTACTAAAGTAAATATTTACGAAATTTTAATTCATAAAACACACTGTATAATCTTAGATATCGCGTACAAAACATATTAAAAAAAGGACATTTAATTTTTTGTGAACAATTCAAACCTTCACTTATAAGAATCAACACAAATAGAATTATTTTTTATAATGTAGATTACTCGTAACATAAAATAAAATGTAATTTTATAAATTTGGAATAATAAATTTAAACATCGTTACGATTAAGGACATACCAAAACAACAAAAAAAGGACTGAAACAACAAAATAAAATAAAAAAATATTTTTTTTTTTGAATTGTCCTAATTTCTTACCACCCAATAATTGTATTCCCTTCAAATATTATCCTAATTCCATAGAATCATCAAAAATTTATACATAAAAAGTCCTTTTTACATTTCTTTTCATATACAAAATTATATGTGTGCGTATGTGTATATCTTTTTTTTATCAATTTATATATTTATATAAAAAAAAAAAAACACATATAAAATTTCCCTTTTTATAAAATGTCAAAAGTAAACTTTTCATCTGGGTTAACTCCCTCTAGAAATCGATTCGTTGCACTCGTTGAATCTGTGTCGAATAAATATATATAAAAAATTTTAATAGGAGAAAAGAATGATAAGGATAAATATGGTTTAGGGGGAAATATTATTTCTTCTACTTCACTGGTAATTACCATAATTTAATTTTTCTTCATCCAGATACAGAAAATTCTTTAAGAATTACACATGTACGCTTTGATAGTATTAAAAATTATATTTTTTTTACAAAAAAATATATTTTAGAAATGGTAAATTTCCACAAGGATTTGGTTTTTTTCCAACTTAGGATATTGTACATAATGATAATAAAAAATGTATATATAAATTAATGGTGGTTAGGTTATGTATTTTATATATTATTCTTTACAGTTCAATTTTTAACTTGTTAGATCCTTGTTTTTAATTTTTTTTATATAAACTATATCGTCGACTGAGTTCTGAAAAACCACACACGCAAATTAGAACGATTATTATTAAAACGATTTTAAAACAATTTTGTTTATATAACGATTTCATCCAGTGTAATCAATAAATTGATTAGGAAATGTTGATAGGGAGGGATCAATTTAACTTACCATGTGAAAACTAGATGCTAGATCAAGGGAAAAAGCCATAGATTGCTGTCAAAAATACAGCAACTTCGCATTTATGTAGCCAACAAAAATGGAAAAGCTTTCAAATGCATAAATATGAGACCTACTGAATTATTAATTCATTTTTTTGAGTATATTTCCTTCAAGATGGCGGGTAATGATTATGAAGATTAAGTAATTAAATTGTTTATAAATTTAAATAATTTAATATTATAGTATATTTGTTACTATTGACAATTTGTAGCCGGTCGTATAAATATGCGAACGAAATTTATGCATACTGGCTGCTTTTTAATAGTTTTTTACTGTATAAGCAAGCTGCGCAGCAACCAAAAGTATAATAACAAGACGATCGGTTCTACATACCGGAGACCCTGGCACTCAACTCCAGTTGGACAAGGATGAGAAATAAGTCTATTTTCAGGCCTAAATAGTACCCGGATTAAAGATTGACCTGTCAATTCTCACATTTTCAAATATTTTTGAAAATGAACTTCTTTTACTCAGCCGACGCTGTATGTACTACATTCTATATAGTATATACATGAGTGTTTAAGAGCTTTATAAATTGTCATTTGGCCCTCATAGTATATAAAATATAATAATAGTTAATTGCTCATTTACTTTCGTAACTGAATTGCTTTTAACAACATAGAAATTTAGAAACGAATCATATTATTTTTGAGTATCATCCCCGCAAATTTTGACCCTATTTTATATATATAGATTACATTATTATATATCTTTAATTTTTCTTTATTAATAAAAAAATAAAAATAATAAATGTATATTTTTACATATATATAATTCTGAATAAATTCTTAAATATAGTTAATGATCAATAAATTACTATAGTGTAAAGTGTCAAAATTACGTTATATTATACTATATACATCCAATATAAATCGAATCCTCTAAAATCCTCTTAATTCATTACTCTCTGCCTCGCTTAATTTATTTGTTATATCCATTACTATAGCTGATAAACCAGATGTAGGATTTGGTAAAGAATCAACGCCTTTAATTAATTTATGTGTTCTGGTTGAAAAACATTCAACTGTACGATATGCAATTTTTGTTTCTGTTGATACACCACCAATTATTAAAATTTTATCATGAACACTAATTACATCATGACCATGCCTAATAATAATAATAAAATGTAAAAGATTATGAAAATTTCGTTTTGTCTTACTATTTTATTTACCTTGCTACTGTCATATCTCCTATTTTTACCCAATTCTTTTTATCTGGTACATATTTTTCAATTGATGAAAGTGATATTAATTTTCTGGCATTAACATTATTTTCATAACCAACACCACCAATCAAATAAAGTCCAGAGTTATTGACACAGCAAACTTTTCCATAGCATCTATAAAATTTTAATTTTATTTAATTCTATTTAAATGAAGTTTCTTTTATATATAAATTATGAGTCAAAAGTCTCAGTTCCCAGGGCCAAAAGTCCCATTTTATTTTTGGTTTTATTTTGCACCAAAAAAAGCATAAAGTTGCTTTCAGATATTTTCAAAGAAATGATTGTATGGTAATTGGGTTAGAGGTGTATTATCAAAAGAAAGCTATTTATAAGTGACGAATCAAAACAAAAAGAGTTAGGGTCGTACGTAAGTAATTAAGTAAAATATTGAATTAATCTGAATGATAATTTCGGTTAGTGGTTAAAATTTAGTATTCCCTTACTAAGTAAAATTCGATTATAATCGCTGGTTGTTCTATTACGTAATTGTCCATAATGGATTTCCAAAATTTATTTTAAATATGATAAATAAATAATTAAAAATATGAAAGTCAAATAGAAATTTTGATTTTCCGCTTATCATTTATAATAATCTGATTAAAATAAGGAAATATAATAAATAAATGTTTAAAAAGTTTTCATTAACAAACCTTGATTTATTTAATTTGCCAACTTCAGTCCAAATATCTAAATCGATATTATATTCTTCGATACTATCTGTCAGAACTAAATCACCATTTCTTTCAACAATTCCACCAGCTGCCCAGAATTTATTGTTACTGACTAAACTAACCATTAACCCAGATCTTGGTATGTTTAAGGGTGCTTTCTATATCACAACATTTAATAATTATAATAATAAAAGAAACTATATAAAAAAAAATATTTTAAATACTCTGTGCCAAAGTTTTGTTTTGGTATCATAAAAATATGTAGTCGAAACTGGAAATTTATCAGGATCCTCTTCACCACCAATTACATAAAAACCATTTTCAGTTGCAATTAAACCAAAATCACGTCTTGGAAATGGTAAACTTCTTTCTAAACACCATTGTAATGAATTGGGATCAAAACTCCAAACTGTTTGGGTTATATTCTAAACACAATTACATAAATATAATCATAAAATTGTAAATTAAAATTTAATATTAAAATTTACTGGTTTTTGACGATGAAATGCTGGTCTTGTACCACCTAATACATAAATTCGTCCATTACAAAGTACTGCAGAATGATGATGCCTAGAACCTGGCATTGTTGATAAATGATCCCATTCATTTGTATTTGAATTATACATTAAAACAGTTTTGCCTTGGCCATCATTAGTTTGTGGACAACGTGGATCAATTCCACCAAATACAATAATATTTTTATTACATAAATTTCTATAATGAAAATTATTACATTTTCGAGTTGATAAAAATTGAAATTTTTAATTACGTCATTTGCCATTCATTTAAAATGTCATTTATGGTATATTCTTTTTCTAAATCAACCAAATTTGTATTTTTACAAACAGATTGTGGTGCTGTAAATTTAACAGTATTGATGCCATCACCTTCATTTCGATACAGTTTATTAAATTCAAATTTCGTTGTATTTTCTAAAGTTTCTTTTAATTTTAATATAATTGTTGGTAAAGCTGACAAATGAAAATAATTCATAAATATATATTAGAAAAACATGTAATTTCTTACGTTGATGATCCATTAAATTCAATGTATCTTTTGGTGTAAAATTTGTAATTGATGCTAGTGTACGGGCTTGAGTATATTTAGTAGCTTTCTATATAAATAAAAAACATAAAAATAAAAAAAACAAAATAAAATAAGTCAAATTTTTATAAATTTGTAAAACATAATTTCAAAAACAAAAAAATGTAAAATACTTGCATTTTTTGGATTCCCAATGGTAAGAACATTTTAAATTTTGAATATAATTATCAACATTATTAAGAATTTCCAATTTTTTTTAACTCTTGAATTAACTAAAATCATTGGAAATCCAATGATTTTATATTTTCTTATCATTGGAAATCCAATGAAAATATATACTAACAAAACTAATAAAATATTATATATTCAAAAATAAATAAATAAATAAATAAAATTTAATTATATACACTAAAAAACTTTAAATTCAGATATTAATATATTTATATTATACATTTAATAATTTGCTACATGTTAACTACTATATATATTTTTTAATTTACAAAAATCATCTAAGTATTTATTATTTTCAGCATAACGTACATCAGAATTATATTCCCAAAATGGTCCTTCTTCATTAAATTCTAAAGTTTTCCAATGATTTTTACCCATGCCTCTAACATATTCTAAATATTCCAAGAATGTTTGATAAGTAGCTACATGTTTATTTGGACAATGATCATGATGTGACCAGGATTTATCACGTATCCATTGTCTTTCAACTGGTTCAATTAAATGTAAACGTTCTAAACATTCAAGGAAATCCTTTTCACGATTACCATAATAATATTTTGTGGTAACATAACTATATTCAGAATAATATTAATTAAATTATATTATAAATAAATTATTTTATAATAAATAACTTACGATAAACCATCATCAATCATATTTTGTACAGCTGAATTTTCAACTATTCTTTGTATTTCCATTGATGTTCTATTCCGGCGTAATTCAACTAATTGCCATGGTGCCATTAAACCAAATCTTACACATTTCATAACTTGGCCTAAATGAATGTAACGTTCACGAAAATTAAAGTGTAACCAGCGTACAGCAGACATTAAAACCTGTGAATGAAATATTGAATTATTGAAACACTAATGAAAACTTTGGTTTTTTCTGATTCTAGAGATTTCTTGAGAAACGTGGGTTTTTAGCGATGGCTTAATAACGTGGGTTAATGGAACAACTATTAAGTGTTGTGCATCGAGTGACCGGCTGAATAAATGAATTTTACTACAATCAAATTTTCTTTATTTGAAGTGTTATGTGGTCCACTACCACGTGATGCATTCTGGGTTATGCCAGATGAACTATAAATAATGAATTAAAGAACTAACCTACAGTAATAAAAATACGAAACAGTGCAAATGACATGAATGAGCTGCGCAGGACGAAAATGCACTTATATTGAGTAATTCTTATGTATATAAAATACTGATGTTATAGAGATATCATATTCTTTATATTCTTCCGTTCTCCTGGCAAAGTTCGACTTAGTCTGCATTGAGGTATGGATTTAAAAGGAGTAAAAGAAGTTGACAGTAAATCGACAACTAAGTAGCGCTGCATAGAGTAATCTGCAACTAAATAGCGTCATACTTTTAGAAAGTAATTTTAAATTAGAAATATGTATTATTTTAGAAAGGATTATCGCACATAATTACGACTTTTTATGCGCATATATTATCCAAATGGAAAAAAAAATACAGAGAAACAATTTTCCAAAATAAAAAATAAGATATTTATTAATCTATGAATCACGATTGAATGTTTGCGATAGTTTTCCTATCAAAAATATTATCGCAAACACCAATAATGTTGTTATACCTCCTTACTGGACCGAATTTTTACTGATATCTGATATATACATAGAATTTGGCTTAACATAAGAGAATGGCAACAAATTAAATGTGAAACGAATTGGATTTTAGAGTCCTGAAAGAATGGTTTACATTCCTCATGAATTGCTTCAAATTATATCACAGAGAGAACACTAGCAAAGCTTTCATCAGGTTCAGTTTGATTTGGCTATGAAAATAAATGAATTTGAATTTCTATAATTTTGTCTACGCGATGAAAGATTTGATCGTTTGTAAATATGAGTAGAAGCTTCTCAAACGTTTTATTTGTTGTGACTAATCATCCAAAAGATTAGTCATAAACATGGACAGAATATTAAACTCTAACAGGTAAATTCAAAAATATATATTGTAACAAATAAAATAATTAACTTTTTATTTCTGCATATTTTCCCACAAAGTATGCAGATTGAAAAAATTTGAATATTTTCCACAAAAATTCTTTCCAACATGTTTTTTAACATATAAAATTAAATTTTTACCTCAGATTCTGAATAAACTCCAATTGAATTTGATTCCAATAATGTACAGATTTCTTGTAATGACAACTCCAAAAATTCTTTAGATGCAACTAATGTTAAAAAGAATTTACAAATTCTTGTTAACATCAATTGTTGTATTAATATATGATCAAATTTTCTAGCTTCTAAATATAATAAAAATGCTGCATCTTCACAAAATCTTTCATCATCATCCAAACACACCCAGCATTGATCAATTAAACCTTTTATTGATAAAAATGTTGCTGCATTAAATAATTCTAATATACCATCCCTAAGGACTTTTGGTTCTTTTGCTAACATCCAATCATAAACCATTACAAATGCTTCTGGTGTTACTTTTTCATCTGGTAACATAACAACTTGTTCATTATTTAATTCCATAAAGAAATCTGAATAACATTGTAATACTAACATATGACAATTAAATGTTGTTTTACCAATTAAAATTTGTACATTAGTTTTTTTATATTTGGTTATCATATTAAATAATAATTCCATTAAATCAGATTTTTGTGGTTGGGCTATTCTATCCCATTCTGGAATTTCAGTTGTTTTAAATCCAATTTCAGCTAATGTTTTTTCACCACTATCACACGAACCGTCTGACATTTCGTCTTCAATTGGACTTTCTAAAAATTCTTCAGGATATTTACTTTGTCGTGAATTTGGTGATTCCTCAAATTGTTGGAAATATTTTACAACTTTATTTACAAGAATATATATATACAAATTATTATATAAACTTTACTAAAAAAAAAAATTAAAAAAATAATATAATTATGAAAATATAAAATACCCAATTCTGGTGATACAAGATTATTTGTAGTTGGATTTGTTGATGGGCCGACAGCTTGACAGGATATATCCTCAGAATTAGACGTGAAATTTAAGCTTTATCATGAAAAATTTACAATAATAACTTTTATTTTTTGGCTACATTTATTTATTTCATACATACTTAAAATAATTAACGTTCCCGACGTAGTCTGATTGCCGGGACCGGGATGTTGTGGTACTAGTGGGAGTAGAAAATGTCTTCTAATAATAAAATAAATTAAAATATGAAAATTAAAAATAAGAAAAATTATCATTTTTATTATATACAAAACTTACTACTGGCGGCTTTAAACTTCTTCTCATAGTACGAATGCCACAAAAATTATTTTGTTTTATGATTCTGTAACAAAAATCATAAAAACACTACTTAAAACAATTATTTCGAATAAAAAATACTTAAATTTTTTAACAAAACACAAAAATATTCTAAATTAATAAATTTTTAAAATATTGATCAAAAACGAAAAAAAACTAAAAAAAAATTAATGGAATATTTTTCTCTGAATTTGATTTTACTTACAAAGGTTGCTAAGAAATATAAATATTATTCGTGATATATTTTTTTTTTGTAATTAACTTTGATATATGGAAAAAGTTTAAAAAAAAATTAGATATAAAAATATTATATGTAATAATTTTAGTGTATAACATTTACCAGAGACACTTTACCGAAATAAACAAATGCATTTTTGTCATTCTATATTAGTCAATTGATGGGTTAAAATAATTATTTCAAAACATTTATTAATATTAATTGTTGGGTATATTCATCTGTGGTAACACAGTCTTTGTAATATTTTATATAACTCCTTTTTGTATTCGATAAAAGAAAGGATTCATGCATGGTCCATTGTCATAGTATATTATATACAAAGTGGATGTTGCTACTATACTTCGGTTCTCGTTGTATAGATAGTATTTAATTTAGGTATGATTATTTTTAGTTTTTTTCTAACAATTATCAAATTGATTTTCTTTAATGCTGGAATGAGATTGGAAGAATCATTATGCATAGTTTTATTAATCGTCACGAAGGGTTTTATTCAAACGTTACTAAAATTATGTACTAAAATGATTGGTATGTTTTTTAATCAAAAAACATACAAAAACCACTTTACTAAAGCAGCAAATCAAGCACCGGAAGAGGTAGAGGAACATATAAAAATGAAAACATCAAAAAGATTTCGAAACCATTGCACAACGCAGTCGTATAGAGCTCTACTTTTGTTGCAATTAAAAACAGGAGAAAATGCCACGCAGAACATGTACATCGAATGAATTTAACTTCATCAGAAAAGTCCAATTTGTCCTGCACTTGATACAAAAAGGTAACAAAGCAACAACATAGATCATCTTTTTGATTGGAAAACAATTAATCGATAGAGTAAATTTATTTGGCAGTTTAAGGTAATACATAAATCAAAGTAGCATAAATAATGTATCCTAGATTTTTGTTTTGTTAAAATGATTGTTGTAGAGCAAAATAGCATTTGTGAAAATTTAAAAAATATTAGTCTGTGAAAGCTATTTTCATCTTGCCATCTAAATTCATGAAAAATAAAACTAAATTGTGGAATCTATTGCAAGACACAGTAATTTTAAATGACCCAACAATTATATCTTCTAAAAATTTTCATATATAATCGTTATTTTTGTCTGTATACTTCCTGTAATGGAAGAACTCTCCTTCCCGTAATGCCACTTGAACAAATTTGGCACCACATGAACTCTAGAATTCTAAAAGTCCTACATTTACATACATACATCTTGAGGTTGCACAACTTTTTCATTCAATCAGTCGAATATCAAAAATTCGAATAGTGTGGAATTAAAAATATGTTCTCAATATTGAATTTGTGTATTGTGGCTTGTAATCAAAAATTAAGTATACTATTTTAAGCCATAATTTATAACTGTATTCACGTTACTTCTTTTCTTTTAAGAAGAATTTCGAAAACTTCACCTTTAACAGTAAATTGTGTGAAAATTGAATGTAAAAATAAATTGAATGCATATACAAATCATAGAAACAAGAGTATTTCATTATTTCAGCAAATTTTACTTAATATTTCAAAATTGAAATTTTCCTATAATATACTGAAATATTTCATAAAAAGATATGACGTATAAACATATCGCAATCACAGATTTTTTTGAACTTGAATTTCATATTGTTTGACAGTTCTGCATTTTGTATACAATAAGATGACAATTCAAATTTTATAAGCAAAATAATGTTTTCTTTTTTAAAGCATTTATTTAAACCACAATTTTTTATTATTCTTTTATCAATAATTGCTGGAGTTTATTATCCACAATTACTGGATAAATTAAAGGAGCATTTTTGGAATACAGAAGATTCTTCCATTAATTTGAAACCAGCCAGTGTTGTGCAAACATCCAATTCAGAAATTTTATTTACTAGAAAATCTTTGGAAGAATTTAATGGGAAAGATTTAAAGAAAGAAATATATTTAGGAATATTAGGATCTGTATATGATGTAACGAAAGGAAGAAAGCATTACGGCAATGGTTGTACATATAATATGTTTGCAGGTAAATTTTGAATTGGAAATTTACTCCAACTTATAACTATGGATATTATTTAGGTAGAGACGCATCAGCATCATTTATTTCTGGGGATTTTGAAACCTATGATGAAAATTCAGATGATGTTTTAAAATTACGACTCAGTGATTTACTTAGTTTATTTAATTGGAAAAAATTTTATGATAAAGAATATATTTATAAAGGAAAATTAATTGGAAGGTAATTTTAACTTTATAAAATAATAATAAACTAACAATTTATATTAATTAAAACATTTTGTAGATTTTATGATAAAAATGGTGTAATGACAAAATACCATCATAAAGTAATTCAAATGATTAAAATTGCTGAACAAGAAAAAGAAGAACAGGATAAATTAAAAGAAATTTATCCCCCATGTAATATTGAATGGTCAGCTGAAACAGGAACAAAAGTTTGGTGTACACCAAATAGTGGAGGATTGGATCGAGGTTGGTCAGGTGTGCCTAGAAAGTATTATGAACCAGGACAAACTTCATATAGATGTGCTTGTATTAAAGAAAGTGACGTAAATTCACCACAGTTAAAAATATATGAAAATTGTCCTCCTTTAGCTGATGAGTGTTTCTACAAAGTTGATTAAATGTAATGGCATCTATTTTTTTTAAACAAAAGTATTAAGTTTATACAATTTTATTAAGAAATTTATAGAATACAGAATAAGGAAATGAGACGAAACTTATTAGTAATATAAAAAATAATGGTACTAATAATTGTATTTTTGTTTTATTGGTAAAAGTAATTATTTTAATTTGATGTAAATAAGCATTATATTTTATTTGACAACGAATGTATATTCTTTATAAAAATTATTTATATGTATATAATATACATATATTTTTAGAGTATAATTTTAAAAATTTTCTGGTGATTTTTGAATGCATTTAAATGATTATCACAACAAAATATTACAAATTAAAATTGTAACTAGCCTTTTAAATAATATAAATACTAAATATATTTGAAGTACTACATCAAACATGTAGTTTTTTATAACAAAATGTATTTCCAGTTTTTTATTCGGATAAAATTTGAATTTCTGTAATAATATGGAAATAGAGGTTAGAAATAGTTATAAAAGTTAAAATGTCATTCAATAATAAAATCTACAACCTTTTATATTTTATTATAGATTTTTTTTTATTTACTTCATAAAGCGATAAAGGTTACCGAACGCCTACTGGTTTGTGTAGTTTGTGTTTGTACAGTATGTTTTGCCAGTTTTTTGCAGTCTGTAAGCCCAGCTGTTTCTTGTTTGACATATAATACTTTGCTTTCTGTAAACTGACAGTTACAGTACAGTTTCAGTTTCAATTTATTTCAAGAAATCGTTTAACCGCGTCATATGTGTGTGATAAAATATTTATAAATAAATATTAGGTATATTGTAATATAATTGAAAAAAAAACTATTAGATAAACAATTTTTTAAAAGTATGGAAGATGATCCAAGTGTTCATCGTCTGGAAGGTACAACACCATCGAAAGGTGGCCTTGTCTTAAAAAAGCCAAAATCAGAAGAAGATAAATTTAAAGTACCTCAAACATCAATTTTTGGTTTAGATAAATTAGCAGCACAACGTCGCAAAGAACGTGAAGAAGGTGAACGTTTAATATCATTTAAAGATACTGATCATGATGATACATCTGGTATTGGTAGTGCACCACAAAATTCCGTATTCAAAACACCAGATTCCGAGAGTTTCCATAAATTAAATCGACAAATTCGTCAACCGAAAGATGAAACACCAACGTATACTGGCGGTGTTTCTGATTTAGCTCGTAATCGTCTTATTGAACATTTAACCAAGGATCGTAAAAAAGGCGCTGTATATGCATCGTCCAATAATAGGAAACGTTCTTCTAGTGATCGGCATCGTAGCGAGGGAAGAAAATATGACAAAGATCGTGAAAGACGAAAAGATCGAGACAGGCGTGGTGATGACAGATACAAAAGAGAACCAGATTCTTCTCGAAGCATAAACACACCACGTTTTAAAGATGAACCAAGAACACCAAAATATTTTGGTAAAGATGCTGTAGCTACATCATCTTGGGATGATGATGATGATCGTCCATCATCACAAAAACGTTCGTCATGGGATTTCCCGACACCAAAATCATACGCAGACGATAGGCCCGATTCTTCAGCTAGAAGTAGTAGCAGCAGCAGTAATACTAATCGTAGACGTGGTAAATATGATGATGATACACCACGTGCAACACCAGCACATAGATACAATTCGTGGGCAAATGATCGTAAGAAATCTGGTGCAACTCCAATGACCAGTCGCCAACAGAATAACAGTACTCGTCAACCCTGGGGTGATAATGAAGAGGATCGAGATTTGTGGGAAGAAGAACAACGCCGACTGGATCGTGAATGGTAAAATTATATTTATATGGATTTAATATAATTGAAATTCAAATTTAATTTCTTTTTCTAGGTATAATATGGATGAAGGTTATGATGATGAAAATAATCCATTTAGTGGTGCTTCTGATTATTTTAAAAAACGTGAAGAACAATTGGAACAGAAAAAAACTAAACGTATTAGTGCCCAACAACGTCAAATCAATAAAGACAACGAATTGTGGGAACGTAATCGTATGCTAACATCTGGTGTTGTTGTATCCATAAATGTTAATGAAGATTTTGATGAAGAGGCAGTTGAACGTGTTCATTTATTAGTACATCATATTGTACCACCATTTTTAGATGGTCGAATTGTATTTACTAAACAACCCGAACCAGTTATACCTGTTAAAGATCCGACATCTGATATGGCTCTGATATCACGTAAAGGAAGTGCTTTAGTTCGAACTTATCGTGAACAGAAAGAACGTCGCAAAGCACAGAAAAAACATTGGGAATTAGCTGGTAGTAAAATGGGTAATATTATGGGTGTTGAGAAAAAAGCAGATGAAGAAGATTCAAAATTTAATGAAGAAACTGATACAGCTGATTATCGTAAAGATCAGAAATTTGCTGAGCATATGAAAAATAATGATACAACTGGAAAAAGTAATTTCTCACGAAATAAAACCATTTTACAACAACGAAGATTTTTGCCAGTATTTGCTGTAAGACAAGAATTATTAAATGTGATACGTGAAAATTCTGTGGTAATTATTGTAGGTGAAACTGGCAGTGGTAAAACTACCCAGTTGACACAATATTTACATGAAGATGGTTACAGTCGATTTGGTATGATTGGTTGTACACAACCACGGCGAGTTGCAGCAATGTCTGTGGCAAAACGTGTATCAGATGAAATGGGCACTAAATTAGGTAAATTAATTCTTTACATTTATTTCGGCATTTTGTAAATTTATTTTCTTTACATTTTTTTTTAGGTGAAGAAGTTGGTTATGCAATTCGTTTTGAAGATTGTACATCAGAAAGTACAGTAATTAAATATATGACTGATGGTATTTTATTAAGAGAAAGTTTAAGGGAACCAGATTTAGATAATTACTCAGCTGTTATTATGGATGAAGCTCATGAACGTTCATTGTCAACTGACGTATTGTTTGGACTACTGAGAGAAGTGAGTAATTTTTTTTTTTTAAATATAATTCGAAAATTACATTTTTATGGTTTATAATTTAATACGCAATTTCGGTTTTTTATCTAACCAAAAATAAATTTATTTATGATGCAATAAATATTTCACAATTCTCAAAATTTTCCATAAGTTTATCAATTGGTCAAGTGTTTGATCATATCCATAATATATTTCTATTATTTAATTTAAATTTTGAAATGAAAATTTAGGATTTAAAATAATTTATTAAAAATCTTATATTAAAATTTACCCATTTCTATTTTCCATGATGCTTTTAATTAAATTGGTTGAGTATTTAAAGAAAATTGCTTATATTCCCAGTTACTTTCGTTCATAAGGTTAACCATACATACAGACATGATGTTCGTATTGTTTTTAACAATATAATTATTCCAATTTTATCAAAGTTTAAATATATTACTTAATTATTTAATGTTCACTGATTAATTTAATATAATGCAATTAAAATAAACTTACTTTTGGTTGTGTTTTGTTGGGTCCAATGATCTGGACAAAACTCGAGTAAAATAATATCCATAAATTAATAATCGAAATATATTTTAAATGAAGATTAAAATTTGAACAGTAAATACTAAGTGGAACAGTTTCTGTTCTAAACTGTATGAAACCTAAATCTAAATGTTATTTTTACGAGTAGTTATAGAGTAACTATGAAGTGTTATTATATAAATATCGATGAAAAGAATTTAAATTACTTTACGTTTCGGAGTTAATATTTCGATTTCAATAAAATTTTATATACAGCTCAGTTTTCTACTGTATTCCCATAAAGTTGAACTACAGTGGATCCCTAAAATTTTCGAATTATACCAAATTAAGAATATGAAACTAATTCAACTTCCTGAAATGATACAGTCTCCAATTTCAATACAAACCTATGTTTTAACAAACTGCCGTGTTGTAACATTACCTTTGTTTTGTGTGTTTTGAGTGCTCTATAATTTATATTCATTTGAAACTTAAATTCACTTTTGAAGCTGAAGTAAAATATGTTCGGTCAATGATTTTTCGACCTTTGTTCTTGTTCTCGGTTCTGCTCTAAATTATCTTATTGAACACTATGAAAATTCATTACAATTCAATTGAAATATTTATTTTATATAAATTATTTTCAACAATAATAACATTTATTTTTACATTGTTATATATATATTATATAATTTCTTAAATTTATTATTTTTATTTTCTTAAAATGCTACAAAAACATAATTTCTTAAAAATTAATAAAGTCTTTTCATAATATAACAGATCCTGTTGCAATAATAAAATAAAGAAACAAAAAGAAAAATGTCATTAATAAAAAAAAAAATTTACAATTCGACACGAATCTTAATTTTTTTCTTTTCTTTATTTCTCATTTATAACAAAAATATTTGTATCTAAAATTTTACAAAATTTAAATTATTATAATTTATATTTCCAAAAAAAAAATAATATAATTTTTTTTTTTAATATAAAGCGTAATAAAACTGAGTTTTAACAATGAATTTTAAAAAAAAAAACCCGTCCAGTAGAATTTTATATTTCCACTTTTCTAATGTTTCTGTAATAATTTTCTTTTTATATATTAGAGAACAATAAAAATATTTTATAAAAATATTATTTAATTATTGTTTCAATGTACAAATTCGTAAATACAATGTACAAATTAATAAAATAAAATGATTGCAGTGTACAAAAATAATATAAAGAAATGTTAATCAAAACAATTTCTTCTTAATTATACATAAAAAAAAATTAAATATATATTAAAATATAATTTTAATAATATTTATTTTTTCTCTTTTGCAATTTATTCTGTCATTTTGATGCTGAATATGATTTTGGTTTATTGTTCATGATTAACATCATTCCAGCATTCATTCCAACACTTCCCCATTTAACGCATTCGGACATCTATAATATTAAAAAAAAGAATATAAATAAATTTAATATTAATTTTATTGATATTACTAATAAATTTAATTCTTTCAATTTATATTTTTAATAAACTGTCCTAAAATAATTTAAAATTAATTTTAAATTGTAAAATTATAATCTAATCGAAGTTTTAATCCGGTGATTTATTTTACATCTCTCCATAAATCAACAATATTTTTCGTATTATTGATAAAAAACAAATTTATTAAATAGAAAATTATGTTAACTTTTCCCTGATTAACGATAATAAAAATACCAAAATATTCGGTGCGCTATCATTTAATCATTTATAACTAAAATATAAAATAATTTATTCTGATAATTATTATTATTGCTTTCGATTATTTTGATAAATTATATATTTTTTTTTCATTAATTATTTTTGGATATTAAAAATTATTACTCGAAATATATAAATTATATTACGAATATTTAGGAACATGCTCAGACAAACCAAGCTGCTCTCAAAGTATTAGTTAGTATCTCCACCAATTCCAAGTAATGTAAATTAATTATTAATACACTGGCAAAATACTTTAGTGTCCAGTTCACAGTATGATTGAAGGTAATGAAAAAGCAGATGAACTTGTAAAAGAAACGGAAGAAACACTTCGAAATTTCTACCCTGCCAAAGAATAAGTTTACCCCCTAATTTATGATGACGGAATGAACTCGAAAAACACTGGTAAATAGATGGAGCAACTCCACAGAGTGTAGGAGTACTAAATTCTAGTGGGGTACTCGAAATGAAAAGAAGACTAGATCAATTCTAAAAATCATTTAGATTAATCACCGGAGACGCTATTGGACACATTCTTCTAAACAAACATGCCTGACAGAAGAAAGAAATAGGATATTTCAACGCGCTGTATGGACAAATTGTATTCAGCCGCTGATTGAGGTGTACAAAGGGCTTCGTTTAGTCTTGTTTTGTGGTGGCATCAATCCTTCCCTCCCCTACCTTTCAAACAAACTAAATTATAAAATGTAAAGTTACAATCTTAATTAATATTCCCTAAAAATGAAAATTATATATAAATTTTACCTGTCTTTTTCTGATGTCCTGTTGCCGGCTACCATATCGACACCAATATGCAAAATGTTTTGTATTATGCCAAAGACTGTATTTAGCTTTTCGTGCAAAAGATACCTAAAAACAAATTTACAATATTTTAATTTATCATTCAATCAAATATACAAAAAAATTATTTAAAAATCAAATTACGACAGAATTTCTTAAGAAAAACCACTTTTTTCTTTATTATATACACACAATTGTATATAAATAAAAAATGCACATTTTTTAGGTCTAGTTTCTATTTCGCTGTTTGTGAAAAACTAGTACCGAAAACAACCTCATCAGTTTTTTTTACGTAAACTGAACAACAATCCGTAGTTCCCTTAAAAATAACATTATTCAATAATCTAAATTAGATTAAGATATTTTGTTGATGTTTTTTATTTTTATGTTTATTTTGAATTATATATAAAAATTTCATACTTGATTTTTAATATCCTTTTCGTTATGTGGATGCTTTTCACGATCTGCAAAATTATTAATACGTATTTTCCAATTACGTTTCCATATATCAATTAATGACATTTTAAAAACCCTTACGCCATTTTCACGTATTTTCACTGAAAATATTTCAATAGTTTCTGGTTTTGGTTTGTTATCTGAAATATGGAAAAATTAAATAAAAAAAATTCTTTTAATAAAATCCATTTAATTCAAAATAATTGATGAAAGTGAACTTTAGTTTTTGATTTATTTGGTTTTTTTTTTTTTGGAGGAGAAGGCACCATGTAGTTAGGCGCCGCTTTAATGAATACTGGGCTGGTCTAAAAACGAATGTAGTTTTTCGATATATTCCGATTTAGTTTTTGTATTACAAATGGAAGACAATTTATTTGAGTTTTATTTTTGAATTGCTTTTGATGTGAAATCTTGTCCAACAACCATAATTCCAACTCGCAGCCACTAATCTTGTCCATCATCTTTTCTTTTAGCCGCTCTTTTATGAGTATTTTTTTTATTTTTTTGGAAGATTGTGTAATATTTTTCACAAATTTTTCAATATTCTTAAATTTTTTTTTTTATTATTTTTTTTAATATTTTTATTTTATATTCTTAATATTTTTTTAATTGGATCTGTAAAAACCGGAGGCAAATTGTTATCGTATTGAAAGATTTTATTGAAAATATATTTTAAATTTGGTATATAATAATAAATAGTAAAAATTTAATTAAATATATATAAAAAAAAGTAAAAGTTTCTAAATGTGTTAAATAAATAAATTATTTGTTAGATAAGGAAACAAAAAATATAAAAATTATAAATATTATAAAATAAGAAAATTATCTAAAAAATTAATCTACTCCAAATAAAATTATTACACAATCAAACAAGTGAGAAAAAAAACAAGCAATTTTTCATTTTTCACAAACTATCAGAATCTCATATTCAATTACAAATATAAAGTTTTAATGCATTTGCCATTACAGAAACAATTTTGTAGCTAAGGTGGCCGGTAATATTGCAGGGTATAATTTCCGCTTAAGGAGAATGCCATATTGTTAAGGTCCTCTATTTAAATATGACGGAATCGAAGTAAAGTACATATTCAAAAATGAATTTAGTACAAGTAGTCACATAACATTTAACATTCCGATATCAAAGGTTTCGCCATTACCGAAATAATATTGTAGTGTAAATCGGACGTATTGCTAAATTTGACTTTATATTTAAATTATGAATTCTTCCAAAATATAAATATATTTCCAAAAAAAAAAAAAATATTCACCCACTCACAAGTAATTTTTGTGTGGGTAATATTAGCAGCGACTAGCGAATGTAATTTTCTTGTCTCCCCTGTCTACAATCTATTTTTTTTCATATGAATGTACCCGGTCCATACTATTCTAACTCAAAATTACAACTTTTCATGAGATCACAAATAATGTTTTATTTCAGTTCTAGTTGAAAAAAGTCCATTAAGAATTTGTATTTATTAGAAAGATAATTTATTTCTGCATCGTTTCAAATTAAAATATTAAATTTAAGTTACATTAATATTGTAACTCAACCTAACCTCTTTGATACTTGACTTAGAATAATTGATAATTTGAAAAAAGTCCATTAAGAAGATTCAGTTACAATATAAATATAATATCGCGTATCATTTCCAACTCAAGATAGATTACTCTAACTCAAGTTAACTACGTTATGAAAATTAAGTTTTAAAGGTATTGAATTGCAACTTAACTTACGATAATAATGTCGTATTATTTTGCAATCAATATTAAGAATATTTTATATTTGAGTTAGAACACTTAAACATAAAATCAAATAATAAATTGACTTCACTTGTAATAGAATGATAAATTTTTGAAATTCTTAAGTAAAGATAGAACATTTGGCGCTATCTTTTCTCCTGTAAGCTTAAAATTCCGAAAGGTGCTCCTTAGTGTAGAAGTACTCAAAAACACCACAAATACCAAACATTCTTACTTGACTTGAATTAGTATGGACCGGGGACATCGATATAATATACCGCCCTCGAAATTTAGCGTGTAGCAAAAAATTATAGCTCCAAAGAATTGAATTCATAAAAAAAACTATAAAATTACGTTGTATTTTTTTTATTGAATGAAAGTGAAAATATTTTTGTCGTGTCTTTAGATAATTTTGTAAGAAATTATAATTTTTATTAAATATTGTCTAAATATAAATTTCCAATCTATAAAATTCTGATAAACGAACTTTGTTACTCATAATAATTATTGTATTAGACCTTCTGAAATTTGAGATTAAGTTTATTTATTTATGGTTTGTTTTATTATTTTGTTAAATTGTTTCTTAGATTTACAAATCAAGTAAATAATTAATTAAAGAAAACTTTGTTAAAATTTTCGAAATTATTTTTAATTCTTTGTAAAATATAGTTTCAATATGATCAAATATCTTTGGTATTTATTAAGTAAAATTTTATTAACGAATTTTTCAATTTAAATATTTTATGTGCTAATTTGATAGAATTTTTTTTTTACATTAACACTTCAGTGTTGAAATTGAATATTGACTTTCAAAAAAACTTTAACATAAATTATTTTAATTCAATTTTTTATTTGTATTTTATATCATAATAATCATGATTAATGTTTTGCAATGACTTTTATATAATGTTGTTAATACTAAATTGTAATTGATAATAAAATTAACATTGATTTTATTTTTTTTGAAATTTTAGTATTGCAGTGATAATTTATAGTTTTATGTTAAAATTCAATTGTGCCCCTACAACAGATCTAAATTATTAAGAAAATCAAAATAAACTTTAATAAAATCTTATAAAAATAATGATTTTCATCAGTAGACTATGACCTGACATTGATTTTAATTATTAATTAGACAGTTTGGTTCTAAAGGTATACATTTAGATGAATTATAGAGGTCATAGTTAAAACATAGTTTCTGGTATCCGTTTCCCTCGCAACTAACAAACATAAAAAACTTTCAGTTTGACTTATCAATAAATGTATAGTAATTAGTTAATAGTATAGAATTTAAGTTAATATTAGACGTGATTTGTAAAATTCATGATATTTCTATAAAATTATATGAATATCATGAATAAAATTAAATATTATGGAACTTTAGTAACTTCTAATAACAGCAATAAATAGTACAGAGATAAAAGCGAGAATTGAATGCATTTATGATAAAAAGTTATTTGTACATTGTACCAGTTACCAGTGATTTAAATCGTATGTTAAAGTTTAGGTTGTTCACATATGGTCAACTGTGGACTATAAATAAAGATTATGTAAAGAAAATAGGAGCATTTGCGTTTAGAGATAGGATAACTAACATCGAAGTATTACATAGAATGAATGTATCTAATTAATAAGAAAATTAATTATCTCGGTTACTTAAAAAAGCAATTTTAAATATTAGAATGTAAAATTACTGGAAGAAGAAATAGAGGTAGAAAAAGAATAACCTGCGGTTATATAACATTACTGACTATTTTAATTGTACTAAAATTCATTTACTGAATTAAGATGATTATTAGCAATTTCCAGCGGAATATTAAAGAAGAAGAAGAAATGTTTACCATTTTGTAAACTAAAAGGACTATTTATTATAACTTTAACAGTACGATCTGTAAACGTTGCACCGAAACATGTAATGCTCCTGTTAAAGCACCTTTCCAGATCTACCATTTCTTCAAAAATTACTTCCATCTATATTTAAAAATTTCTATTGGTTTTATTGCTAATCACAAAACGTTTTAAAATATCAAAATATTAAATATAAATTTTACAAAAATTTAATATATTTATTTTTTGTTTTTGGTGCCACTCATGAATGTAATAATTATTATTTAATCCATTGATCCGCACGTGTATCTAAGCTATTTTTTTCACATATTTTATTTACTTTTTTCCCCGGCTATTTTTTTATTTTGTTTATTGTCACGCCGCTGCTGAAATGCGTTTTTTTTTTCAACAAAATATTTAGAAAGCTTCTAATAAAAAAAAAAACATTTTTGTGATGATATTCACTTGCCAAAAAATAAAAAATTATTTATAATTTTGGCAATAATGAATAGGATTCATTTTAAATTTGAAGGAATTTATCGTAATATGTTCAGGCTGATTGATTTGACTCAACACAGAAACAATTTTTTTATTATTCTTTTTTCAATGATATTTTAAAAATTTTAAATGATAAATTTAATTTTTGAATAATATTTGTTAAATAATTTTTGTTCTTCAATTATGAATCTGTGTTTTGTGACCATTTGGTTTATAATTATCCCACTACGATCACGTGCTCTATTTTGGTTCAGCTATATCTGAATCACGTGAATAATTAACAGTCTCCGAACACATGAGAAATATATAGTAAAATAAATTTGTATAAAAAAATGGAATTTTTTTGTCTTATCAATTTTGAATTTTTAACCTACATTATTTGTTTTAATAATAATTATTGTTATAAATGAAAGTATGTAACAAGGTAATTAAAATTTCTACTTATCTTTTTGTTCATATCAGTTTATTTTTTTGTTTGATGTCAGATTGTCAGTGCAATAAAATTACTCATGATTTGATATTCATAACAAATGCATTTATTCAAAATGTTTCATAAAATTTATATCTGTTTTTTCGTTTTTTATATTACTATCAGAACAGCTGTGAACTATTTCAAGTTTATACTTAAAAATTTCATTGTAATTCTTCAATTGCTTCAAATACTTAACATGAAATACATTTCAATTAAGTAATTGATTTATATATTAAATATTTGATATTATTCCAGTTTAGCATTTTAAATTGATTGAAAGTATTTAAAATAATTAATAATATTTCAATTATTTAGCTAATGTATTTCAAATACTAAAAATGAAAATCAAATAACAAAATTTGAAAGTTAACTTATATAAAATCTTAAAATAGTTTGTACTTTACAATTACTTTGATTTTATAATGAAATACTTGTATTTTATTATACATAAAAAATTGTATTTCATTTCTTAAATTGGCATATTAAAAAGTATTTATTGAATTTAACGTATTTTTAGAAGTATTTCAATTACTTTTGTGAAGATGCAAATAAACAATTTTATAACATTTTCTTCATTTCACTGTTTTTCATATTATAACATTTTTCTGATCGGAGAAAATTATATAAAATAATTATTATAAAACCGTGACAATTAAAGTTCCTCAATCAAAAAGAGAAAACAAGAAAAAATATTTTGATAATCTTCAGTAAAATTGTAATAATTTAAATAAAAAAAAATGTGGTTATTTCTATAATTTGCGTTAAATTGTAGTCTTTAGAGAGTTAGTGATAATGACGAGGTTGTTGTACGCTTTCAACAAAATCTATACATTTTTTTTATATAGCTATGTACATGAAATATATCAAAATCGTTTGCCATAAAATCTTTCCGGATTGAAATCTTTTTGCAGTTAAATTTATATTTTTATTTACTGTAAATTTTTAATTTTCTTCATAATATTTTTGATTATGATAAAGATACAAAAATAAAAAAAACATCTTTTACGATTATCCAACTAGAAAATAATAACTATAATAAAATTGTTGATTAAGTTCGCTAAACTGTTATATTAAGCTGTATAAGCTATTTATTTTTTCTTCATTATAATAAATGAATAAATTTACTGAAGCGATTGTGCCGAGTTCAATTAAAAAAATCAAGATAACAAAATATAAAAATTATTTGGATAAATAAATAAATATAAATGCAAAATTTTTAGATCTTCTATGCTATAGCAAATTTTGTTGACAAAAAAAGGTTGTACACTTTACACAACACAACAAAGCTATGCAAAATTTTTGACTGGTACATTGCATCGTCAGAAATCACATTTTTATTATTATTTGAAGTGTAACAAACAATTTTCTTTGATTATTACAAATACTTAATATTTTTCGTGAATTATGAAAATTTGGAAATCAGAAATTTCTTATCACCGTGTTCCTAACTCATCAGATTGTAGTAAAAGTGTTTTCATATTCTTATTTTACTATTTAAACGTTAGTTCACTGTTCTGAATAGTCTGACAATTTTAAATTTATAGAGTAAAAGGTACACACTTTATTTGTGAAAAGAATTTGCTATTATTTTAACTTGTTAAAAAATTTTTATAGAAGGAAATTAATAATTTCCATATTAAATAGAATATTCTGGAAGGTGGCATTAGTTTACAACATAAATTCAGAATTACGTCATATTAAAATACTACATGTCATTAAACATTTTATTTACTAACAAATAAATAAATATTTTAATAATTTTTGAAATAATATTAAATTACAAATTATCTAATAAGTTACACCATATAAAAATAATTCTTTTTGTATGGTTAATGCTAATTTATATGTTATAATTTCACAATTTATATGAATTTTATAATAATTTTTGCATTTTATATTAAACAAACATAGAAAATTACATATAAAAATATTATACAATAAATTATCAGTTAACAGTGTGAGTTTGGGTGTCAGTACATTCATTTTGCGTATAATAATAAATAAAACCGTGCATTATAAATAAATAAAGTTGATTATAATTTTATTTTGATCGAGATCGGATTTTTTTTTTTTTTGTAAAATCTAAAAATAGAATTATAATTTTACTAATAATAAAATTCATAGCTTATGAGATAAAATAAATGAAACCAACCAACAAACAATTCATTCACAATGACTTGAATATTAAATTAATTTCGTGGCATATTGAAATTTGAAATAGTTAACTTATTAATGTATTGTCCAATGACTAATTAAAATATGAATTACTATAAAATTTCAAGGTAATTTAGGGTTCATTTTATTTAATAAATTTGTAAAATGAATTAAAAATTGGGTTATTAAGATATTTAAAGTTTAAAGAATTTGCCCCAAAAATTTTGATTATGAAGTGGGGGACTTTTCGATAAATATTTATAAATATATTAAAGAAATGTTTTCAAAATATTTAATTTATACTTCATTTTTATAAAGTTATTCACCGCAAAAAAAGAATCTGGTTTTATCGGAACTTATTTAGCTTAAAATTTATATTTATATTATGGTTTGGTGAATCTAGATCTAGAAGCATGTGAAATTATAAATAACGTGCGAGTATGTTTACACTATTTATATTATGTTGAAAACTAACGCAATAATTAGATAACATTAAAATAAAAACCTGTTATTTTTATTCAAACAACAAAAATTTATAAATATGTATAGAAATATTTTTTACATTTATGTATAATTTATGAATGGCCAAAATATAAAAACATTTTAATTTATTGATGTCAATACAAAATTTGGTAATTTAACAAAACATCAAATATTTAAGACCGACTTTAAATAAACTTAATAAACATTTGACTTCGTTAACATTAGAAAACTTTTCATTAACTTCGTTAAATTTTACTATTTAACACCGGAAAGTATAAAATTTATGAATTTGTAATCAAAATCATTACGAATTTATGATCAAAATCATTACAAGGGGATAATTTCACTATAGTGATATTAAATCGGCCTCTTAAATTTTGTGAAGTTAATGAAGACCGAAACTTATAGTAAAATTTTATTGATTTTCAATTTTATATTACCAAGTTATCAAATTTATGTTTAAATGCAATTTTGAATAATTAATTATTTATAAAATTTGTTGTTGACATAATTTTATTTTAATTAACTAATTTAAATAGTTTTCTAATCAAAACTTATTCCTTGAATAGATATAAATATTATGTATTAAGAAAGCCAATATTATAACTACCACAATAAATTCAATTTTACATACAATTTTATATTCAAATCACTGTAGAAAATTTAAACTACTTTTCATTATTATATATAGTTAATTTTTGTAAAGGAAAATCTATTATTCACTAAAACATTTTTTTAAATAGATTATTTATAGAGAGTTGATTAAAGTTAGTTTTAAAATTACATAATTTATATATATTAAAAATATAATTTATAGAAAAAAAAAATCTTTACCTTTTCCAGTTTTACAAATAACAATTCCGTACCATGAATTTTTAACATCTTGCTGTAGATCATGATATTTATCAAAATTATTTTCACTATTAAAACCATTTAAATGATCAGTAATAATATAATCATCATCATCATCATCAATATTATCATGTGCATTATTTATTCCATTTGTTGTTGTTGTTGTTGATTCAAGTATAATATCATCACGAATTTCAACAATAAAACCACATTCAACAACAGCACAAAATATTCTCTGTTCATCAGGACTAAACCATTTTGATTCACGTAATTTTTGTACAGCTACTGTACTACCAAATCCTTTAATACCATTATTATTATTATTATTATTATTATTGTGAATTGGCCACCATTTCAGGGCATTCACAACAAAACTATTTGAACGATTTATTTTTTTTTCTTGCATTATTTCAGATTTCATTTATAATTTATAAATCCAAAAAAAAAAAAAAAATGAAATTATTTATTTTATTTATTTCACAAAAAGTTCTATTTAGTTCAACAAATTTTTCGAAATTCTTAAAGTTTATAAAAATTAACGCACTTTTTTTTTTATTTATTTATTCAAAATTCACAAATTAATAAAATTTATTAACTAGAATTTTATCAAAAATTGTTTAAATATTTACTGTTCATTCAACTTTCAATAAATTTATTTAGAAAGAAAATTTTATTTAGTTAATTTATTGAAATGTTTTTTAGTTAATTTTTAATAATTTATAAAATTAAATGCAATTTACTGAAAACAAAAATTACAATTTTTGAGCTAAAAATATATTCAGAAAACCAATTTTATTTTGACCATTAAAAAACAGGTACTTTCACAAAATAAATTGTCAAATGCTTTTGGATATAAAGCAATTTTTTTTCGTTGGCTTTGCTTCTCCTTCACGATGAACAGATTTTTTTTTTTTTTTATTAAATTTTATTAAAAGTTGAATTTCAAAAGCAAAATAAAATAATAAAAAAATGTTAAGTTGTGTTGTTGTTGTTTTCTGTGTACGTGACGTTAATCTTGAATACTTGAATGTGAATTGTCGTCGTTTATTTTTTGTTTTTTCTTCAAATTCGACAAATAAATTTCCTTTGATATCAGTTTGTATTTTCTGTGTTCCAGATCTGAACAAATTCAAATCACAAATGCTGAAAAAACAACTCTGCGTTTTGGTTTTACTAGTTACTAAAAATAAATAATGTAGAGAGAAAGAGAGTTTATTATTATTATCCCCCCTCTTGTTTTTATTTTATGTATACAAAATACAAAAATATCAAAAATTCGGTATATCTTGGATTCGTAAAACAGGCCGAAGTTACCGAAGTAACCGGCAAAATAAATTTATTTATATTTTCTCTCTCATTTTTGTGTGGATTTATTTTTTATTTTATTATTTACCAACAAAAAAATAAATTTAACACCCAAGACCCCAACGAAAAGTATACAAAATAGTAAAATATTTCAATTTTTTGGTGCTTTTATTATTATGAATTTTATTGGAGGGGGAGGGGGGCATTTTATTTATAGACACACTAATAGATATTAATATTATAATAGAGTGTTAGTGTTACCATGTTATAAATAAAATGTTCAATAAGTTCAAACCTCGATAGTTGTAAAAAGGATCAATAAAAGGATCCAATGAGTTTTCTGGAATCGCAAACCGTAGTTCAGAAAATGCTTATTGGTATTTTAATTAGAGATTTAGTTTGCGAATGACATCGGTTTTTTGTTTCCTTAATCGTTCTAGAACCGGATAATTAATGAAATATAGGGAAATAAAACTGGACAAAGTTAAACCTTAATGCTTCAGATACACCCCCCGCCGTTTCCTTTGTACTGCTGACACTTTGAAGTGACTTTTTGAAAAAAAGTTCATCTCAAAGAAAGAGTATTTCCAGCATAAGTAAAGTACTAATATTATATAACTGTCTAAAAATAGCTTCATTAAATTAGTAATGTTGAACACATTACGACATTTACTTTTTCGCCATATTATGTAAGTATTCTAAAACTTCGAAATGTTGAATGGAAAAATTATCTTTTAGTCTAGAGTAGAGAGTATCACATTTTATTAAAATGGCAACAAATACCACAGAATTATTCTTTAATGCTGTAAAAATTAGATTTAAGTTAGGCCATTACGGTTAGAATAAAATGACTCCGAAGTCATCAAGTAATTCATGTCTTAAAGTAAGATATTTAATTCAAAATATTCTGTATTTATATATACCAAATGTAATTAGTTGTGTCCTCTCATAGTGCATCTTCTACCAGCTCAATGTAGGGCAGTTGATCACAATTTTTTTTTCAAATCATATAATTTATTAACAACAACAAAAAACAGCGAAGCTTGAAATTTTCAGTATCTTCTTCATTTTACTGCATATCAATGATTCGTAAGATTGATTCAATTTCCTATGATGATTCACTTTCTCCCTTTTAAAACTATTACAGACGATTACCAAATAATATTTTAAAACCAATTTACTAAAATGTTTGATCTGGCAATACTGCTCGTGTTTATTTAAATTATAAGATACGAGAGTAAAAAGCTTTTCTATGTATCTTATAGATAGATATAAAGCAACGTAATTTTATTAAACCCAGGTTGTTTTTGCATTGGAAATGTAAATAAATAAATAACATCGTAAATGTTAATAAAATGATCGTTTCAACTGTAATGCAATTTTATGGTCAGGCAGATTTTTATATAAATTTATTATCAAAAAAAGTGTAAGTAGAGAAGTTCCTAATTTCATAATCAGTTGAAAAAAAGAATTGTATATTTTTAGAATTTGAAACGTAGATAAGAAATACTTTTTGCGGGATAGATTACGAAATTATATCTGAATTTTAAATAACAACGATTTAAATGTAGCTCTGGTTAATTTGTTTCTTTTCAATCTAAAATAATAGTAGTTGTAATAAGTTGATGAGTAATAAACGTTAAATTAGCATTTTTCAGGTAATATTCAGGTCAGTTTTATTTTTGAATAGTTCAGCAGTTTTTCGTCGGGAAAATATATGTAGATATCGATTAATTTCAACAAGACTGACTGACCTACAAAAATATTTGTATATGTATATGAAAATAATACAACGTAAATCGGAGAAGTTCCAAGGGCGATTCAAAATTTTATATTGAAATTGAATAGAACTACGTAAATTTAAAAAAAAAACTATACTCTAAAATAATTTATAGCTTCTATTTATGAGTTGCGAATAACAAGATAACATAATAAAAAAGGGGTTACAATTTCACTCTGTTTTCTATTTATATATTGACTGACTAAAGTGAATTTGTTGGCATTGCTCAGTGAGTTGTAAATGAACAGCAAAATTAATAATTTTCATAATACAATAAATAATAAAACAGCTTAAAAACATCTTTTGAATGCCTGTAATTTTGAGATATATTATTATCTTTCTATATTATCAATTGTCTGTAATTTCTGTAATTTCTCTCACTTGTTTCATCGTACAAATATGTACACATAGTACACTGACAATTTTGCAAATTCATTTTCCCAATAATAGAAGAAATTTTCTATATAATTTTATTTTTTTGTTTAATTTAATAAACAATTATTTTCTGATATATAAATAGATTGTTATTTTACATCCTATCCCGTCTCCCCCTAACAAATAATAATCCAATTTAAATATTGATGGCCGGCGGACGCCGTATTTAGAGACTGAAAGCTTTAAAAAAAAAAGCTGCTAACTAGGGGGAGCAGATAACTCATAGTATGTTGTTTAACAGCGATTTATGTCCAAAAGTTTTTTGTAATTAACATTATCTTTGTAACAAACAGTGGTTTCTTCAAAAATTGCTCATCTTTATTATTTATTGATTTAATTTTATATTTTTATTTGTTTAATAATAAATAATATTATTAAAATAACTATAATAAGTATAAATATGCGTAATCACGAATCCAACGTGTGTACAAAATTTCATTAAAATTGAATAATATTTACCATATGTTCTAGAACATATGAAATATTAATCGGAAATTTTAGCATGGACCCCCTCAGGCTACTAACTTCTACCTTAGTCTACACATGCGTAATCACGAATCCAACCTGTGTACAAAATTTCATTGAAATTGAATAATATTTACCATATGTTCTAGAACATATGAAATATTAATCGGAAATTTTAGCATGGACCCCCTCAGGCTACTAACTTCTACCTTAGTCTACACATGCGTAATCACGAATCCAACCTGTGTACAAAATTTCATTGAAATTGAATAATATTTACCATATGTTCTAGAACATATGAAATATTAATCGGAAATTTAAGCATGGACCCCCTCAGGCTACTAACTTCTACCTTAGTCTACACATGCGTAATCACGAATCCAACCTGTGTACAAAATTTCATTGAAATTGAATAATATTTACCATATGTTCTAGAACATATGAAATATTAATCGGAAATTTTAGCATGGACCCCCTCAGGCTACTAACTTCTACCTTAGTCTACACATGCGTAATCACGAATCCAACCTGTGTACAAAATTTCATTGAAATTGAATAATATTTACCATATGTTCTAGAACATATGAAATATTAATCGGAAATTTTAGCATGGACCCCCTCAGGCTACTAACTTCTACCTTAGTCTACACATGCGTAATCACGAATCCAACCTGTGTACAAAATTTCATTGAAATTGAATAATATTTACCATATGTTCTAGAACATATGAAATATTAATCGGAAATTTTAGCATGGACCCCCTGAAGGTATTAACTTCTAACATGGCCAAAACATGCATAATCAGAAGGTCTACCTTTGTGCCAAATTTCATTAAAATCAGATAATAATTACATGCTATAAAACACGTAATTATATAAAATTCGGAAACTAAAACTGTTTTCTAGGAACCCCCTGAAGGTCTCCAAATTTCAGGAGAGCCAACTAGATCCCAAAATTAGCCTATATATAAAATATCTTTGAAATCGGTTAACAATTACTATATGCTGTAGAACATATGAAAAAAAAAAAATTAAAAATTAAATCGGAAATTTAACATGGACCCCCTAATCCTACTAACCTGTAATTTGGTCAACCAATGTAGAATCATGAACTCAACCTGTGTACCAAATTTCATTGAAATCGGATAATAATTACAAGCTGTAGAGCATAAAGAAAATATTCTTCGGAAACTAAGTTGCTCATATATTAGTTTCCCATGAACGTACTGTACCTACCAACTACAAATTTGTGGAGTATCAAATAGATAACTAAATGAAACTGTGTGTTCAATATCATTGAAATTGGGTGAAAGGTACGGTAGATATAGATAGTTGAACTTATGAAAAGTAATTACGGATTTTTACTTGGACCCACTGAAGTATTGACTTCAAATTTTACAGACACCAAGTACATACGGAAACTATCATATGTACCAAAATTTATGCTAATTAGATAAAAATTACTATATGCTCTAGAGTATACGAAATTTTAATCGGAAATTTTACCAGGGACCCCCTGAAGTTACAGACCTGTATCTTGGTAGGCTTGTGGACAATCATGATACCAACCTATGTTTTAAATTTCATCCAAATCTGAGACATGAAATTTTTTTTTACATTTTCCCGTAGAACAAAAACACGTAGGTTGCCACATAAATGGGGAAATCTAACATGGTCCCACTGAAAGGATCGATCTCATCTTGTACCGGCACCTGCGCGAGGTATGTTTGAGCCTGTGTGCCAAATTTCATTAAAATCGGACAAGCGGTTCTAGGAGATGTTGCTGCGCACATAAAAAGCGTACGCGTACGCGTACGCGTACGCGTACGCGTCCCCCGGACACTTTTTTTTTTTTGCATTTTCGGACTCCCCGACCTCGGAAACGCCTAGAAAAAAATTTTGAGCGAACTTTTTTTTTTGACCATCCAACCCATCACCAGACTTCATAGTATTTCATACTATTCGTAAAATTTGTATAAATATATTTTTAGTTAAAATTTAATTTATAAATTTTTGAATTTTCATAAATGTTAAATAGACAATTCATTTAAATATGTACAAAATACATATAATATGATCATTAAAACAAACCCACAACGATTAATATTTGAATTTATGATAAAATATGATTTAATTTTATATCAAAATGTTCAAATCCTTAAAGTCCTTAAAACATTAATTTGATATTTTGTATATGCGCAGTTCGTTTCCACAATTTATTTCGAAGATAATATTATGAAAATACATGAAGTTGGAAGTTGGAGGAGAATCTTTCAACAGTTTATTGGAATATGTGATGGTATCATATTTCTAAATATTTGTTTTAAAACTATATTTTTAAAATGATATTTGTAAAAGATTGAATGGCACAGCGTGACGGCACGCAATCCTAATTACGAATAATGAAATATAGTAGAAGATGGTCAATTTATTTATAAATGAATAATTAAAATTAATTATGAAAAAATTGTCGATCTGTGAAAACAATAAAAAAAAAATCCGTTGAAGCTCATTTTCATTTGAATGGATAGGATAATAAGGAAAATTGTCGCAAATTGAGCTTCTCAACATCAAATGAGTAACCATTACATTCTTCTCATGTCACTGGAGGCATCATTGGTTCATATTAATTTGTGAAAATGGTGTTCGCTACAAGAGACCAATTTTTTATTATCAATATTTGATGATATGGATATTAACTACTTGTGGTTTGAACAGAACGGCACTAATATGCTATACAGCTAATGAAATACTTGATTTATAAAAAATACAGATTTGTTGAATGATTAATTTTGCGAATAGCTGGTTGTGTTGTAATTGGCAGCAAGAACATCCATCTATTTTTTTTAGTGAGGCTACGTGAGAGATATAGTTTATGAAAATAATCCACAAAAAATTCAAGAGCTCAAAACCAATATCGAACGCGTCATTCATGTATGAAGTATGATAGAGACACAATTATTCAGAAATGTGATTGTAAATTCCGTCTACAGTGTCTACAACAAATTTCAATAAAGAATGACAAATCTTTATTACTAAATGTGTGTTAAATTTAAAAATTTAAAAAAAAAAAATCTTACTGGGTTTACTCCAATAATTGTATATATATATATATACAAGTTTTATATTAGGATTCGCAGCCCCTATCAATACATTGATGAAATTTATAGGAAATTAATATCTCATGGTGGTTAAAAAAGCGACAGCTGGAATTTTAATACTTAATGTCTTTGGAAGTTAAATTAAACGTAGAAATTTTATAGCTAAATGCTCAATTCTATTTTTTTTTCGGAAAACATGTAATGGATGAGAATGAATTAATAATATTACTAAATTAAAGCTTATATTCAAAAAAGCGATAGAAGGAGTTTATCTTTTAGTTTGACGAATGCGCTAATCATTTAACCGAGCTTTGTCGTCTCTATAACCTAACCTAATGCAAATGATACCCAATTCATTTATAAAATATTACTTATTTAAATAGTGGAACATATGATGCTAAGTCAAATGACACCAATGGTTAGCATTATTATAAAATTCTATTATAAGGATTGTAAAAAAATTTAATATATTAAGAGCAAAATTTAATCTGTGAAACATTATAGAATGCCACCTGTTCCATCTTACAAATTGAATTTCTTATATATAATTTTTATAGTAATTTAACTTTTTCCAAGAATCTAAATTGATCTATTATATATATATATAAAAAATACAAAATTACTATAATAATTATATCCATAATTTTCCGCCATAAATTTTATATTATTTTCAATTTATCTGATCAAGTTTAAAAGTATGTAAATTTACAAACTCAATTATGTTATTTTGAAATTTACTCACAATTGACATTTTCAATTAACCTCACCCAACTAATTGAGTTTTTTTATAACCTTAATTTTTTATAATAGCTTCTATAGTATTCGTGGACAGTAATAATTTCAGATTTTGTAATTTTCCAATTAAAATATCCATTTCTGTTTAGCTAAATCTAAATTTATTGTATATTTTAAAAATAAACTTTTTGTTACTCATTCATTTGTACAAAAGTTTGACAAAACTTTGTCCTATCTCCACAAAATTGCATTTCATGGAATTTATTAAGAATTTAATTGCTGAATAAAAAATTTATTATTAAATTGATTTGAACTTTCAATTTCTATATTGCAAAATGAGAGAATAATGAATTAAAATAAACTAAATGCCATTAGACGAGCGTCTAGTCACGTGAACTATTTTATTTATTTTTGGAATTCCACAAGTCGAATTTAGTAAATTTTTTTTTTTTTAAATATTGAGTATCTAAAAATAGAGTAAACGATTTTATTTATATGTATCTATATGTATAATTATATGCTATCTTTAAGTATATATCCAAAATTTTGAGCTTTTATAAAATATGATAATTTTTTTTATAGTTTTTTTTTGTTGTTGTTGATTTTTTGGTTCTATGTATAAATTCGCTGTCTTACCTTGAAATGATTTTTGTAGTTGTTTGGTTGTTGTTTACAAAACTTTGATAAAATTTTCTGTTTCTCTTTTTATTTTGTAAGCGTTTAAAAATGAAAATAAAAAATGAAATTTTATTATTAATTTTAGTTTTCAGATAATGGTGGTATCGGGTTGAGTACACATCTGTAATTCATGCAGAAGTGTTTACGATCATACAAACCTTGTGTATTTCCCCGCATCATGGCCAGTCTATCTATGTCACAATGGAATACCAGGAAATCAGACTGCTAACTCTCTTACAAAGGAGGTTTACAGCACACTCTTCTATGATACCGAACCAAAGAACTATTTAGTTCTTTGTGACCTCATTTCCCTTTATATTATTTCAAAGCATGTAAAACAATATTGCAAGTGCAATTGATTTTGCAACTTGTATTTTTATTATACGTTTTATTTAATTGACAAGTGTCCGTTTAAGTGTCACAAGCATTAAATATATAATTTTATCAGTAACAATAATTCGTTAGTTATTAAAAACAAAATATTCTTACTAAAATGTCAACGTTTTTATTTTATAACTATATAAATGACTGTCAATTAAAAATAGTAAAATGATTAGCAAAATATTGCGTTTAAAAGTGCCAGTTAATCGATATTATTACACTTGTTAATGAACACAAAATCTATAAATTTCTTATACATAAATTAGTTATTAATTAAACAAAATCCTGCAGACGGTCCCCATTTTCAATATTAGTACATTATTCAAATTGATTGTTAGTAAACATCACACCTAAAGTTTCATTTTAACGTTTTACACCAGCTTTTGCTATATCAAGTAGACGGGGGTATATGAATAAAAGTTCTAATTAATAGAATTATAAAAATGTCGTTGTAAAAAATATGAAAAATATATATAATTATAATTTTATTACACTAAGATTGTTAAAAAAAATGATATTTATGATTTTGGATATCTTTTTTGATTACACAACAATTTAATACGAAAATACTTCATTTTTACAACGTAGTTTATGTATCGGTAATTCACATGATTAATTACAAATGCTTTAAACTTTATTGATTAGATTATTGAACATTTTTTGCTAAGTACATATTTCAATATAGATTAAGCTTAAATGCTTAACTATTAATTAATAAATTACTTAAAGAGAAGGTCGAATTTGTGCAAATTGCATCCTAGTATAATTGTTAACTTCGAAATTTTATAATATCGCCTTAAAAAATGTGATAACTTTGAAACGTAAATTAAAACAATTAATTTAATCATTATATTATAAAAAAATGGTATAGAAATTATAAGACGGAATTAGTTAAATTATTAATTAACCTTGGTAAAAATGACACTTCTATTTATTACCCGGTATTTAGCGGCGCAAGGTCAATTATATCTAAAAAAAAATATCTTAACCTAAATTAAGACCGACTAATTTCGTGTCTATACCTGAAGCATCGCACCAATAAAAAAACTTTCGTTACATTGTAGTAAAATTAAATTTTTCGGAAATGTGTCATAATTATATTTTTATTTAAAAGAAAAAATCTTATTTTTAAACTGCGCATTAAATAAATAATAATAAAAAAAAATTATTTAACCAAAAATTTCCATTTTCTTTCCTAAAATATTTATTTAATTTTTTAATATTGTTTTTTGTCACGAAATTCTGCTCAATTTGCTGTAGTAATGAGGCACCTCTATTTTATTAGAGCGAAGATATTAGTTAACTTTTGGTTTTCGGTATTGGTTTTAATTCTAATTTTCGGTATTCGTTACAAAATAATTTAAATGTTATAGTTCATTAATTTGATACTTTTTGACTATACTATAATATATTTTTGCCACTTTATGGTGTAATGACGATCTTAGTGCTGTTTATCTAGCGTTCAATACTGTCTTTTTAACACTACCTCTTAATTTTTAAAGTTATAATGAAATTTAATTTGGTTGATTTAAGATCAGATGACAATTTTATTGAAGTTTAGATTTATCGATGATTCGATAGGGTTTTGTGAATACTAGTATTTCATATTACAATTATTATAGATGTACAATAAGTGCAGCCATTGCTAATTTATTCTGCTGGAATATTTGATTTTTCGGATAAAACAATTCTGGTCATATTATTTTCGGATATATAATCTCGCCAGTAAAAATCTATTCTTTGGATATTATTGATTTATTTTGATTTTTTAATAGCTATCCATATTTCTCTAATTAGATATAAAAAATAAAATTTGATTCCCTGCCATATTACTAAGCACATTTCACCGAGCACTTTTTACTGTCCACATTTCATAGTTAATATTTCATTAGAAGAAGCAATATGCGATATACTCTGCCATATGCTATCGATATATTGTACCACGTTTACGTGATAAATATATGAGGTCTGGCCAAAGGACTTAAGTCAAGTTTTTACAACTTTTCAGGAAAACATCTTTTTAAATAACGAGTAATACTTTTTTAAGAGTAAGGAAATCGATTTGCTTTTGTGGAATAAATTTCAAACAAACTGACTTATCTTAATGGCAAAAAGACTGGTGAAGACTTAAGTGAAAAAAACAACATTTAAAATGGCTTATTTGATTTACCCAGACAACATGGAAATATTTTTCAAGATTTATTTGAATTTACATTACATAATTCAATTATCAATTATACAAATTAAATTATTTTAAGCTTTCAAATCGATACACTCTAAAAAAAACCTAACGTCTTAACGACCTAATATTAAATTTAATATTTCTATCCATATAAGAATATGAATTTACGATTTACCTATGAAATTTGAAATGAATCGTCTTGGCGCTAACGTATTTAATATTATTGATTGTAATAATTTTTATATATTTCGTTTACAAAAATATACATAATATTTTCATTATCATAAAAAAAGACACATGTATTTTTGTATCTTATAGTTATTTTTTGTTTATTTACAAATTTATATTTTGATTAAATTACACAACAACAAAAAATTTCGGAACTATTTCGCTAATTTTTCAACAGTTTTGTTTACATTTTCCGCATATTTTTCTAATAAAAAAATAAAGAAATAATAAATTTATTTATAAATTTGTTGTTGATAATTTTTTGTTTTAAATAATATTATTATAAATATTTTGATTTAATTTACACCGGGCTATTTAAAAATAATTCTTGTCAAATACATAGAAAAATGTAGGAAAAGCTTTTGATCATTGCATCCTTCAAATTTGTATAGAATTTTATGTCTTTATTTTTTTTATTTAATTTGATTTAATAGATTCAAAACAATTATAAAGTCACATGCCGGCCTGTACTGGCGGTCGGTCCATTTAGATATTTTTTTTTATTTATGAACATTTTATTGCTTTTCGAATTGGACAAATGCCAAAAGGAATTTAATTTTTAGCATTATATTTTAAGAAAAATAATATAATAATATTTTCAAATTTAACCTCTTTGGTATACGCTATGAATCACGTTTGTTGACATTACAGGGTCCGTATAATAGTAAACTATTTGAATCACGAACATTCAAAAATATCGAAAAGTTTTAAAATCCCGAATTTTAACACAAATTTTTAAGTATTTTAAATGATTTTGCTCCTTAATCTCGTGGCCGAAAAGTTAATAAAAATTTCCGATAGATATCTCAGATATAGTAAAATATCTTTTACTATAATATATGGACTGGTGCTAGGAGCCAACTTCAGTCGCAAGTTAACATGAGTCACGCTTTCAAGGTTCTGAGGCAAAAAAGAGAACTTAGCTACTTATAAAAATTTAAAACAGCTACGATTTGATTCTATTCTTTTGATTGTTTGAATATAGTTAGTTGAATAATTTAAGTGAGTTTTGTTGGCCATAATACTCTATCAAATTATATTTCAAATGGTTAACAAGGGACGCCCTAAATAGGAGGAAATTAGCTTAATAAAAAAAATGCTTGACATATTTACAAATCTGAAATACCATGAAAATCATACAAATGGAAACCAAAGAGCTAATAATTATAATTTCGAAATTATTGCAAAAAAAAAAAATATACATCGGAAACTAGCATTTAAAATATACTTTGTATAAATTGTTTTAACACTCTGATATCGGCGCCAAAGTTTATATAAGAATTTCTTAATCCACGCCAAATGTTTTCAAAAAAAAAAAATTAGCCAAAAATTTAATTTACATAAATATAAATTATCAAATTACATTAAATGTGATAGAAAACCCAAAAATAAACTCAGACACAATAAAAACAATTCACCTATCAAGTGACATCTCGGTGATAATTTAATACGCAGTGTAAAAACAGCACTGGAAAACCGATTGACCTTATTATATTTATAATAATATTGACATAATTTAAACCTTGGTTTTTTATTTTATTTTCTTCCCAGATTGTTGCACGCCGACATGACCTTAAACTTATTGTCACTTCGGCCACAATGGACTCAACTAAATTCTCCCAATTCTTTGGCAATGTACCAACATTTACAATACCCGGTCGTACATTTCCTGTTGATACATTCTTTGGTAAAACCACTTGTGAAGATTATGTTGATGCTTCAGTTAAACAAGCCCTACAAATTCATTTACAACCAACTGAAGGTGATATATTGATTTTTATGCCCGGCCAAGAAGATATCGAAGTAACATGTGAAGTATTAGCCGAACGTATATCAGAAATTGAAAATGCTCCGCAATTATTAATATTACCAATTTATTCACAATTGCCATCTGATTTACAAGCAAAAATATTCCAAAAATCACAAGATGGTTATCGAAAATGTGTTGTTGCTACAAATATTGCTGAAACATCATTAACAGTTGATGGAATTATATTTGTTATAGATTCCGGTTATTGTAAATTGAAAGTTTATAATCCAAGAATTGGTATGGATGCATTACAAATATATCCAATATCACAAGCAAATGCTAATCAAAGATCAGGTCGTGCTGGTAGAACTGGACCAGGACAAGCATTTCGTTTATATACTGAACGGCAATATAAAGATGAATTGTTACCATTAACTGTGCCAGAAATACAAAGAACCAATTTAGCAAATACTGTTTTATTATTGAAATCATTGGGTGTTGTTGATTTATTGCAATTTCATTTTATGGATCCACCACCACAGGATAATATTTTAAATTCATTGTATCAATTATGGATTTTGGGTGCATTAGATCATACTGGAGCTCTAACACCATTGGGCAGACAAATGGCCGAGTTTCCATTAGATCCACCGCAGTGTCAAATGTTAATTGTATCTTGTCAGATGGAATGTAGTTCAGAAGTTTTAATAATTGGTAATATAAATTTAATTTCTAGATTTTAATTTTATTAATTTCAAAATGTTTTTTTATTTTTCTAGTATCAATGTTATCAGTACCATCAATATTTTATCGACCTAAGGGACGGGAAGAAGAAGCTGATGGTGTACGCGAGAAATTCCAAGTACCTGAATCAGATCATTTAACATATCTAAACGTTTACTTACAATGGAAACAGAACAAGTAAATAGAAAAAAATTAATTTAAAAGACGTATAATATAAAATTTTAACGAAATTTCTTTTAGTTACTCGTCGAATTGGTGTAACGAACATTTTATTCACATCAAAGCAATGCGAAAAGTTCGGGAAGTTCGGCAACAACTTAAAGACATTATGGTCCAACAGAAATTATCTGTGAAATCATGTGGTTCTGATTGGGATATTGTCAGAAAATGTATTTGTTCCGGTGAGTATTATAAAAATTACTTTTTTTAAAACTAGAAAATTAATTGTCGACAATTTTTAGCATATTTTTATCAGGCAGCACGGTTAAAAGGAATTGGTGAATATGTAAATTTACGAACGGGTATGCCATGTCATTTACATCCAACTTCAGCTTTATACGGTCTAGGTACAACACCTGATTATGTTGTTTATCATGAATTAATAATGACTGCCAAGGAATATATGCAATGTGCTACATCTGTAGATGGTTATTGGTTAGCTGAATTAGGACCTATGTTTTTTTCAGTTAAAGAAACTGGACGAAGTGGCCGTGAAAAAAAGAAACAAGCAGCTGAACATTTAAGAGAAATGGAAGAACAAATGCAAAAAGCCCAAGAACAAATGGAAAATCAAAAATTAAAAGCGGCACAACGACATGAAGCATTAGTACCAAAACAAGAAATAATTACACCTGGTGGTTCAACACCACGCCGAACACCATCTAGAATAGGTCTATAAAGATTTGTTGTTATTTTATCTGTTATTTAATGTGGAAACTTATTAAATAATTAATATAAGAAAATAAATGAATAATAAATGAACTAGAAAAGTTTCTAATTTTGTTATAAGATTTTACAAAAACACCTAAAATTATGCAATTTATATAATAATAAATTTTATTACAAAACTACATTTTATTTACATTTAATTTATATATTAATTATATTATCAATCCATTTGCGCAAAGCACTAACTCTGGTAAATACACCTGGGAATTCAGGCAAAGCACATTTAACACCATATGAAGTAATTCCAAATAGTTTTCCATTAATAACAAATGGTCCACCAGAATCACCACCGCATGAATCTTTAATACCATCACCGCCAGCACAAAACATTGTGTCCTGAATCACATTAACATCTTTGTATTTAGCTTTGCAGACATTTTGATCGATAATTTCTAAATACACCATTTGTAAAATTTTCGGGAAATATAAAGCAGTCTAGAAAATTTTAATTTCGAAATTAAATTCATAAGTTTTTTTAATTTTTTATATAATTTATACCCCCAATTTTCCAAAACCACTGACCAAACCCAATTCTCCTACAGGTAAAATTTCATTAGCATCGGCCATTACAATTGGTTGCATTTTTTCATTAAAATCAATTGTCGTTACCAGTTTCATAATTGCAATATCATAATTATACGTTGTTATATTAAATTCCGGATGAATAATAATTGATTTTACCTTAAACATTTGGCCACCAACAGATCGTCGTTCTGTACCAGCACGAATTTTATATGCTTCTGGATCTGCACCAGTTACATAAAAACAATGTGCTGCTGTTAAAATTGTATCACTATTGATAATTGATCCGCCACAATGATTAACTTGATAAAAATGTATAGCCACTTGCCATGGAATTTCTTCAATTGTAGCATTTGTTCCACCAACGATTCTAGTTAGTCCACCATGATGAAATAATGGAGCTGTGTCTGTTTAATTTAATTTAATTAATTAGTTTTCTAAAAAAAATTTAATTTATAAATTATAATATAATACCAGCAAAACATAAAGTAAATTGTAATAATAATACGATTATCAAATAATTATTGTTGCCAAACATTTCGTTATTTGTGAATTTTTTTAATAAAATCGATTTCCTTTTATAGTTAAATTTAGGCAGAATTTTTATAAAATGTTTTCTTTGTAACATCAATTGAACAATGTTAACAAATATTCAATTTTCAATAAACTAATGATAAAATAAACATATCAAATCTTATCTTTATGTATCGGCGAATTTTATCATAATTTTCTAATTTACCTAATTAATTTAATTATTAATTTAATTGATAGTATCCATAGATATTAAAGATTTTGAGGGGTATAACACTTTTATTGTTTTTGATGCAAAATTTTGAATTTATTTTCACACTTTTATGAGAAAACTATTAAAAATGTGGTTATAAAATATATTTTTTCTCGAGATTTTATCACCGATTTTTCGAACATCATAGTTTAAATTGTGTCAAATGGAACATCGTAGTTTAAATGTTACCGATTAGTCCTTTTGGCTGACTTCAAATGGTATAAGTAGGTACAATTAATATTAATTCACGATTCACAGATCTAGCATTAACTACTATTTAACTAGAATTTCATAAATTTCATCTTAATGCTTAATTTTGGGACGATTTTCTCTATGATAGTTAATTCATGTTCTGGTAATTTATTTATTTCAGTTTAATATTTATTATACATTTATCAAGAAGTTTAATCAATTTTTCCCCTTCTAAGCATTAATTATTCTTTTCTACTGTTAATATATAAAACTAAGCTAAAAATATAAAAAAACTTAATTGAATTGTAACTTAGAACTAATTAATAGGATAAATAATAAAACTAGGTAATATTAACTTCTAAATTTCTGTATAGTTGATGGTTTACTTCCAATATGTACGATAATATCAACAATTTTTTTATTTATTAGACGATATTATTGCCAGTCAAAAATATGTGGATCACCAAATTTTTTATATTCAAATAATGACAACAACACAAACTTTATTATGTATTTACAAATAAAAAAAGCTGCTTCAAAAATGGGGTACAGGTAACTCGTAGTTATGTATATCAGTAGTTATAAAAACAAACCAGGAATTTATCATTTCAGAAACGTGTACAAAACTTTAGATTTGATCTTTTAAAAAATTAAAAATGTATTTTATCTTTTACATACGAATGGCAATGAATGCCGTGATTTTGTTTTAAATTTTTGGAATATCCACCCTTGTAAATAAAAGTAAATGTGAGCTAAATACAATTTGGGTTTTCTCATAGTCCCAAACAATTTATACATATATTTATTCTATTAACTATTCCATAAGCTCCTTGTAAAATTTGCTAATTAAGTAAGTAACTAATAGGAAATGAAAACTTGGGGTTAAAACAGTGAAATTTTGTACCATTGTAAAGCCGGAAATCTGTAAGGTTACGAAGATCCATGGACATCACGAATCACGACAGATTTCGATGGATCTATTGTAGTTGCTGTGCAGGTTTCAAAAACAACACTAATACTATCTACCTTATGCTTACCCTTATGAAGAGAACAATTTTCCACAAAAGTAGTGTTGAAAGGGTGAGCCAACCAACCGTGTAAAGTATTGATAACTGATGCACGTAATTCAATCGTAGTCACACACTAGACGATAGTATAGTAGATGATTCAGTGTTGTATCTATAATTTCATACCTGTTTAACGTACTTAACAGTGACAAGTACGATAAACTACTTATTTTCCTCTAATTATAAATATAATTCATTGTATCGTCCAAAAATCATCTGAGCAATAATGAAAAATTTGAATTGTCGTATTGTTGGCTGAATAATTGAGAAGTTGTGATTGTATATTTGTTTGTATCTACTTCCCTGTAGGCCCTATAGCTTCGTGAGCGTTTCAAATTAACTTTTATATCCCATAAAACGTTCCCATTTTAAAATGGATCAATAAGTTCCACATTAAACAAACAGTAACCATTCCAAATGTAAATACAACTCCTGTTCCTGTATATTATTATGATGTGCATTGGAAATTTTAATACAAAGCCGATAAACGACAATTTTTCAAATTTTATTAAGTAAATCAAAAACTACTAACTCAAAACTATTCACAAAATCACTTTCAATTTCTTAACACATCACAATCACAAAATGTGTTTCTTTTTATCTCTCTCTCTAGGATCATATTTTACTAGAACAGAATTCTCTTAATTTATATATCGTCTGGTGAGTACTGAAATGATTCATACGACATAAACTCAATTTCGAGTAAAACTCATTTAAGTTAAAATTGATCTAAAAAAAAAGTTCGCGCTTTTATAATTAGTAGAGACTTATCAGATTTTCAAATCAATATGATTTTTCGACAATTTTGAATGCGGAAATCAATTCCCACTTTTTATAACCTGATTAATATTTACATTCATATATGTACATAGGTTAAATTTTCTTGAGTATTGTGGAGCATTTCGGATATAAAAAAAGTTGAACACTTAATTCCATATAAAAATTATACGTATCCCAAAAATTGGCGTATGGAGCTCTTTAGAACTAAAAAAAAGTTATACAAAAGCGGATATGGAGCAATAATTTAGCAAATATAGCGGTAGCGGAATATTGATAACAGTAAAAGAATTAATAAGTTACAAAATCTAACAATCAGTTTTTAATTCAATAAATTTTATATAATTAACTGAAATAATTATCCAGTATTGGATTCATTCTCATAATAATTTTCCTATAAGGAACGTAACTCGTTATTTAAAGAGAAATGTGGAATTCGTATGAGGCTTTTAAGTATTCGGCCGACGATATTAATTTCTTATTCTTTAATATTTTTGTTTATAATTTCTCTTTAAATTTAAATTCTCTGTTTTTTATTTTTTATTTTTGTATTTAATTTTTTCATTTTGATCTTTAAATATTTTATTTCGATTTCGATTCCACCGATCATTCTATGCATTGTTGTCTTGTCGTAAAGATCATTGTGTCGTCATAAAATACCAAAAAAAAAAAATTTACGCTGCGTCCGTCGTCTTCCAAAACAATAAAAATCAATTTTTTTAAAATAACATTAACGAAATCGCGCCGCCAGCCGTTTTAGTTTGTTTACTGTTTACACCGGCTAAATCTAATAAAATAATATAATTACGAGTATTAAATAAACAAAAAAAAAATATTTTGTTTAAATAATTGCCGTTTTTATTTAGAACTTCAATTCTTCAATTATTGTTAAAATTTCGAATATTGAATTTTGGCTTTTGACAACGAAGAAACTAAAATTTTGTTAATTTAATAAAAAATATTTATTAAAATTAATTGAAATTTAATAATTAAATTCATTTTGTGACATTATAAAATCAACTTGAAAGTTGAATGGATTTTCTATTAAAGTGCATTTGAATTTTCCATAACAGTTTTGCAAATTTTGAAAAGTGAAAGTGTTTTCTTTAAAATTTACATAACCTAAAATTTTTTAATTAACGGGGGAATGATGATCGAAAAATAATAATTAATGTAAGTTTGAATTAAAATAAAATTAATAATAATTTCAGCAAAATATTGTAATAATTTTGAAGGTCATCTCACAAAATTTATAGATTCCATATTAATTTTTTCATTTTCATTTCATATTGAATTGAAATATTTTCTTGTTGGTTATTTTTTCTATAATGTGTAAAATTTATCTTAGTAAAATTTAATTTTTTTGCAGCTTGAAAATTATTTTTATTAAACATAATTATTTTTATATTATTTCTGTTAATCTAATATGACTGATGGGTCAATTAAAAATGACATCGTTCAATAAATTTTTATATAGAACAAAAAATAATCTGCAACTATAGAAAATAGTAATACAACAACAACAAAGAAAATAGTGAATTGAGATCAAGTCGCTAAAATCAATTAAATTGGCTCCAGCTTCCAATGCAAAAAAAAAAAAATTGATGTAGGTCTGATATGACTTTGACTAAAAATTAAATAACAATAATAATAAAATTTGTATATAAATAATTATTACATTAATTATTTGAATTAAAACCATAAGTAATCAACATTAAACTCATTAAACGAGTGCCACATAGAATTTAGATAATAAAATAATAATTATAAATAATTATATTTATTAAAAAAAAATGGATTGATAATTAAATTTCTAAATAAATTATTATATACATAGAATTAATAAAATGATGATTTCATTCTAGGTGAAATGCGAAATGATGTCAAAAAAATAAATAAATCGTTTTTACTTTTATGGTTTTGAATCAATTTATTTTATTATAAATGATTTTTACAGATGCCATTTTTAGGTTACAAATATAATAAATCTTGTCATAAGAAGATTTATAATAAATTAGCATTTTTAATTCACAGCTTATAATAATTCGAAACATCAATTACTAGTGAATAGTAAACCCTTCCAATCAGCAGACTACATGCTGGTTGTTGGAAATAAATTTACACGCTAATATTTATATGTTATATACAAGAAAGATTCTATTACTTACCACTTTTCTGCCTCCTGTAGCCAAATGCATCTATTTAAAAAATAACCATATATTTTGTAGAATGATCCAAACTGGATTTTGTTTTTTACAATTTTAATGTGACACTTCAGTTGAATTTAGAAGTTAGGTTGCAGATTAGATATTTAAATTTAAAATTGCTAACTTTTAAATTATAAATTTTCTACAAGTGTAGATGTTATAATGATATAGTTTCTTTTGAAGGGAGCATTTCGAAACTGTCCGAATCACACTAATCATCCGGTATTTTGTGATCTCTTTCAGTCAATTGTCCCTAACTAATCCTGCAATTGCTTATAAAATTTAAGTTGCATTACATATTCATGTAGTTTCATCAAATGACTCTAAAATTACCTTAAATGATTGAGTCATCTTTAAAGATATGGATCAAAATATTAATTAATACATCGAATAGGAAATTAGGATGTACCTAGTTCAAGATCAAAATTGGAATAGAATTTTCTCAATATAAACTATGCCTCAATTCTGTAGATTATTATGAATAATTTATTTCTGCCATACTCTAACTTTTTCCTAAGAATGTTCTTCTTTTGTGTATCAGTTTCAGTACCATATTCGTTGCTTCATATTAGGCAATACTACCAAATAAAATTTAGCTTAGTAGGTATATGACTTCGATATGGCAGTGGATTTTTGACATTTAATTAGTTTTAAAATTCAAATGATTTAGTAAATTGCTAAAGATTACTCAAAATAGTCGAATCGGCCGGCATTATGTTCTCAACATTATTTCGTCTGATATTTTAAGATTTGATGCGAAATTTAACATTTTTATGTAATTTAGTTTTGTTTCTTTGCTTTTTAAATTGAAAAACTTTAATAAATTAATAATAAAACGAAATTAAATTGTTAATGTTTATCTCAATATTGTCATTTTTTGACGGCGATTATGTTGGTGGTCTGTGGAAACCTTTAAGCTGAGAAGTAAATCTGAAAAAGCGTATCTGTTATTATTATGATTATGAGTTGGTGATCGCTACGTAATTTTTTATAAATTTTTAACATTTGTATGTTTTTAATTTAATCTGAATTTCATAATTTTGGATAAAAAAATTTGTTTTTTAATCTTTATTTATTTAATTTATTTATTTTTGAAAATGTATGGAAGAGGAAATGACTTTTTTATTCTACCAAATATAAATACAAAGGTTCTGGTTGTAGCAATACAAAAATGTTTTTAAAAAATAAATAAATACAAATAATAACAAACAACCTAAAAACCTAAGAATAAATTCTGTTTTCGTAAAATTCCATAACCAATTTTACGATGCGGCGAGCAAAGGGAATTTCATATATAATTAACTAATTTTTATATAAGGTTCTACTGTGGACTGTTGTAATGTCATTGTACTATAAATAAATAATTTATTTATCTACATTTGTTTGCATACTGATAATGATAAAAAAATATTTTTGTTTACAATTTTCGTAAATTGAAAATATTTGAAATACGATATAAAAATGTCCCTTTAACAAAATTTCTTTAAAGAACATTTTTTAATCTGTCCAATTTATTGATGGCTTGCTTCTACCTTCGACAAATATTAAATTAAAAATCTTTTTTCACTTTTTTCCTAGCTATAGGAAACAAGAGAAAAAGGATAATGCCAGCTGCCAATAAAAAAATCTATAAAGGTATTTTTGAAATAGTGAATTACTCTCAGTTATTTAGGGGTGTTTTTTTATTGCATGGATTTATAACCTTGAAAAGGGATCTAAAATCCATGTATTAATAATAAAACTGCAGTTTTTTGCTCATAATGCCATTTCTATGTATATTTTATGTACCTGAAAAATGTATACTTGCCGAAATAAAATTAATATATGGAAAATTAATGATTAGGTTTAGAGAATTTGATGATTTCATTCGGTATTTCCTATAACCAATTTTGAATATATTTGATTTTTTTGGGGGAATTTTTTAATATTTAATAAATGGACTATTTTATATTTTAGTATTTCTCTAATAAAAGTTTGTTGTGAGGTTTGAAAAATAGAAGTTTCAAAATAATTGATTTTTTAATTCACTGGATTTTTTTGCTTTTAAAATGTGAATCATTATAGAGACATGACAATCAGTTCTGATATTTAAGCTGCTCGGAAGGCAGACGAGCTTGCCAGAAAAGGTGCGGAACTGAAGTTCTCCTCAACCATACTCGGAGTCATATTGTAATTCCCTAAAGACTGATATTAAAAAATGGAATGATGATATTCATCTCCAAAGCTGTCAAGTTTAAAACAAAAAACAAGTTACGAAAAACTAATGAGGCGTCCCGATCGAATTAGTCAGCATGAAATACTTACAAAAGAGAAAACGCTAAATATATCTGGCGACCACACTTCCTAACATTATTTTCAATGGTGAGGGATTATGCTTTTAAAATAGAGCGATCCGACGTTAAATGTGTGTAAAAGATGCAGATTCGAACGTGAAACAACTGAGAACTTTTTTTTCATGATGCAAGTGTTCTGGGTTGGAATGGAAACAAATTCTGATCAGTCGAATGAGTTTATTAGATTATTTTATGTTAAATATTTATAATATAATTTTTTTATGTTATATTGCAATAGTTTCGAAATATTTCTGCTTTTGTTAGAAAATCAAACAATAAATAATATCAGTAAAAGCAGAAATTCGACTCATCTTCCAGATATAGATCATCTCTACATTTTCCAGACTTTGCAAAAACAAAAAACACACATCAAAAATATTAAAAAAGGGACAAAATGACTTAATTAATAGCGGAAACGATTCGATCATTTTAAATTAAACTCAGATGGATTAATTATAAAAAGAATATAAAAAATATTAAATTTTTTAAATCATATTTCAATTTTTTTTTTTATATATTTATTTATTTGTTTGTTCCCCAACTATACAATAATTCCCATTCATTTTCATTAATTCTTTTCTGGATATATACAAATTAGTCTGGGCGCTTAAGTATACGGAAAAACCATATGGGAAAATAAAATACAGATCTATCCATATAAAGTCCAAATACAAAATTACACATTTGCCATGTGGTAACGAACCTCAGCAAAATTATACCATGGTTTTTTGAGATATTCTGCGTCATTCATATGAAAAAAAAAAGATGCTTTAATAAAAATGTTTCGTTTATCCATTTTTTTTTATTCGAGCAAAAAAAGATAAATATTTTTTTTTTTATGATTTTAATGTTTAATGCACTCCATCAGAAATTTTGTTAGTGCACTTTAATAGAAAAAGTTTTTGGTGTCGCAATAATTGGCCACCACAAAGTTAAAAAAGAAAAATGTATGAATAAATTATACTCAAAATTATTATTAGAGAACTTAATTAAAAAATTTGTTTATTTTAATACATTAATTTTTAATAAAATATTTCAATGGGAAATATTAAAAAAATATTAGGGAACCAAAAAAAAATACGCTTTGAAATTATCTTCTTTAAGTGTATGAAAAGGAAAATCTCATTTTGATATTGAAAATATAAAAAACTTGAGATTAAAATATTTGAAATTTAATGAAGATCAAGTTAAATTTTGATGGTTTTTTGTTTTTGAAATTATTTAAGACCATATGTTTCCTGATTATGAGGGCATAATATTAAAAATGTTTTTAATATTTTCAGAATAAATTAAATATGAGACAATTGCATAACCGATTTATCAATTTGTTCCGCAGAATTTCATTTATTTTTATCATGGTCTGTTGAAATTTAAATAATTCATCAATCGCTCAACATAATTAACTTTCTAAATTTCATTGTGTCTGTTCGAAAACATATTAAAAAGTTGTAGAAAACTCTATGGCCATAAATTTTTTATTTCATATAGTAAATCCATAACTCTCAATCGATAATAAAAGACATAGCCATTAAGAAGTTCAAAAACTTCTAATAGAAGCTTGAACATCGACCGACTCTGAAGTTTAAACTACCAGGATAGACAAGTCGCGAATTTGAGAGACAGTCTCGTTTATAACAAACCTTAAAAGAATCTGATCTGAACGAATTAACAATAACTTAATTAATTTTCAATATCTTTTTTGGCTTGGTCAAAATAGTTATCTTCTTCTTCTTAATGTTCCACTCCTCTTTGGAGGTTGGCCATCATCCTTTGAACATGATTCGTATTTAAGAGCTTATTTTGTTCAGAAGAAAAATTCCCATCAAATATTTTTTATTAAGTCATAATTCCACAATTATTTGATTATAGAATTGTAATTTTAATGCGTACAGCAAAATATTCGCTACCAACGCGACGTAATCCATAAATATATAATTGGCGACATTTTTATATCAAAATATTTTATTTCAGATATGCTTCATTCATTTATCTATTATGTTGACAACACATAATTTATAAAGATATATAAATTTCTCATCCTCGTTTTCAAATTTCATCCCATCGGTTGACAATATCATAATTTCATTACGTATATCTAATGAAATTATCAGTGATTATCGAGTGACTCATCATTAGCCAGCGTCATAATTCTATAATTTGAAAATCGTGGAAATGTAATTGATTGACAAGAGCCATAACTGGTGTAATTATGACCATGTATCATCGTAATATTCTGGATATTATCAATTTTTATAATAGTCGAATAGTTTTTATCATTACTTAATAAACTTAATAAAATTTTATTGAAATCTTATTTAAATCTACGTCACGAATTAAAGATTAAATTCACATTTTGAATACTAATTACGAATTGTACAATCAAAAAATTATAATACTTTATTGCCACGAGTCGTTTACATAAATTGTCGGATATTACATTAACTTTTTTTCAATTTTCTGTTGAAAATTCTAAAATTAATAAAAATATTTTAATATATATTTAAGTATTCCAATATTGTAAACTGTAAAACAAGACAAATTAATTCAAATTCGATATTGTCAAATGTCAATAACATCACAAACTCCACAAACCACAACTTTTGATAATATAAAATCGTGCGTTATTTGTATATATAAAATTTATTGGTCAAGTCATTAATTCGAATATAATTTTGATAAAAATGTTAAATTAAAATATATTTCAGTCCATTGTAAATAACTTCATAAAACTATTATTTATCAGTATACAAAATAATTTTATTTATAGGTACATTTCACCTTGACAAAACTCTTCTATAATGTCATCATCATCGACTGTTGTAGTTTTTCCACATGCTGCAACATTAGTTGCGGCGATCTGTGCTTTTGTTTTTGTCATTATCGGTGTTTTGGGTAAGTAACTTATATTTATAATTAAAAATTATTTTAAAAGTAGCTAAGTATCAGCTGTTAAGATTTTGATTTGTTTTATTGTTAATGAGGAGAAGAGTGATTCATTAAAACTTAAGTCCAATTTTTAAGTTAGCTCTGTAAATTAGAAATTAAAGTTGTAAAATGTTATTCAAAATGTAGCGTATAAATGAAATAACCAAATCATTAGCGTTATTTATCAAAAAAATTAAACAGCAAAAATCTAGCTTTAATTTTACTAGGCATTACAATTAAGTGTGAAGCTGATATTTATCACAGTCCGGAGCATTGGAAAATTTAAATTTTTAAAAAAATATTTAACTGTGTTTTTCATATAAATTAATTATTAATAACTTAATATGAAATATAATTAAGTTAAAATAATAAATATTTAAAAAACTAGCATCACCCTGTATATACATACTTCTACGAGGCTACGAAGCGTACTACCAACCAATAATTTATCTATACGACAAAATAAAAAAAAAAACTCTTTAATAGATTACAAGAACGAATCAGGTTTTGACATTCCATTCTTCCATTTTCATCAGTAACGTCCAAAGAATTTACATTTTTTAAAATAATGTACGATATTAACAAAACCTTTGCTCTGTCGTGCTCCTCCGTAATTAGGCTAATTATAATTAAACAAAAATTTCTAAATAAATAATACATATTTATATAAAAATATTCGTTTTTTTTATTATATTTATCAAAACAATTATAGGTAATCTAATAACGATATTGGCGCTAGTGAAATGTCCTAAAATGCGAGGTCATGCAACTACAGCATTTGTTCTGTCATTGTGCATATCCGATTTATTATTTTGTTCATTCAGTTTACCATTAACAGCAATACGATATTTTCAAGAGGTAAAAATGACATTTTATAATTTTACGTGCATTTATAATTAATTAAATGAATTTTAATTTAGGCATGGACATTAGGTGAAACACTGTGCAAAATATTTCCGGTGATATTTTATGGTAATGTTGCTGTATCGTTATTAAGTATGGTCGGAATTACGCTTAACAGGTAAAATAATTTTAAAATTTAGTTAAATCAGTTTTTTTAGTAAAATTTTTTTATTTTAAATGCAGATATATTTTAATAGCATGCCATAATAATTATGCACAAATTTATCAAACAAAATATATCGTGATACAATTATTTTTAGTTTGGGGATTATCGTTTTGTATGCTGGTAAAATTATGAAATTAATTTTTGAAATATTGAAATATTGAAATGTTTTATTTATATAGTTACCACCTTTACTTGGTGTCTGGGGTGAACTTGGTTTAGATGAAGCAACATTTTCATGTACAATATTAAAAAAAGATGGTAAATCCATTAAAAAATATTTATTTTTAGTTGGTTTTTTATTGCCATGTTTAGTTATAATCACATCTTATACTTGCATTTATATAAAAGTACGTCGGCAACAAATTAAATTAAAAGCTCATAGGTAAAATTATTATTGATTTATATTTAATTTGTTGAAATTATTGAAATGTCTTCGTTTTTTTTTACATTATTAGATCATTACAAAATTCAAAAGAATATCAAAAAACAAATCATAAAAATCGTGAAGATAATCGATTAACAATTATGATGGTGACAATATTTTTAGGTTTTCTAATATGTTTTTTACCATTAATGCTGGCAAATGTTATTGATGAGAATAATACATCATTTCCATGGTTTCATATATTTGCATCGATAATGGCTTGGGCATCTAGTGTTGTAAATCCATTTATTTATGCAGCTAGTAATCGAAATTATCGGTAAGAAATGACACTACATTTAATTGATCCAATTCATAATTGAAATTAAATGTAAATTTATCGAATACACAACATTGATCGAATTAGTTATGTACCGGAATTAATGGATTTGGTGAATCTGGAAATGATTTATTCTGTATTTGATCAATTTATACTTCAGATCAATTATGAATTCGGTTAAAAAAATTTTTTTTTAGAATTTATTATTAATTTTAATTGTTTTGTCTTTTCAGAGTTGCTTACTATAAAGTTTTTTCAGTTTTGAAATTTTGGGGTGAACCATTATCACCAATGGCTAGTAAAAGTTTTCCACCAAGTAGAAATTCAAGAGATTTATCAGGCCAAATCCGTAGTACACCATTATTTAATGGTGTTCATAAAAATAATAGTTGTATTACAAATTGCCAAGCTTATTCAGCCTAAAAATTAAGTTAAATAATATTTTTCTTCTGAACTATACTTAGCTACTTATTATTTTGTGAATTTATGTATAAAAATTCCAAAGATTTTTTATAATTAATTTAAAGTATATATAAATAAAATTACGCTAAATGATTTTCTTCCAAAGAAAGAAACCAAAATTATTATAAAGTTTATAATAATCAAAAAGAAACAAATTAATAATAAATAAAATTAGATTTAAATTATCAATGAGACAAAATATAATTTTACTTTTAAGTTTAGAATTTTCTAGAAATGAATATTAAATATATTTTTATTTTATTTTTTTTGTATATTATTTATTGTTTAAAATGAATAAAAAATATTGGAATTAAATATAAAAAATTCTTGGTCAATGGAAAAGAAACTTACAATCAAGAAAACTATTAGTCAGAAGAATCGGTTTAATCATATTTTGTGTTAATGTTAAACACTTGCTCGATCCAGACTTCGTCACCTTGAACACGATGTTATGGACGCAATGGAACTGTCATCGAACCCACTCAAATGCTCTTTGTACTACTTTGAAAGGCGTTCTAACTTAAGGTTAATATACCGCAGTGATTTTGACGCAACGGAACCTACTCAAATCTTAATCGATCCTTACTTTAATCCAGGTGTTTTTGTCCATCTTTCTAATTTAATTTTAAAAAAAAATATTTCTATATACTTATTAATCATTAATAAAAAGTGCTTAAGCAGAGCCAAACTTAAGTTATAAAAGCTAATTCAGCTAAACAAACAAATCTTTAAAGTTTAACGATAGAATTTAAAATTTATAATTTTATAAATAAAATGGTTAATTGTTCTCAACTATTTAATCTATAAAATTAAGCTATAAATTAATTATTAAATTAGTTTTATTAATAATAAAAAGCATATAAATAATTAAGTGATAATTTCATTGGGGAACTTTTGTAGAATATTTTTTATAGCGATAATTTACAGTCATTAGATATTTTTAAATTATTTATTTTACTTCGAAGTTGTGATAAATATTGCCATTATCGCTCCAAATAAAACTCCCTTTTTCTGTGATCGATTTCATTTAACATTTAACGTACTTCATACCGAAATAAACATAAATTCTAGTTGAAAGTTTGAACTTTTAAAATTATATCGTTTATGATATTAAAGTATCAAGTTTCTGAGTTGATGTTATTCTTTAATTAAACTTTTAAATATTAATAATTAGTGTATACAAATTCGGATTGATTCCAAGAGCATATGCTAAAGTACAGAATAAAAATATTAAAATTAAAATTATATAATAATATAAAATTTTGTATATAGTTCTCACTAATTCCACTTTCTTCTGAATATATATACTAACTTATTTAACCAATATCAACTAACCCTAACTTGTTTAAAATAGTTTTACTAATTTTGAGTTATATTCGTTTAAATTTAAATAACTGATTAATGATTAGTTAATGAAGACTTTAAAAATTCAAAAATTGCGAAATAGTAACAGAAAAAATGGTCTTAAATATGTAGTGACAAGGTTGGAGCTACATTTTTTTTAAATAAATACTACAACTAAATCTAGTAACTAAGTAAATTCACGAATCAGAAACTAAATTCTAATTTGAAACATTTTTATTTTTTCTATTCAATATAAATTTTTTATAAGTTTGCATACTTTTAGGAGTTCCTTAAAATTATAAACATCTAATTCTAATGAGAATTGAATTTCGAAATTTTATTAAATGAACTATAGGAAAAAATATTGAAATTTTTTTAAATGTGAAGCTACTACATTGAAACCCATTATTTTAGGAAATTATTTTCCATTGGATAATGGTATGGTGAATCATTCATTATTAAATAAAATCATTTTTAGTTTTTAACTTGTTCAGTTAAAGAACTTCTCGTACAATTCAGCCTGAATTACTTTTTTTACTCGAATTTGTAGAAATAGATTACGATGAAAAAGTTATTAATGATTGATCGAAATAAAATTTATAGTATTTTTGGTATTTCGAATAGTTCGAATTTAGATATGAACTGAAAACTCTTTTGGACTCAGTATTTTTTTTAAATACATAAATTAAATTATATAACAATATAACATCTATCTTTTTTATCGTAGTCCACCATATTTTTTTTCAGATTCAGCTACTTTTAGATATATATATATTCCTATATTTTAAAAGTCACTGTTCCTTCTCTATAACACATATGGATTTAAATATCTTGCTTTTCATTTGGCGACAAAAAAACTCATTACAACATTTAAAAGAGATTAATGAAGACTGCGCTTAACTTTATAAATTTTGATATGTAGTTAACTTTAAATTAGGACTTGTATATAATTACATTTAGCACTTGTTTAATAATAAGTTTACAAGCGTAACATAAACTTATTATTAAAGTTTTTCATCAATTCAACAAGACTTAACAAAACAGCATGTAAATATTTATGGTATATTCTTAATTGAAATTGACTTTACTAATTATGTAAAGATCAATATTTATGATTTATTTATATGTAATAGCTATGTGTTTTTAAATTCTTATAAATCTAAGCTATAAACAGATTTATTTAGAATCTTTATATTCAGATTTAATTAGTTCTCTGGAAAACAAATATTAATGAATAATAATTAATATTATCAAAAATTGTTGATTTATTTATACTCACACATAAAAAAGAAATGTAGAAGATTTTTTTTTCATTTATTTACACTATACTAGCAACGATAGATAACGCAGCGTTAATGTAAGAAGACAAGATTGAAATTTTTTATGGAAATCATTGTGTTAAAGATAAAAACCGTCGCGCAGTTTATTATTCATCTGTACATTGATTCTAAATAGTTTGATTTAATACAATAATATGCTAAAATAATATAACTAAAAAAAATTCCACTCAGTGATTATTATAGTAATGATAATTTTAAAGTTTTATTTGACATCAAAAATATCAAATACTAAAATTAGAATATTAATTTAGAAAATGCAGTGGGTACTTTATAATCCGATGCCTACGCGAAAGGTTCGTTCTTAAAACTAAACCAAAAAAAAATTGTTATTTATATTAATTTAGAATGAATTTAACATTGAATGAATTAAATTCGAGTATTTATATTGCTTTAAGTGGTTTTCAGGATGGAAGTAGTATTGGATCAGAAGAAATTGTTCATCATAACCGAATAAATATTTTGAGAGACACACAGGCCTACAAAAGTAAGTAAAGAATTTGTCAAGTAAACTTAATCTTAAATGGTTGATTGTTCATATTTAATAATAAAATTTTCGAATTTCTGATTGGAATCAATTCTTAATACTAATTCTATTAAACTACATATTACTCTTAATTCCTCTTAATACAGAGGTACTACGAGTAATATAATTAAATGGATGTTCAGTTAGTAAATAGTTAATTTAAATTATTCATTCATCCATTAAATGGAAGTTAATTAATTAAAATATTTTTTTGTTATTTGTTTTAGATAATGCATACTTTAGTTATAATGGCAATAGTCGATATTTTGAATTGAGTCCTCTACTACCATTAGGAATGATATTTATTATTTCAACGATTATATTCATATTAATTATATTTCGACGATGGCCAGGACTTGTGGCAGGAATAATTGCTGGTACATTAACAAGTGTTTCAATATATTTGACATTATTGGCACTGAAGGAAGAAAACCTAGTTTATGAATAAAACAAGGATAATTATTTTAAATTTAGTTTTTTGTATATAAATAGCATTTAAATTTATTTTTATTTAATAATTATTTAATTTATTTCCAAGTTAAATTCATATATTTTTAAAATGTTTATGTTATTTAAAAATTCTATTATTTTCCATTTAATATGTGGATAATATATTTATGTTAAGCATGTAACCTTCATATAAAATAAATTGAATATTATCAATTTTTTACAAAATTACAATATGTTCTTGACATATTTGCAAATATATTGAAAAAAAAAATTATATTCGAATTCGTAATTGAACAATTCTGTGGCAAAATGTAATAGTAGCTCAAGTCGAAATAACCGAAAAAGAAAAATTGGTTGTAAGATCATCTTAAGTCAAAAATTTAGGGAACTTGAATAATAAAGAAACTTAAAACTGAACATAAAAGTTTGTTACCAAATGTTAATTTAGCTAACTTAAGTTTATATAAACGACTTTATTTAAATTCGCTTAAATATCTTAAGTCTTTTGATTTTTGGTTGGTTGGTTTGAATGGAGCCAGCCCTCAAGGACCTCCAATATTTTTTTAATTTTGTTAATTGATTTCTCAACATTTTCAATTTTTCGATATGATCTACTCTTACATGTTACCACATAATTGTTGCTTTTATTTAAAAGAAAGATAACATTTTCTATAGTTTACTCATCGGTTTACTTTACTATAATGAAGAAGCTTTTTTAACGTTTACCTATGCCATGCGCAACTTTTGGCCAAGACTACAAATACTTCTTTATCAATAAAAGCTTGTCAAAAGTGTTGACAATCAATGTTCCCTTTAAATTAGTTAAGTATAGTTGGAAAAAAGTGAAACTTAATTCATGGACAATTATTTAGTACTAATTATGACACGCAAAATATCTAGAACTTTGTTTTATTAAGAGTACAATTAATAAATAAAGGATTTTTTTTGAAATTATTTCATTTCGATTCAAATTGTAATTGTACATTAACAAAAATGTTTCGAACCAATGAAGTATTAAAAATAAATCCGGATTTAGAACAAGATGATTTAGATCAATTTTCTGGTGCTACATTAAAAATTTCAAATGATGAAAATTCTGAATTATCTTCTTTACGAAATCATAATTGTAATACAGCAACAAATAATGTTAAAAGTTCAATTTTAAGTGGTTCATCATCACCAATATTGGAAAATTCCAAAAATAATAATTGTATTGGGAAAGAAGGTAAACAATTATTGGTTAAATGAAATTGTCAAATTGTCAATTTATATATAAATATTTTGTAGAATTTCCCGATAATAGTTTTAATATTGGTAAACCAGCAAATGATGAACCAATTGGATGTCCTGGTGAATATTTTTCATTTCGTTCAGGTCAATTTGAAAAGGCTGTTAATGAGGTTGTCAATTTTTTATTGAGACCAGCAAATGATACAGACATTTTAGGAAGTTGGTTACTTACTGAGTAAATACATAATATTAAAAGTTTTTTAATTAATATTAAATATTTTTAAAAAATATATAAATCCATTTATAGTGTTAGCCATTGGGATCATGAAAGGGAACGAGTATTTATTCTGACAACGAAAACTTTTATTATAATTAAATATGATTTTATAGCATTGAAAATTCTGCAACACAATAAAATTCGATTAGATCAAATTGATACAGTGTTAAGAGGCAAATTAACATACCCTCAAACATCATTAGTTCCGTAAATAATTTTAACACAATTCTTATTATAAATAATTTTTAATCTTGCAAACCTTTTTAGACGAATTGAAGGTATCACAAATGGTGTGTCATCAATTATTTGTGGTAATTTATTATCTAATCGATTTTTTGGACAAAAAAAATCTACAATTTCATCGAAAACTGTACCAATTTCGTCAAATGTTCCAAAACTAACAATTGCACAAAGATTTGATTTTTCACATTTTCGTCCAACGTAATAAATTTATTAAGTTTTTATGTGGTTCATTTCTAAACTAAATTTCTATATTAAAATATATATAGTGAACGAAAAGATTTAGGAATACGAATTCTTTGGAATCGGGGACAAACTTTACCATTACTAAGCTCATGGAATCCATTTGCTGTTGATATACCATGGACAACAGTTAAAGATCATCCAATTTATTCATGTCAAGGTATTAAAATTATTTTTAATAAATTTGTAAGACCAAAAATTAAACAATTTTTGTTTTAATTATATAGATCCAAAAGCTACGGTGCAAGCTCAAGAAGATTTTGAAAAAATACGTTATACATATTGTGTAGAATCATTATATAATGCATTATTATCAGTTTTTGCAAATTCCAATCCAAATAGTGTCAATTTTAATTGTTGTTTCGAAGATGGTCCAATATTAATGGAAAATTATGTTGGAATTGGTGCTGTGATTCATAATAAAAATAATTTTGGTTTTTTTAAATGTCGTGGCAAATTTAGTTTTTAAAAAAATAATTATATATGAATTTTAATACACTATTTAATAAATTATAAACTTTATTATATCAATTAATTGATTATCATATTTGATTAAAGTATATAGTCAAAAATTAAAAAAAATAATGTCGATAATAATTATATTTAATATATTTAATAATTATTTAAATGATCTAAATGTAAATGAATAAAAAAATAATAAAGAAAATTATAATTCTAAGTAATTGTATTATAAATCTTCATCGTCTGGGATAAACCACTTAAGTCTCTTTGGTATTAATACCTAAGTCAGTTTGTTTGAAATAAATTCCACAAAATTAAATGGATTTGGTCATCTAAAAAATCATTACTAAATGCATTACGACGCGTAATTCACAAAGTTATTTAAAAAAAGGCTTTCCTTAAAAATTCCAAAAAAGAGTTAAGTGCTTTTGGCCAAGTGCTTTTTATGATTCATTCTTTCATAAAAGGTTAAGTCATTCTTCTGTAAAGGATCAATAATTAAAATTCATTATCAGGATTTAAAAAACTAAAAACTTCCAACAAAAATATTTGTAATTTTTATGAAAAATTTATTGACAGGTAGTATAATTATTTAAAAAGTTTAATTGTAGTGCATATGGAAATGTTTAGCATCTCCTATTTATATAATAAATATTTTCATAATTATTATTATATTTATAAATATTTACATAACTTATAATTTAAATTTTCAATCATTTCGATTTTGATAAATTAACTTTTGAATTTTCTTCATTCTTCGAAGACATTTATATTCATAAATAAATTATTATAATAAAATATAAAAAAATATAGAAAATTATTTATTGAGATAACATAACAAAATAATTATATAAGAAAAAAAATAATAATCAATTTATATAAGTAATAATTAATAATAATTTAATTAGTGGATTTTTTTTGAATATGTTTAATCGGTCCTAATGATAACAATGATGTTGCTCCTAATCCTAATAAATTACATATATTTGTATTATTGGCACCCTGTACAGATACAATTGGAAATCCATAACAATTATTTGTTGTTTTACAATTCAATGGAATATAATTTGTGATACCAAGTGCAGCTAGTTTCTTTTTAACATCATCATTTTTCAAATCAATTATTGGTATACCTAATTCATCTGGACTTGCTTGTGTACTTTTATGTGATTTCCATTGATGATCTTGTAAACCTTCTGTACTAGAAAATAATGCCGGACAAAATTTACATTTAAATGCTTTTACATTATTATTACTGCCGCCGCCGCCACTGTTCGTATTTGTTGCTGGTGTTGTTGGTGCTGATGAAGCAGCTGATATAATTTTTGTTATAATATTTTTATGATCACGATTTGTATGCCGGCTAAGCATTTCATTTGATAAAAATTTCTCTTCACAACCTTCAACTGGACATGAAATAAATGGATCATTATTTGAATTTGATTGTGAATCAGTTTCATTATTATTTGATGTTTCTTCGGGTTTCTTTTTCGATATAATACTAACGGAATTATTAAGTTGTAATTTTTGAACAGCTTCTTGTGTAGCCGATGAAGTTTTTTCTGGAATTTGTGGTTCAGTTGTTTCTTTGACTTTACCACTTTTTTGTGTAACTATAATACCACGTGTTGCCAATATATTAGCTACTTCCTTGGGATTCTTTTTTGCTTCACGATTTTTCAAACTTAGAGTTATTTGATCGTTGAACTGAATGGGAGAGTCACGTTGTTGCTGTTGTTGTTGTTGTTGTTCTTTCGGTTTTGAAAATGATAGCGGTCCAGCTTGACTATGAATTTTAACAGCACCTCCAACAACACTTTTAATAACTGGAAAACCGTCTGATCTAATTGCAGTGTTTCGTGTTTCTGGTCCATCTAATCTGATTTTCTTTTGAGGTGGCTGTGTACCACCATTTTGTGGAGAATTTGCCTGTCTTGACAAACCCGCATTTTGGACTCTTACTTCACGGGGTCCATGTACTCCTGGAATCCGATTGCCGGGCCCAGGCGCTGGCATTTTATTGACTTGAGAATTTTGTATAATTTTTACACCAGATGGTCCGGCAACACGCGAAGCTGGACCCATTACTCGTTGCATAGGATTTTGTAATTTTGCTAAAGGTGGTGCTTGTGATCCAGGAATTGGCCGATTACTATTTGTTGGACCGTTAGTACGAGGTCCAGAATAAGTTTGAACGGGACGAATCATATGAACAGTTTGACCCTGACTTGGTTGGGTTCTTGAAATTGGTCCTATTGGTCTAACAGGTGGACTTAAAAACTTTGGCCGAATTGAAGTTTGCTGACCCATCACCATAGGTGGTGATGGACTTGCTACTGGGCTGCTATTTGTTTGGGGACCACCTACTCCTGGATATCCAACTTTTTGCATTTTTGCTTTGAGAAATTGTCCAGGCCGAGACATTTCATTATCTGCAGGGAAATTTTGTGGATAGCCTTCGTGTTGCATCATGTGTTGTTCAAAACTAGTTCCTGGTTGTCTACTTGCAACAAGCTGTGTTCCAGGCACACGATATAATGGTGGCGGTGGTCTGCGAGAAATCATATCTTGTTGGTGGTGTTGAGGGGGATGAAGTTGCTGTGAAGGCATCATATAGTGTGAAGGCCGGTCAGTATATCCTTGTATTTGTACCATATGATGTTGTTGTTGTTGGTGATGAAGCATTTGTGCTTCATTATGCGGATACATTACTCCATTATGTCGAACCATTCCAACACCTGCATGTGAATAACCAGATTGTGGTGGTACCATTCCACCTGGATAACCACGGCCATAATGCATGTTCATTGGATGCATCGGATGTGGATGACGATGTTGAGGAAAATGTGGATTACCTAATTGTGGGTTCATTGGATTCATGCAATCATGTCCAGTAATTCGTTTATGCTCATACAGCTGCATATTATCTACAAAATTGGCATTGCATACATTACATATATGCCCAAGACGATCAATTGATATAAATTCACTTGGTGTTGAATTTGCTGACCAATCCATTTCCTGATTATTTGCATTCATATCAGTTTGATTGCAATGTAATAATTTTTGTAATAAATCTCCAGCTGTTTCACTGCTTACTTCACCACTAAATTGATCAAGACCGTCCAATGTTGGACATTCAAAATATCGATTAGCACTTGGATTTATAATTGGTTTAATATCACCCATAGATGTATTCGGAACCTGCATATTTTCTAGCATTTTTACTGGTGGTGTTGTAGCCGTTAATGATGGCGGACTTTTACTTTGTTTTATTTCATCAGCTCGTAGTACCCGAATTCCTCCTTTATTTTGTTTATCTTCTGTTATTGTTTCTTCAGTTCGTTTCTCTCTTGTTGATCCCATTTCTTTATCATCACGTACTACATGAAAGTTATGATTATTATTACCAGATATTTTTAATTTTAATTTAAGACTACCACTAGCTGCCGAAATATCTTTGGATTTTGATAAATTATCTTTTGAATTATCACCACAATTATTTTCAGCTAAATCTCTAATTTTTTGTAAATATTCTGCCACATATTTATTATCATCATTTAGTTTTTTAATTACAAGCATTGGCATTGTGACATGCCCCCGAAGATGTGACATAAAATCTTTTGTTCTGCGAAATTGTGTATTACATGTTTTACATAAACGTTTTCTTTTCCGTTTTAATAAATTTGTTGTACCGCCATTTTCTTCATCTAAACTTTCAGCTGATGAACAATTTGATGTAACACTTGATGGTGATAGTGATGCAGTCGGTAATACAATTGTTTTAACGAATTTATCTTTACTTTGACTAGATTTACGTGATCTAGTTCCTTTAGGTTTTTTATTTGTGCTCATATTTGTGTTATTACTATTATTAGTTACCACCGATTGATTACACCAGTCCCAATCCGAATTTAAAAATGTTTTATAACCAATTTCTGTACTATCGGTATTATGATTTTGCGGTTGTTCATTTGTAGTTTGTTGTGTTGGTGGATTTGGAAATAAGTCAACACAATTTAATGCTGGAAGATCTGGAAAATAATATAAAATATATTATTATTTTAGAATTATTTAAGGATGGCTTTAATAATTAAAATAATATGTTATTTTTAAATATTTAGTAATAAACACATAATCAGAGTTTTTAATAATTTATAGTTAAATGTTAAATTTTAAATAATTTTACCACCTCATCGAATTTTTAGAGAATTCACTATTTTTAAATTTAATAATCATAATTTTTTTAATATAAAATTGGCGGTTTACTTATTTTTCAGTGGTTTTTATGTTTCACAAAATATGAAGGCATTTATGATTGTTTAATATTTATTTTTACAATTCCTGATATTATAACCACAAATTTTTAAAATGAATGTTTCATAAAACGCAAATTTTATAAATGGGCCTACTATTGTTAGTCACAAAATGCTTTAAGATTTCACTTTGTCCGTCTGTCCTGTCTCGTTGTCTGTCAATGTCAATACGTACGTTATTGTCTATATAGAGATGGAATATAAAAACTTTAAAGTAACACGATTCGAAAGCATTGTTTCTCGCAGATTTTGATGTAACAATTAATTGATCCTCCCAGATTTCGCCCGCTTGGCAAAATAAGTTTGCTATTTTGCATATTGACTTGAACGAATATAATCATTAATTGACTCTCCACCAGGATCATAACTAGCTGAATTTCACAATGCCAACAAAAATAAAGTTTGGGATTGCTAATTTTCATTTTAAGCGAACATTGTTGAGCCTAACAGCCACAGTAATAGAGAGAAACAAAACCTAGATAAGACGTCCTATCAATTTTCAAGTTTTGTATATTCTAAAAAAATAATAATATGTAAAATTATTTGACCCCTACAAAAAACATTACATACATAGCTCCACAAATATTTATAGAAGAGCTCAATTTGAATTATATATATAAAATATTAAATATCAAACTTCGTTTAAAAATCTTAATTAAAAAATAAACTTAATTATATTAATTATATAAACTTAGACATTAGACTCTTTTATTAGTTGAATATTATTAAAATATTGTAACAATTTTAATATATTTTTTGAAACTTATACAGTAAGATTAATTCAAATATATTTATGTATATTTAAAATTCCATTTAAATAAAGCCAATAAAATTCGCCCTTACAATTACTACTGTATAGTTAATGATATTGTTCCTATCTTCCTTTTTCCCATAGTACAAAGGTTTAATCATTACTTCCAGCATCATGAATATAATAATAAGTAATCGGTGCTCCTTACCACATAACACAAAAAAAGTTCCCTTTCTTATGATTAACGTATAGTTATTATCGTTATCGACATGATATATACACAATTTACATTAACAAAATATAATTGCTCAAAACCCCATCTATGCGTTCTACCCTCAATGGATTCTAGTAATCTAAAATTCAATCAGTCATGGCAGAACATAAAAGGGGGTAATTATTTTAGCTTTAAGGATTCCTAAGGTTTTCTTATTTAATTTATTTTTATTCTGTATGATTTGATTAGGGCGGAAATTTAAATAAATGTTAAATTAATAATCAAAAGCTTACAGTCCACATTCAAATCTAATTCGAACATTTTTTTGTTTATCGACAAAACATACAATAGGAAAATGTATAATAATAACAACTGTCATTCTATTCAATAATCAATGAAAAATTTCCATGGAAAATTCAATTTACCGAGCTGTAGATAATTTAATAAAAAAAAAATCGTGCTGGTTCGGAATGAAAAAAAGCAACAAAAAAAAACATTTTAATGATATATTTTCTTCAGCAATATAAGCTTAAAATATCCTTTCCAACATTTCCCATTTATAAAATCGATTTTCCTTTTATACTGTGCTGTGAGCTGCGTGTTATTTTACTCATACTATAAACCCCCAAAACCATTAATTCATTCTCCACACCATCCTTAGCCGCTTATCAGGGCAAATGTGTCTAACGAAAGCAATATCGGCACCCGATATAAATGTATATATATAATTCCCATTATTTCTATTTTTAGTCTTTGGGTGTTTGTTTTCACAATGTTTTATATAATACAGAATATTGTAGATCTCAAAAACCCTGGCATCCTGGTGTACATTATGTTCAGAATTCGAAAATACAGAAAAAAAATGGAAGTATATTAAAGATTGTACATAAAATACTACATAATAGATACAGATACGATTATGTATATATGAATTTTATATGTTTTATTAGAAGTTAGATATTTATTTAGAAGTTTTTAGATCTCTGAAGGTCTGAAGCATTAAAAATATGGTGGTGTTTTTGTTCTAAGTATGAGAGGAAGGTTTTTTTCGAAATTCGATATTATTTTACGTGCTTGGAATCCATATTATGAAAAAAAAAACCAAAAAAAAAATTTCTTTTCTTAATTTATTTTTTATGAGCGTTTTAGGTATAAAGTGCAGAATAAAAAATTGTATGTATATCTATAATAAAAACTAATTTGAAAAATTATATATATATATGAAATTATTTCACCACGTTACAGTGTTGTGTATATTTTGAATGACTTAACTGGGGATTTTTGGCAATTACTCAGATCATTTTATAATTTTTTTTTGGCTTCAAGTCAAGTGAAAATTATCTTCAATACAAAATTTCATTTAACCATATTTGAATGTTGGCAGAGTAAAATTTTATTTTCGATCAGTAAAAATTAATGCCAAAATTTTAACTAATGAGTATTCAGAATAATTTATGGTTATTCAAAATGTTCATTTCAAAAATATTGGCGATTTTTATTAAATATGGCAATTCGCAGTAATATAAGAAATGAAACTTAGAAAAAGAATCGTCAATTTTTAAACTTCAATGAACTCATTAATCATGATTATTATTAATAGGGTTTCTGATATAAAGAAGAAAAAATATAATGAAAGCAGGTACTCGTATTGTGAGTGGATGAAATTAAGTGCAAATTCAGTAAAATTTGATATATAGGAATTTATTCTTGCTCTATTACTTTTAGTTCACTGTACTTTCAAAAAAAAAATTTAAGCAAGACTTCATACAGGTTTGTTTGCCATAATTTGTTGAAGTTAGAATTTTCCAAGTAAATATTTAGGGTTTTGAATTATTACTATTAAAAGTACTTAGTTAAAAATATATTAATAAATTTCAATGAATTATAGAATAAGAATTAATTTCCCTTTACGATTCCGAATATGTATAATATAAACTGCGCACGCAATCCTTTACTGCGTAACCATAAAAATATATTTTTCTATTTCAAAATGAATATCTTTATATTTTTAGCTTGTGCTCCGTAAGGTCAATAGGTCTAAAGCTCAATATATAGTTCTGAAATTACTTTGCACCACTAAACAAATTTTCCTCCTCAACTATTTGATCACTTCGTGTATAACTTAGCTGCGCTACTTAAGTTACAATACCATTTTCAGATTAATTTTCGTATTTAGAATTTGAATTATTCAAATCAAATTCGACGTAATTTTTTTCAAGGATTACTTTAGCTGGGTTTATTTTCTGCAATGATTTCAATTATATTTAAAATGGTTTTAGCCAATTTGTTTATTCTGTTACTTACATTACAGTGTTTTAATTAAGGCACTATGTGCAATGTGCATATGCACTCAATATCGTTGCAGTCAAGAATTTAGACGCTACGCAGTTTATGCAACGTAACAAAATTGGAAAAGCAGCTAGTATGCATAAATTTCGACTGCATCTTTGTACGACCGGTTGTAAATTGTTAATATTTGATATTTAATATTTTTTTTTAATTTTCTGTGGATTCAAACTTACACTTTATTATCATTACCAGCCATTTTGAATAAATTAATGATACACGAAATAAATTACATTTATTAAAACTTGCAGCCTATTTTTCGTCGACTGCAAAGGCTGTATTATTATTTTGAATTTTAATCTGACTGATGCTTTTTCAGCAAATCTAAATTAATGAGTGACTGATTGCGAAAATTGGCGACACTATAAAGCTTTAATTAAAATTTAAAATTACTGTACGACAATTTACAATTTCTTATAAATGAGTTCTAGTTTAGTTTTTCAGTAAATCCTTTTTAAGAAGTATCTAAGATAGTTTGGAAAGACTCCAATTTAATTTGAAAAACGTCGATTTCAATCTGAAAATGGCAAATTTTGATTTATTCTAAGTTACACGCTGTGCAATCGTACGCCAAATATTTATATAGTTAGTAAATCGTAATTTTAAACATTTATTTTGTAATTTAAATGATTTTGTGATCAAAATGATATTAATTAAAAATATAACTTTACTACATCCAATGATTTCACATTAATTAATATCGACAAAATTAATTTTTCTTTTACCAAGTTGTTAATATACAAAATGCCGAGAAAACTAAATGAAAATAATTCCAATAATTAGTAAAATGAATTTATGTAATGGTGGGTTTAATTGTGAAATTATATACATTTATATACAACAAAACATTTATTATTTATATATATTTTAATATATGTATATATTATTTTTAATAATTAAAATAATTAATAAGGAATTTCAGATTTGTAAATATATATAACTTACTTTTACTCTGAAATTGATTCTGCAAACTTCATGATTATATTTTATTGATGATGATTTTTGATTAATTAAAGATATTTTTTATTTATAGATATTTTTACTTTGTAGCGTTTTTCATACATTTAATTATTTAATTATGTTTTTTTTTATTTGTATAACTTCTATTATAAAATTTCTGATTTTTGTTAACTAAATAAATATCATTTCTGAAAATATTAACAAAGTTTTCTTGGTTATGGTTTTTTATTTTAAAAAACAAATTATTTCTCTTTCTGATTGTTATTTTTTTTTATTAAATTTTCACTTAAATATTAAAATTTATAAATAAAGTGTTTTTACCTTCTTCGAAATCTAGACAGAATGTTGCAAAGGACATTGCGATAAGTTTTTTTTTTAGTGTGTTCTGAAAATAAAACCAAATATTTGGATTTAAAATTTAAGTATATTATCGAGATTAACTGAAATTTTGAAAAAGTAAAAAATAAATAAAAAACAAATAATAATGAATTGTAAATTTTGTGGTTTTTTGAAAATTTATACTCGTAGCATTTAAATTTTATGATTTCATTTTGTTATAATTTAACTACAGACTAACCAACCAAAATTAGATAGAAGAAATATCAAATAAAAAATATTTATTGTAGTTTCCTTTAATGTCACTCTACAATATAAGCGTTGACTTTAAACTTAAGTGTGAATCTAAGTTTAGCTAAGCAAAAGTATGTAAATCTCGTTGACGGAAATCTTGAAACGCCGAAACATTATTTGCCAAATAAAAATTGGAGCATTTAAATTTCTAATTAATAATTATACTAATTTTTTTGTTAGGCTTTCATTAATATTAAATAAAATATATTAAAAATTGTTTTAAATATTATAATATTTAAATTAACTTTTAAAATATTGTATTTACTAGTTCCTGCCCTGTAATGCTACAACCAAAACCATAAACAAATGTTGTCAGCTTTTAACCTATTGAAATATTTTTTTAATATGTGTAAATTATGAAGTTTCAGGACGAAGTTTCTAGTCTAGGCTTACATTGGAAATTGACCTTAACTTAAACCACAGCTGTATGTACATTCGAATTTCTTTAATTACAAGTATTTCTTTAATTACAAGTGACTAAAATGAATTATTTTATATTTAAACGCCATCTATGATTCCTAATTCATATACTAGTTATAAACTTATCAGAAGTTAAATCGGAAGGAAACACAAAAAATGCAATGGAAGTTAAAGGATGTTAAAATTTTGAATATTGAAATATTTCTAGAATGTAAACAAAATTCAAATTTATAGTAATATTAAACATTTATCGAAAATTTGTAATATCAATAGCTTTTTTTTAAAAACATCGCAAACTATATAATTACTAATTATAATATATTTTATTTATTCAAGAAAAATGAATCAGCAATGTTTCGTTATCCAATTCAGACAATTTTAGGCAATCAATAGAAAGGAAATTAATATGAAAATACATTTTATTATTTGATTATTTCCAGAAAATGAAAAATTGATACAAATTGTTAATATAAATTATATGCTTAATTAGCAAAATTACTAATTAAACAAAATTTATTATTAGTAAATATATTCGTTAGGTTAATTAATAAAATTAATTTATATATTTTGTTTGTTAAATAAAATTAATCATTTCATTTTTAATTATTATTATTATATGATTGGGTGTACGAAATTGTAAGAAACACGATTTTTACAAAAATGTGATATGACAGGGTGTAAAATAATTATTTTAAACTAGAAAATTGTAGTTATCTAATCTAAAAATTATATTGTAAACTGTTTTGGGATAATATTAAACCGATGATACTTCTTTGTGGGTTTCAGTACGTAGATACAACACAATTATTTCTACTTTTAACATACCTTTTAATTTGTTCAATGTGCTAATGAAATGCCATAATGAAATATATGTAAGTGAATGTGTGTTGATAAGAATTATGGTAACTGAAGAAAGAATTGTTTCCTGTTAAATATTGTGGTTTATATAAGATTAAATATTTATGGATGGGAATTAAATTTTAACATACCAAAATTAATATCTTATTAATATTGTTTCAAATTATTTCTAAAAGTTCCTTTTGAATAACTTTTGAACAGCTTTTTGAATAGAAATTCAGAAAAACAAAATTATTTTTTAACAACGATTTATTTGTTATTTTTTGTGAATAAACTGTACGAGGTTTATAGTTTGAAAACTTTTGAAAGCGACACTGAATATAACATCCAGTCGTAAAACAAAAATGTCTACCTTTTTTAACATTTTTATCTGGCCAGAATATAAAATAAATTTCATTTAATTCCGTCAATTAATTCTTCGGAAGGAAGGTTTAGAAACAGAAGAAATTCATTTGAAGATGATGAAACTGTTAACATATATACCTAGAGTTTCAACGTGGTCGTATAAGCATTGAAGGCAGTCCATGCAGCGCAGTGAACGTCAACAAAATTAGAAATCGGACGGTAAAACAATTAACAATTAACGCACAATATTAGACAAGCCTGTAGGATCAATTGGATAGTAAAATGTATTATAGAATAACAAAAAAAAATATGTTTCATTAATGCATTTGCTCACTAAAGTGTTTTGACCATGGAAAAGTCAACGAATTGAAGTACGAATTACTTGCCAATACAGTGTACTCATCAGATTTGTCTGCCTTATACCAAACATGTACCAATACCAAACATGCATTATTAAAATTTCTGGAAAGCGATTTTCGTCTAATCAAGAATAATTTGATAGATCTGTGAATAGATGGGTTATTTTACAAGCCAAATCTGTTTCTATAAACAGGGTATATAGAATTATTAGCTGAACGTTGGACCTACAAAAATCGTTCTTTCTTTATTGCTTTCAAATGTTTTCAAACAGTCTGAAGTCAAAGTCATTCTTAATTTCACTTATATAATTTCACTTATATAATTTTTTGTATTATATAAATATATAATTAATATTTTAATTATATAGTTAGAAAAAAAAACTATACGATTTAAATTATCAGCACTACTTTCAAGCAAAATAAAACCTAATTTATCAGTGTTTACGTATATCAGAACCTGGACCAGATAATCTTTAAAATTCATTCTCTTTAATAAAATTTCTTACTTCAAATTTCAGGGATCTTTTTGATTTGATCACTAAATACTCTGTTTTAGTAGAAAAGAAAATTCTGTAAAAAAACAGAGAGAGATGAACAGCCTGTTACTGCGTGAATAGCATCAATCTATCCTTTTTTTATTTTAAAAAAAAATAGAAAAACTGAAATAGCTTTTAATATTACATATAAATAATTTGATTTGTAGCTTAGTACAACACATCGACGAGGCCATTAATTATTTTCCCAGTATGAAAGAATATCACGAATATCACAAATTTAAATTAAATTATCAATTTATATTTCAATTACTGAAATATACAGATACAATTAATTGAACTAAATTTTGTAGATTGTATTTCAACGCCAGGTCGCCTTGTAATAAATACAAATTGTATGCTAAAAATTCGATATTATATTTTAATTGTTTTGACAGAATTTTCTAGGTTTTTACTATGAAAATGTTAAGAACTATTTTTACACCATAACAGCAATCAATAATGAGACCTATATTTATCAATGCAGTGTTCTCCAACCCAAGATTTCGACGAAAATGTTTGAGGGTTCCGCGATAAAATTTATAAAATATATTAATTTCAATATTATGATCAACAACGCTAAACTGAAGCGACGGCGACACCAAAATTATATAAATACATACAATAAGGATTCAAATTAAAATATATAACAACGAGAAAACTCATAAAAACGTATTTAGATTTTACGGGGAATCCCATTACAACAAGAGTTTTCAAAAATGTCAATCGTTATTCGCGATCCACATTGTTGTGAATAAAAAATTCACTCGTTTTTAAGCTCAAAATTGTTTATTTTATAGAGAATATTCACAATTCTCAGTTCGCGTTTCATGTGAAAGAAATGTCAAAAATTACGAATATGTATTCCATAATACTGCAAAGTCTATAATACTACTATGAACTATGAAAGTCTAATCTGAACAAATTAATGAAGTCTAATATAAACTGTATGAACGTTTATATACTTATGGCTTTGAAGCTGACGAATGCAGAAGAGAATAATCTAAAAGAAAATACCTACCTCCATAAAATTTTTGTTGCAATTAGAAGGGAAACAGAATATGATTTCAGTAAAAGATACTACGAAGAATAATATGACATAACTAAAAATGACGAAACATAGTTAAATTTACAAGAATAACCGCAAGACTAATCAAGTTTTTGGAATGCCAAATATCGAAGGCTGCAAAATATTAGTTAGAAAAACTATGTTAACAAGAGCGAGACAGAAAAATAGGTAGAGAGAATTGCTATTAATGCTTTAAAAGATCCGAAGGACAGAAATTTTAAAGTACAATTTTTTGTGTTATCAATTATAAGGAATTTGTAGAGAATTTAATTATCACTTGTTTATTTGAACATTGTGAACATTTTATTATTTAATGTTATCAAGGGAAGAACTAATTTCAACGTTAGCTGGTATGATTATCGTACTGTTAGTTATTACATCCCTGATTATCAAATTCTTTATTGTTTTATTTTTTTACAAAATATTATCCAATCATTTTAAACAAACAAGAATTTTTTTTAAAATAAATAAAAGCTGGCGGCTTATGTAAGTTTAAATTTTTAATATTTGAAAGAAGTAGAAAATTGCGTGGATTAGAGATTGAATCTAATTTCACAGTTTTTTATATATGTATTATTAAAATTGAATTATTTCAAATTTTTAAATAAACAATTTTTTGGTGACATAATTTTAAAATTCTTTGTTATTTATATACAAAATTAAGCTACTATAAACTTTTATTGTTTTTTATATTCAATTATTCGATTATGGAGAAGTATTTTAATAGCGATGATCCCAAATTCCGGATTATAAATTCTGTTAAAAAGATCTGTTCAAAATGAGCATTTGGAATAATTGAAAAATTGCATGTAATATTAACTTTTGGCCTGTTTTTTATGTTTGGTATATGAAAAAATTTCAATCTGGGACATTTCAAGTTGAGGTCAACATTGGAAAGAGACTTTTAAGGTCTGTATTTGGTTTGAATAAATAATAATAAAATATATAATATGATGTGCAATTTTGTAGCTATAATAATAATTTTATTATATTGTATTAGGATTTAGAATTTTGTTTTTGTTGTGTGGGATCATTAATTTCACACCTCCGGCATTGGTCTTAATATTATGTACGTAATATAAAAAAGTTTATTGATTTTGTTTTATTAATTTTAGTTATATTATTAGATATATTAGACCGTATTTTAATAATTAATTTTCCTCCAATACGAATATCTCTACTACTGATTCTGAGCTTTATATATCGTAATCGTAAATAATTATATATAATTATCAATAATTTCTTCAATTAATTGACAGCTTTGTAGAAAGGGAGCTAATTACCATTAACAAAAACAAATTGCCAAAATTTGATTCTTATTTCTTCCGTAATTTCAAAGCTAATATATTATATATAAGACTATGCAGAATTCACTGTGATAATTTACAATGGACAATTCTTTGTGAACAATTCGTCAGGTATTTAATAACATAAAATATGTTGTTGGCTAAGTATGACAATTTTTCATAATATAATTTATCAGTTCCAGTTACATATAACATTGTCCTATATCAATTAAACTTTAAACATCATAAAGTTCGCTGTTGGGTCATAAAGATAACTGTATTCAAACTGTTATCACTGTGGACTATTTTTATGACGAATTCGCAGTGTACAGAAATTAGCACGGGTTTGTGTTTTCTGCTAATTTACATACACTGTTCGGAGTGAATTGTTGCTTGCATAGCTCACAATAAAACGTCTGTAGTGAATTATTCACAATGAATTGTCATTTCGGTGTAACCACATTGAATTATAACCACCGGTAAATTGTAACCAACACTGAATTGTGCACTGTGAATTATTTTATACTCATAGCATAATATATATAAATTGGAAAAATAATTTCGTTCATTAACTAGATAAATTGATCTTTCATGTGAAACGGTATAAAGAAGATTATCAAAATTGAAGTTTATACTATTTTGAAGCCTTTTCTATAGAAAGAAATTACTTCTTTGTGAAATTGTATTATATAAAGATTAATATTAATTAAAATAATATTGTTATAATACCAAATAAGTTTTTGAATTTGAATTTGAAATATTGACTAATAATAAATGTAATTCATTTTTGTTTACATATTATAATTTATTTAATTAGCTGTTTCGTTTTAAATATTTGTTTCTGTACTATTTAAATAATTTAAAAAAAAAAATACTGTATTAATATTAGAAAGTATGGTAAAAAATTGCGCCTTTTTAATCTAATTATTAACAACAACAACAAAAATAATAAACACATTTACATTAACCAACTGACAAATGACAGGAATGTAATTTAAATTTTTGAAGTTAGTCCCCCTTCCTTTCTTCAAGTGAAAAAAACATAAAAACAAAAATTTCTTTACAATTTATTTTGTATCTGTGTTAAATGTCATATTCAATTATAATTCAAATTTAAGCACAGTTAAACCACGAACCACGAGGTAGTTTACAATAACAACAAAATTAAAAATTATATTACATATTTAGTAAATTCCACACTCACCAATTTAAGTTCCAATTAATTTTTTTTTATAGTAAATAACTTTCATTATTTATTTGAAATAATTTTTGTAAACATTTTTCTTTACTTATTTCAACAATCAATAATAAAAAAAAAAAATTGTTTTTTTAACGAAATTTTACTTAATTTTGATGACAAATATCAAAAAAAAAAAAATGCTATATTTATATATAATTTTGTATATATGTTTTGACGCTCACTGTATTTTTCGGTATACAAAAATATTGACGGATACGTATAATGTTAACACTACAGAGACTCACACAATACTATGATGGCAATGGCGAATGGCAATTTGATTGTAATATGAAAATCTCAGATGACTGAAATAAATGAAATTTCGAAAAACAAAATACTCTACAAACTCCGAGTATATAACGCGGGTTGAGTTGAGGTTATTTTAAGTAAGACAACTCGGTTTCGAAAAAAAAAAAATGGAAAAAAAGAAGATAATATTCGAAATTGAATTCAGCACTTCAAACTGTGAAATAGCTTTCAAAATGTTGAAAATAAAACAAAACAAAAAAATTAATTCCTATAAAATATTTTTTATGTATTATTTAACAGGGTGAGTTAAATTTTTCGGTGAAATTAAATATTATATAAAGTATTTTTATCACATGGGCCATAAAATATTGTAAGTCGACCTTCAACCATAGCGCCTTTGTGAAAATTATTAAACTCTTACTATTGTTGTATATTTTATCATAAGGTTTAGTGACGTTAAATTATTTTCATTTACTAAAATAAAGTTAATTTATAAAAAGTATACTTGTCATAAATAACTTAATATGGCACTGAGAGAAGTTTATCTCTGTCAATCTGGTGATTATCTGTTAATACTATGCTATGAAAGTATTCACGTGGGTCGTAGTTCAAAATCTACTATCTACGCTACACACATTTTGAGTGGAGTACATAATACACGTAACGTTATAGTTTTTTTCAGTGTTCACCAGGCGGTTTTGAAAATATGCTGCACTACACTATGTACAACATGAACAAGATAATAAATAGTCTATATTTTATACCTATGGTAAGCTATGAACAATCTGATTAATTTTTTTTATAAATTTTAACTATTTCTAGCGTTTATTAATTGGTTATTTCTGATGCAAGCAACAATAATCTAAAATAAATGAGGCTATTATTCCAATAACTTGGATAGATGAAGAGAATAACAGCAAGACTACTACTATAATTAGCTGGCAAAATTACTATGTATATTGATAATAATGATAATGAATGAATTTGCAAAGTGTAGTGAATCTGGAACTTGGACTTTAGTAGTACAGTGCTGTGGCATTACTCTGTTCAGATCGAAAGATTTATCTATTTTTTAATTCAGAATAAATTAATTTAAATTAATTATCAAAACCATTTGTAATTTTATCTTTGTTTTAATAAAAATTGACTTTATATAGAAAAATCTTAGTAAGAAGTTAATTAATTGAATTAATATCTTCTTCTAAAGAAAGGATTAGTCTTGGTTTGTGACCGATCACTGCTCAGTAATAATGTGATTACTTTTTTTTAATTCACTTTCATTTCTTTGTTTTGTGATGCATTAAGTGTGAATACAGCAAAACATGAGAAAGATAATACACAATGCTATTTTGAAAAGCTTGGAGTAAAGATAATTTTTATTTTCCGTATTTATCAGCTTAAATTGATGCTTCTAAAAAATTAGAACAGATATTTTCTAACCAATCCAAGTCGGATTAATTGCAGATTGCAGCTAGATATATTTTTTGAATACTAGAGAAAATCTTTATTGTAATATTTAGTAAAGAAACCACCTTAATATTTTACTAATAATGGTTGTTATGTTTAAATTTTGTCAGAATTCATTTACATACATTTAGAGGTGATTTACAACATAATCCCTTTTTCATTATTTATATGGTTCTTTCATTACAATGCTGACCATACACTGTTGAAGTTTTCAAACGGGTTGTAAATTTCTACTTGGTTTCCAACCGATACAAATTTTAACTTCGTTGCAACCAATCTCAACTTTGTTATAATATTATAAACTTGTTGTAACCTAGCCCACAAACTATACAACTTGACCAATTTGTAAACACGTTGATAAATATGTTTTATAATGTAAGGCCAGCTATAAACTTTGTGATATATTAACTAAAAACATTTATAAATTTCAAATATTATTAGTTTTTTACAGTTTGGTAGTAAACAAATCACCCTGTTGCAGCAATGTATGTACCTGAAATAAATAAATTCTCTACACATTCAAACTACAAAACTTCCTCTTGCTCTTTGGCAATATTATGTTTTTATACTTTTTTGAAATATATTTAGAGTGGGGATAAGTTTTTGAATTTGTGCCAGCAATATTGCTAGTATAGCTGAATAAATTCTACAATCTACAATTTCAGAAAAAAATAACAAACCAAAAACATATTGTAGGTACTTGTAATTTGTACTGTCTTGTATCTTTGTATATATATTTACAACATTACAACTTTTAAAATCTACAAAAACAACAAAAAAAAACCATTGAAATCTGAATACATTTTTAATGGTTTTGTATTTATTTAGGTTATCCTCTTTTTGCCGTGTAATATCAACACTTTTTCTGTTATATTTGTTGCTTTTTTATTCGTAGGTAGAAAAAAAATGTTTTTTTTATATGTAATTTATGTATACATTTTATAGATACGAAGTTCGAGTTTATACATAAAGTATGTAAATGTGTAGGTATATAAAAAAAATTTGATATTATTTTTGGATTATTGCGGATGTTCGAAATTTTCGAAATTATTTGTACGAAGAAATTAAACAATAACAAAAAAAAACATCGGAATTTTATACAGAACGAATCATTTCAACTACCAAACCAAACCAATTTTTATATATATAAATAAAAACTCATTAATTTTAAAAGCTGTAGTAATCTTTCAGATACATTTATATTTATTTTTTTTTAATATTATAATCGCAACATAAATAATTGTTGTTTTTATGTTAAGATGAAACCGGTTTGCCTTAACTGAATTGGGTAAAGAAGTCTTAGAGGCATCAAATTTCATTTGGGTTTTTATTTAAATTATAATTGAAGAAAAGGAAATAATGGGCAACAACAAAATAGATTTAAAAATAATCCTCTTTAGTCTTTACAATCTTTACAATGTAGAGCAGATTTAAAATGCCTCCAATTTTATAGACCTAAGAAATTTTTTTTAATTTAATTGCTTCAAATTGAATTAAATTTAGAAAAAAAAATAAACTTAATTTAATTTCGAAATTCATTTATAAATATTGAATTAACCTTGAAGTTTCGTTTTACATATACAAAAAAAATATCACATATCAAATTAATTACATTTTTTATTTATGAATCTATCTAACTATAAGCATTTTTTATGTTATCTGTATCTGTATTCTTCGAGCAAAGTTTTCTGAGCTTTGCGCAGCAAGCAAACAAAGAATAAATAAAAAAAATGGTATACTAAAAACCTTTTACTTTATATACATTTAAATAATTTTGCTTGTCACATTCATTTTGTATATTCGTTTTATGTACATAAATATTAATAAGTAAAGATACTACATGATTTCATTTAAGTATCTTTATAAATCTATTTGAGGTCCGCCAAAGTACCACTTGATATTTATATATAAAAATTGCTTTTACTGAAAGTATTATATAATAAATCAAAATTATGAAAAAAAAAAAATATTATAAATTTAAATAATTAATGCTAAAAATTAAAATATCTTCGGTTTCTATATTCAAAATATGTTCATATATAAAAAAAACTTGAACTTTGTACATATATTTATTAGCTTCTTCTTCGTACATAAAATGTAATTCGTAAAATATCGTATCTAATCGTTATTCAGAATTTCACATAAAATATAAATATATGTATAATAGGTTTCTCCGGGCTACACTTTACTACTTGTCCCCTAAAATCTATCTTACAGATACAATTCAACATAAAAATATATGTACATATATAAATTTTTGGAATTTTATTTCGAAAACAACAACAAGGGGGAATATAAAATTAATGTTTGTGAATTTACTGTGAATACAGAGAAAATTTAGGAATTTGAATTCATATTTTATTAATGTATTTTTTATATATTTTGTAGAATTCAACGAAGTGGAAATAAAATTGAAGATATAAAAAAAATTATTTATCAGTTTTTTTTTTTTTTCAACAATACTGCCAGTCCACAAATTGATTATTATATTTATAAAATTTGTTTCGGGTTTCGACTTCGTTTTATTTTTATAAAACGAATGATAAATTTTCTCTATATTGGTGAATTTTTAAATCGTTTATCTTTTTATAATCTTTGACTATGTTGTATGTATATAATAAAGATACATTACATAAATTTATGGTGTGTATTGTATTAAAGCTGAAAATTACATTGTGGTGACTTATTATTTATTGTTGATAAATAATTTTTTTATGTCGTACTACAAATTCTATAGAAATAGATATAGACATATATAAATTAAAGTATAAATAAATATAGATATAGATAGATACTTTTTGTTGTTGGTAGTAACATTAGAAATATATAATTTAATATTGGTGTCATGAAATTAATAGTCGTGAAGGTTTACTCGAGCGTATATTAACAATACATATAAAAAAATTATAAGCTATAATAAAAATGATTATCATTATATATTTTAAAGTACTAATCACTTTTAGCTAATTTTCAAATTTGTTTTCATAGATAGATAATTAATGTTTTTTTTTGTAATTATAGATATTTAATTACTAAATAACATTTAAGAATAGAAGAAGTTATCTATAATAAATATTGTTTTTTAAATTTTGTTTTATTTTCGAAAATTATTAATCAATTTTGACGACATAGTTAATTAATATTTTTATTTTTTTCAACAATAAATATTATTTAAATTTGTTTATGGTTTTTTTTCAGTAATTCAAACAGGTAAAACGTAAATTTGTTTTTCTGTTGAAATACTAGGTTACTGGGATTCACCTGGAAGCATTACTGAAAAAATTATACTTAAATTATTACCTATACACTTAATTTTAAATAATATTAATTGAAGTAAGTATAAAGAAATACTTGGAAAATATCATTAAAATACTGGGTTTTTAAAAAATTAAGGTGTAAATGCAAAGAGGTCGGACTGTGTCTCATAATAAATCAAAAAAAAACTTACATTAAAATGAATCGCCGATGAGTCTTATGACAATTAGTGTATCGTTATACAGCCAATAATTCTGGAATTCTGTAATAAAATGTATACTAGAGAAATCATGAATATAGAAATGAAAATAGGCTGTTTAGGGTCATAATACAATTTACAAGGCTTAAAGATAGAAAATAGGTACAATAATTAATAGAATACATCCTGAGATAAGGTACAAAAAAGTTATTTAGGTTGAAGAAACTGTCATGTAAACGGGAAGAGGCCAACAGCGAATAAACAACTCTGAAAGTCAGAAAGCTTTCATGCCCTAAGCAACTGAATAAAATCTGATTATACTAAAAAAATATCAAATAAAAATAAATAAATTATACTAACACAAATGAACTTTATAATCAAATATGAATTAACATTAATTATTTATTTACTTACAATTGTATTACTTAGGGTGAATAATAAAAATATTGACATGAAAATTTCGAAAATTATAGTAAGTTCACTTAAAAGATATTGATTTAAAGTCGTAACTTGAATTTTTATGATAAACGCAAACTAAATATCTATAAAAATATGTAAATATAAAATTGTATACCAAATACGAATATTTTTTTTCTATATTATCTCGGATTCTTTATACAAATTACAAAAAGAAACAGTACTGAAATATAACCTCTTGTAGCTGCTGGTCTGCCATAATAATGTTAAAATTAGCTTCAAAACAATTGTACATGTTTTATATATATTTATATATGCACGTTATACGCATTAATGATTTTCTTAGAAGTAAATGTATATAAAGTAAGAAAAAAATACTTGAGTGTTTTTTTTAATTAAATTTGTACAGCGTTTTTGAAAGTATATAGTAGAATTCAATATTTTTGTAAGTTCTTTCACGAATTTATGAAATACAAGAAAAGAACAAATTTGTTTTAAGTTTCAGAATTTTTTCAATCTATACCTTTATGCTAACATATTTAAATGGAATATTGATTAACATAATATAGACTCGACTCGATTCATTGCTGATATAATCTGCGAATGTATAGACTCCATAAAAATGGGTCGAAATTGAATTTTATGATAGGGATTGACATTTCACTAAAAATATACCTGAGTCTGAGTAAATGGTAGTTTATTTTCTTAAATTAATATTTTTGGGTTCCGGTATTATATTTTATTGAAGTAGGTAGTAATTATAAAAGATGTTTTTATTATACAGAGTTGTAGTCAGTATAATTAGTGTAGTTGATTAATAATCGATTTTCGGAATTAATATCGAAATAAAAACTTTACTTCTTAATTTCATTTACAACTGAAGAAAGGTTTAATGAATGAAAATGGCCTTAATGTCATTGGGTAGATAATTAAATTATCTTTAAAATAAGTTATTTTAGTTTTCTGTAACGTCAGCCGTTTGGAATATGAAAGCCTTCAAACTTTGAATTTTAATTTTATTCTGAAATATTTATGTTATTACCAAATTTCTTTTAGTAATAGGCAAATGTCGTTTACAAAGAAATTTTAAATGGAAAATTATTTTTTTAATAATAAACACGTTCGTCACTTACACATTTTTCCTGTGCAAACTCACGAACAAAAAATATTATGTCCCACATAGGTCACTTATATTTGACTTGATTTGATTTGCGTTAGATTAGTGTCATAATGAAGGATTAGTGTCATATATATGTGACAAGTGAAAGTGACATTAAATAGTGTAATTGGTTTTACCTGTTTTATCAAAGGCATATTCAAAAAATTGATCGTGTACATTACATTTACATCGGTCGTTTAAAATTTCGACTATTTTGTCATGATTATATTAGAAGAGCATTCTAGCTATTATCGTATACTATTCGCTATAAAAGACTACAAATTTGTAATTACCACATATTTTAGTATTTATTTATTATGAAATGATATGAATCGGAGGCATCAGAGAACATCTGCAGCAATAATTTTATAATTTCGTTAAAAATATGATACGAAAGATAAACAGACACTAATTGGAGAGAACACTAAATTTGAATTTCCGCACATGTTTCAAACATTGTTGTCAATCAATTTTACAAGTAATTGCTGCAATATTTATTACATACATCTTGAATTGAATTTGTAAAAGTAGCTATGTAACTTTATTAAAATTAAATAAAAATAATTTACTAAACATTTCAAAACATTTCAAATTCGGGTCGATATTATGCAGTTGAAAATGAAACATAAATATTAGTAAAAAAAAACAGTATAACTATATAAAAATATTATAGAATGCACATAAAAACGTGAGCTATTGAACTAATTAAACGTGACTGCTGGTTTCTCTTTGTTTCGAATATAATTTATTTCAGTTCATGTTGTTAATTTCAGTGTATTTTTAGATATATTTATACCGAAATTGGAGTAGAAGTTGGTGCAGAAAATATAATGAAATGCATAACATCAAAGTAGGGACGGGACAACTTAAATATTGGTTAGTATTAGTAGTAATATACATAAATAGAATAATTCTGATTATGTTGGTATCCATAAATATATAAATCAAAAATATTTTAATTTTTTTTTTCATGGAATAAAAAATACTGAATTCAACATAAATCAGTAATTTTTAGCATATACTGAACCCATCCATCTTTGTTGATCATCAACTAGAAACTGTATGTTCGGGTTTCAAAAATCGAACAAAAGCTACAGATGATACAGTCTGCTGTACGTGATTCGAAACGTAAAGAAAAATATTTTAGTGCGAAACCTTTTTTATGTAAATCCGTTACATAAAAACGTGATCAGCAAGATTCAATGTCGTGAACAGCAACATTATCTCCAGATTTTCCTGTGTCATAACAATGTAGTATTAAGTAACCAAAATTTCATCAGCGTTTAGATACGACAATCATATTTTTTATGCTGCCAATCAGCTCAACACGTAATATACTATCAAAAGAATTTTTTTGCGCGGATAAAGTAATAATTTAAATAACTTTTCTCTTAGTACATAATCCTTTGGAAGGGTCATAATTAGCGGATGCAAAATACTATTTCCTTGACATGCAACTAAAAAACGCGAAAGATAAAACCGATAAAAGTAATTTATTTATAATAAGAATAAATATTAAGATTCAGATAAACTCTTTTGAGTCAGTCCACTTTTGTTATTTAAATAAATATTATTATGTGATATTTGAAGTGTCATACGAGGACGTAAATCGGATAAAAAAAATGAGTAATATGATATTATTTTTCCGGTGATAATAATTTTTAATAAAATTAATCGAAATTGCGTAATTGACAGAATTTTTAATTATGCAAATATTGATTTAAAAAAATTAATTATTTCTTTTGCATTAATTAGCTGGTTATACTAAATTTTACGTGAGAAAAAACAATATTAATGCACGCTCATCCGAATCAATTCATTGACCCTTAAAATTCTCAAAACTTTTGGGAAAGTAAATTAATTTAGATCATGTTACATATTATTCTTAACCGGAAGTAGAAAAAAAAATTGAAATTGTAATTAAGTAAATTATAGCGGTGTCGAATTTCTTTCGTAAAATATAGATTTCAAAACTACCTTTAAAATGGAGTATGATAAAATAATGGTAAATGATGGCTCTGCTTTTATCTCCAACCAGCATGAAAATAAAAAGGAATAATAAATTTGTTGGCCGGCAGCATAAAGATAAACATCTGTAATTTCTCAGCATAAATGTGAAGAACAGATGTATGTAAAACAAATTTTATTTAGATAGATATGAAATTTTAGCTATGTATAAAAAGATTCGGTATACAAATTAGATTTGTAGAAAAAAAAATTATTTCGCACTTACGAATATTCTCTAATTATGGAGTCTAAGAGTAAGTGTTCTGGATTTCATGGAATTTAGGGTAGTAATTGGAAACTCATGAAATTATTATTGTTTCTTACAGTAATTTCCTTTGTTTAATGTTAAACCTCATACCTTCATGACAATTGAATAAGGTGAAAAAAATATTAAACATAATTCCAATCAGCAGAGTACAAAATGTGTAACTTTAATATCGTTGTAAGAATTTATCTCCGAAAATAATTTCCATGGTATGATTAAGTCCAAATAGATCCAGAATATAAAATGATTTATTGACTATCGTGTCGTGTTTATGTTTTCTTTATGTTTCGTTCTATTGCAGAGTCTCTGCAATAGAGACTCACAATCTGTGATTAAAGAAGCAAAAGAAAAGTAACCGGTTTCTTTTAATATTAAGTTACAGTTTTCTGAAAAGTTGAATTTTGTATAAGCAATGCAAATTTTACACAACTCTAAAAATGAATAGATATAAATTGTAAATAATGAAAGTTTTGTTCAATCTTTAGGCATTTGACAATCATTTTCAGTATTTTTATAACACTGTCAAAAGCTATTCTTATACGAAATTTAATTTTATACTTCGGAGGGAAAAATACAATTAATTATAATTATTCGTTTAGATATTAAATCTTTATTACAGCAAGAATAATAAGGTATTAGTATTACGTAGAAACTGTGTACATAGTATAGAGGCTTTTATTTTAATAATACGATACGACGCTGTTTTACAATTCATAATAAATCATTAGGGCTTTTATATTCTGAATAAACTGATTATCTTAATATATAATAATACAATAATCAAAATATTTAGAACATTATATATAAATATAGATAGAACATATTTTCTAAATAAAAATGCCGGAAGTTTCCTTGTTGGGGTACGGATTTAAATAGAAATATAGAAATATTAAGTAATTAAAATAACCTAAATATATTCCAAATTCCTTTTCAATTAGTAATTAACTCTTATAATTCTAATTCCGGCGAATATAATGCCGCAAATGAATTATAAAATTATATTCAATGGATTGTTGTGGACGCAAAAATAATGATTGATTGTTATGTCCTTACCGAACCAAAACTCCTCACTGAGTCTACGACGTTACGCATCAGAGAGTGGGTTCTGAAATACATACATAATTTTATTATTAAATGTATTACTTTACAATTTTATGGTCAATTTTCCCAGGTTAATCTGTCGGCATACTCAATTATTGTTACAAGTTAAACTGAAGTCGCCATTATCTTTATAAGATTTCATATTAAAGTATGACCCAAAATTTTAGTTTTTACCTTTAAAATTAGAGTTAAAGCTGAAAATTTTCCTTGTTTGGATAATCCATATTACTTTAAAATATCATAAGCTACCCGGCCCTTAAATGTATTTCATTCTTATCCACCCAGTCTTGAATTTATCGTTCGTGCACCCAGTCTTGAATTTACTGCAAAAATTAAACTTTATTAATTATCTGTGTTATATTTTATACAAACTTTAATTGGTTACATTAATCCCAGTATAAATTATTCTCTATATATTTGTTATTGCCAAAATTAAAGCCAAAACGTAATTTTTCTTCTGCCATTATTCCATTATAATAACAGCTCTTGAAATATGGTAACAACGCCCCTATATAAAATGTTCATTTTATTCCCCTTTTTTTGTAACGTTTCGAAAGTCTGAAAGCAAAATTTTCTACGCATTTCGATTTTATGTTGTTGGTTAACGTACGATAACCAGATTCGAAATATAATTAAATTTTGATGAAACTAAAAAATCCATTCTGCTGGGTGTTATTACCCTCATGCTTTTATGATGTTTAATTTTCCATTATATATGAAATTTCTGTTCTGTTACTGTACGACTTTAATGTGTTCGACTTTAATATAATTTTTGTATAAAAAGTTGAATATAAAATCGAGTTCATTCCCCAGATAGCTGCCTGATGGGATCAATTTAATTATATGTATATACATATATGTATATATAGTGGCATAACAAGAAATTTTATTATGGAATTTTATAGCACCAAGTTATGTCTATATATATAATATAAATATACATACGTAATATTAATTTAATATTGTTCATGATTGTTCATGTGGGTCTGGAAATGTCTGTTCTTTCTCATGGTACAACATGAGAAATATAAAATTATAGCATGACGAGGCATTAAATTAATGCCAGTTGTTGAAAGAGCTTGAGTGTTGGGTATGTATATACTTATGTACTTTTACAAATATACTTTTATAGTACCGAATGTAAAAAGTATTGATTGTTTACAGACGGTTCAAGTACCAAGCATTTCAGAGCTTATGTTTTTCGTGCTAAGTAGTTTTTTTTGTGGTTCATACTTATGTGTTCTTTTTGATCCTTATATAACGAAAACTAATTACAAATTTAAAATTTACCTTTTTTTTATTAAAGATGATGGATTTGTATGAAGTTTTTCTAGCGCCACCCTGGGAAAAAAAAAGAAATCGCACACCAGAAAAAGAAAACCCCCAAAGCTTAAATGTGAAAAAAACTCAAAATTTTTGAATTTATATACCCGTGAACCCATCCCAAACTAAAATAGAAAAAATCTTCAAAAAATGGAAATTATTCTAGAAAATTATATATGGTCCAAATTTCTGATCTATACGTCTTAAAATATACTACAGAATCATATTTATAATTCCTGAGGCGTACCAACTTAAATAAAATTACAAAAAGAAGATGAGTTGATCCGTTGATCGTTATAATATCGATTCGTTAAAATAACGAATGTTTTTCTTATATATCTTGTTCACATATGGGCGTAGTGTGTAGTGTAATGGTTTTATAAATACGATTCTGTTATGAGGTTCCACCAGGGACATACAACGTTGTAAGTCGACCATAGCGCTACTGCTACTGTATGAAAAGCTTTACTAGTCTTCGAAACTGACAGTTGTTATATACTAGGTTTTGTGGCGCTAAAATGTTTTTGAAATACGTTACACTACACTATGTACCACCACACCACGTGAACAAGATAAGAGTTATAACGAAGAGTGAATAATTTGTAATTCTTGAAGCAAATTGTTGTAAAATGTATGATAAAAATTATATAGAAAGTAGTGAAATAATTGTCTGCAAATTTTCTGTCATTCTGTCAAATTGTGTAATGAAAAATAATAAAAAAGTAGATAACTTGTAAATATCTCCAACAGTGTTTTGTAAAAAGTTCTACCATGTTAAACATTGATCTTTCAAGACTCCAATAATGTATTTAATATACAATTCGCACTAAAAACTTCTAATATTGTTTGTTACAAATGAGTTAACATATTTACTATTCAAAATTCAATTCCTATAATATGCAGTTACGTTACGATCTATAATTTTCAACAATATTGTGGTAGGAAAAATTTCTACAGTTTATTAAATATTAAATTAAGTTCAATCTTAGCAAATGAATTAGATAGATATGAAGAAACAGTGTTACATCAAAATTAAAAATGGAATGTACTAATTAATTAACACACCTCAAATGTGGTATTAATTCTTATCAGATTGTTGGCCCAAAGGAATTCAATTATATAATTTTAGAGTAGCAACATAAACTACAGCGTTTCTAATCACATAATTTCATTAGAAATAGTAGAAAATTGTAATATAATTAATTTTTATGCTAACAATTGACTCCTGAAAATAACGCAATGGGAAGGGAATTAAAGACAATCGTTTATCGTTGAGAAAAACTTACAATTTCTTTGAGGACATACCAAAAATAAATGCGAAACTGCATCAGAAATCTAGTTTCATTGTTAAACTACAATATTGTTGGCAAATAACCATCCTTATGGGCCTTAGTAATTGCAAATTAGATTGCAGAAATAAAACATATTCAAACTTTCATAATTAATACAATATTTAAAAAGTTTTGTGCTTGCAGATAACATAAAATAACAAGCAACATTTTTAGTTTAGAAACAAAATTAAAGATAACAACCAATTCGAACAACGACATCTATATTTTACGGGCTTTACTACATAATATCTAAGACACATTTTTTTTTATGATGTGTACAATTTAGGAAATGTATTTTGTTAATATAACAACTTCTTATAATATTATTTGATAAATATTTAACTTATAAATTGGACAATTATTTATTCAATTAGGTTTGACACTTTTTTAGGATTTGTCTTCCTGAATGTATTCAATTATCATTGTACTTCCACCACGTCGACTATCATATGCAGCTACAACTCCATCCAATGTTCCGATTGCAGTCAAAGCCGTAAATCCATTTTCAGTTTGACTTACTTGAAGAGGATGCTTAAGTGTTTTCGATAAAAAATTCAATATATCCTGATAATTAATATACAAAAGATTTAAAAGAGTTTTTTTTTGTTTATAAAAAAAAAGATTATTTACGAAATAAATTTACTTTATCGAATTCCTTTTCATATAAAATTTCCATTGGTACCAATTGATGGTGAACTCTTTTCCCTTGAACTGCTTGTTGAAGTGGTTCCCGGAATGATAAATATCTAATTATCATCTGTCAATAAAAAAAGGAGCAATTTTTTTATTTTAAAACTAAATATGGTAAACCACATTTTTATTTTTTACCAGTGCTGTAGAAGTTGTAATTTTTGATCCACCAGCTGCTCCAACTATTAAAGAAACATCTCCATTATTATTTACAATAATCGATGGACACATTGAAGACATTGGCATCTTTTTTGGGCTTATAAAGTTTGCCGGCGATGGTGGAAAACCATAATAATTAAGTTTATCTGGTGTTGAGAAATCATCCATTTCATCATTTAAAATAATACCAGTACTTTTTGATCGAAACTTAGCACCAAAACTTATGATAAAAATTAATTTCAGTAATTTTTAGGAATTTTTTTTGTTATTTATTTGTATAATTATTATATATAAATTACTCTGTATTAATTGTACTTGTTATTGAAATTGCATCACCATTTGCTGCTAAAACAGCAATATTTCCAGTACCAGAATCATGAAAATCAGCTACTGTAGCACCATAAAATTGATAACAATCACAAGTCTGGTCATCTTTAATCTTTTGTCGAATAGCATCAATAAATTCTGGATTTTCTAAATTTGCAGCTGTTTTCTTATTATTTATTGATAAAAACTGATCGTCACCGAGTTGCGTCCGTTGACCGTAGGCATGTTTAAAACATTCAATTAGTCGATGATAAAATAATGGACGATTTTCTGTTATTAAATCTGATACTAAATTTAAAATAAAATTTAATATAATTCCACTGCTCGGTAGTGGTGCAGTGTATAGAGTATAATCATTCAGAATTGTAGAACTAATTGGTTTTGCCCAACGTACTCTTTCAAAAAATATTAAATTAATAATTATTAATAGTATTTAATTTTATTTTTAATAACATACTTATATTCTTTGAAATCTTCTTCAGTAATTATTCCGCCCCGTTCCTTAATATCTTCAACTAACAATTTACCTATTGGACCACCATCATACATTGCCTCTTCACCATCTTTTGCAATTTTTTCTAATGTTTCTGCTAACTGTGGCCGTTTCATAAGTTCACCTTCTGCCCATATTAAACCAGTTTCCGGATTAATAAAAATTTCAGCCATATTATTAGAAGGATCCCTAATTACCGGTTCATATTTTTTTAATGAACTATGCAAAAATGTTGAAACTTTAATTCCATTTCTACATAAATCAATTGTTGGTTGAACTAATGTTGACCATGGTAATCTACCATATTTCTGATGTAAACTCCAAAATCCTCTAAGTTCACCAGGAACAGCAACAGCAAGTCCACCTAATCATATTACTTTAAAAAATATATAATCAAAATTGAATTTATTGTTAATTTTACCTTCGACTTTTTTATTTAAGAACATTCTATCGTACGAATCTAATGGTGATGATTCACGTGCAATTAATGTGTCAACATTTCCCGTAGAACGTTCATAAATTGTAGCTATAAAACCACCACCCAAACCCATGCATTGTGGACAAGCTACACCTTCACAAAATAATGTTGCTATAGCTGCATCAACTGCGGAACCTTCTTGGGCTAAAATTGAACTAAAAAATTGAATTTAAAATTTTTTTTTAGAATTATTTTTATTATGAATTGGACGAATGATGAACACATACCCTCCAATTGCTGCACATTGAATACCATTAGCAACAACAGCACCCTTAGTTGATGACATATCCAAAATTTTGTTATCTATTTATATAGTGTAGTAGTTGTAATTTGATTGAACTCCTTAAGGGAGGCACAAAATTAAAATAAATGTGGTCCCCTTTAAAGTTTTTGTTTTTTGGAAACTTATACAAAGAATTTAAAACAATAAATTTATAACGTTTTTTTTTAAATAATTTTGTAGCCGAAATAAGTTTTTATAATTTGACATCTAAAATAAATATTATTGGTTTTCATTATTTTTGAAATAATTTTTTTTGTAAAAATTGAAATCGAAGGTAAAATGACTCAGTGTAATAAACTATTGAAGGAAAGTTGGGTGTATTGAATCTAGCCTATCAATAATTATTGTTATGGCTTTATGACTTTTATCATGTATATGTACAATTACTATTACCCTATTACGTTCCACATATATAAATCATTTAAAATATTGAACATAAAAAAGAAATATTATTCTTATTTAATTATTTAATATGCTATTATAATTAAAGTATTCCTAGATATCCTGAAATTCTGATTATAATATCGCATAAATTTTTGATCTACTTATTGCAAAGCTGAAGAATAGTTGGAAGGAGTTAGTTACCCGCGTACTCAATAACTAAAACTATGTGTGGCAAAAACAAAAGCTTAATCAACCTACCGCCCTCAAAATACGAGACAACCGTCGTCATCCTCGCTGGACTGGACACAGTCCTAGAATACCTAGACTCCTCCAGCCTCTGCCGCCATTATAACTAAACCTAAATGTCACGAAACTTCTTTGAAGATAAAAAGAATTGATTCCAGTTTTCAGTAAATAAAACAGGATTTTTATTTTAATATTTCATCTATTAGTTTTCAACTCAGCAGATGGTCAATTGTGATTAATTAGCCGGTTTGAGTTATTCATGCAGAACGTTTAAATTTGAGTTATTCATGCAGAACGTTTAAATCAACCTAGATTAGGGGTTTAATTATAAAGTACATATAATTATTAATTTTAATTGCTAATTATTTTTTAAGTAATAAATTATAATTCAATTGAGACACTAGTAAATTAGATATATGAGAAAGTAAGTACAGATTATTAAAAATGTGTAAGTCGAGTCCGAGTGTATATATACTTATAAAAGCACTTAAGCTATATCACAAATGTAATAGCTTAAGAACGAGCGGTGCATTTTTAAATTGTAAGTAGATTTAATTGTTTAAAATTTTTATGAGATTTTTATTTGATTTAGCTTAAAACAGTTTTATGTCAAGTTCAAGTGATTTTCATTTTATAAATTTAACTAACCGTGACCAGAAATTTTCCTTTTGTCGGCTTCTTGCTCGTCGTCGTCACAACTATTTTATTTCATCATTTGGGAATTATTATTCATCTTTAGGTTAATATTAGTAAATTATTTTCAAGACTAGTGGTTGAAATAATTGTAATTTATATTAAAAATGCATTTTTGACTTTTTTGAATGTGTTACTTAATATTTGATTGATTGATTGATTAGGGCGAACTACTAAGGTTCATGCACTTACATATGTCTTCCTATTACATTTTCAAATACTGATCAGCTTAATATACTTTGATTAGCGCTATTTAGTCTAGTTCTAGTAGATAATTAAACTTTTGTTGCATTAAAATGATCGAAATCGAAACAAAATTTATTTTAATATAATTTTTAATTGATTTAACAACGAAATAACAAGTTTTCTTTAAAAGAGAATTGTAATTCATATAATATACTTATAATTAATATATTTACAATAATTCTTTTACATAAATTAACACAAAAATATTCAAATTTATAACTTATTAAAATATTTTTTAATAATTACGAATATTGGAGTCTCGTCTCTGTACAGGAACCATAAAAATAATATAATATTTTAATACAGAAAACATAAAATGACAATTAAAATTATTTACAAATTAATGTTTTTATTAATTTTTAAAGATTATTATTCTTATCGAAAATAGCTGTGCTTCCATTACGTCTGAAATCATAGACCGCAGTTAAATCATTATTTAATGATGCAATTGCAGTTAAAGCTGAAAATCCAATTCCTTTTGGTACTAATTTAATTTCATGTTTAATTTTCTTTGATAGAAATTCCAAAATTGTCTAAAAATACACAATTATTTTAATATTTATTTGAAAATTTATTAAAATTTTTATACTTGATCGAATTCTTCTTCATATTGTAGTTCCATAGGTGCTAGTTGATGATGAATTCTTTTTCCTTGAACAGCTTCATTTAGTGGTTCATTAAATAATAAATATTTTATGATAGTCTGAAATCAAGTAAACATTTTTTTTTGTTAATAATTTTATACAATTAATAATGTAAGATATTTACTTGTGCCACTGAAGTTGTTATTTTTGAACCACCAGCTGCACCAATCAATAAACGAACATCTCCATTATTATTGAGTATAATTGCTGGACACATTGAAGACATTGGTATCTTTTTTGGTTTTATAAAATTGGCTGGTGATGGTGGAATACCAAAACCATTTGGTTTACCAGGTGTTGAAAAATCATCCATTTCATCATTTAAAATAATACCAGTCCGTTTTGAACGGAACTTTGCACCAAATCTATTTTTTTATATAACAATATAAATGAATTATGTAGAGGAAAATTTCATTCAATATGGTAAAAAATTTACATTGTATTTATAGTACTTGTTACTGTTATTGCATCACCATTTGGTGCCAATACAGCCATATTTGCTGTACCATGATCTTCAAAATCAGAAAAATTAGCACCATAATAACCAAAATCTGTAAAAGTTTGATCATCTAGAATTTTCTGACGAATACTTTCAATAAATTCAGGATTCGTTAAATTATTAACTAAATCTTTAATTTTTGGCGGTAAAAATACATCATCACCAAGCTGGGTCCGTTGTCCGTAAGCATGTTTAAAACTTTCTGTTATTCGATGATATAATAGTGGACGATCTTTGGTTATTAATGAATTTAATAAATTTAAAATGAAACTTAATATAATTCCGCTACTTGGTAATGGTGTAGTATATAAAGTATAACCACCATTAATTTTCGCTAATACTGGTTTATTCCAACGATCTCTAAAAGAGAATTATTGAACTATATATATATATAAAAATGAAAATTTAGATTCTTACTTGTATTCCATAAAATCTTCTACAGTTAAAATTCCACCCAATTCTTTGACATCTTCGACTAACATCCTTCCAATTGATCCGCCATCATAAATTGCCTTTGCACCTTCTTTTGCAATAATTTCCAATGTTTCTGCTAGTTTTGGTCGTACCATTAAATCACCTTGATTCCATACATTGTTAGTAATGGGATTAATGAAAATTTCATCCAAATGTAATGATGAATTTCGTATTAGATTTTCATAACGTTTTAAGGAGTTATGCAAGTAAGCTGAAACTTGAATTCCTTTTCTACATAAATCAATTGTTGGTTGTATTAATGATGCCCAGGAAAGTCGACCATATTTTTGATGTAAACTCCAATAACCACGAAGTTCCCCAGGAACTGCAACCGATAAGGCACCTGTAATTAAAAAATAAATTATTACTGAGTGTGAAACAGTAAAAGATAAAACTAATTTTACAATCAAAAACATTAAATTTAAAGGTTTTGGACTAAACCTTTAAAAGGTTTAGGTTTTGTGCCTGGATACTGATAAAAAAAAGTATAAAAAGATAATTGGACCTGTAATTTTCCGCAAAATGGTGTACATTCAATGATGAAGTTATTATATAAGAACCTATGAAAAGTATTGCTATCGCGGTTAATTGGTTGCTATAAATTTTTATCGGAATTAATTGCTTGCGATGAATTGCTTCCGATAAAAAAGCCTCGAATCATTCAAATCATATTCAAAAAAAAAAAAATTATTGCTGATTATTTACGAGCAAATAAAAATAAGTGATAAAATATATTAAACTTTTAGATTATCGTTTTAAAGAATGTTATTTTTTTGTACGACAGTAATAGATCAATTAACGACCAATAATTAATTATATTTACGATCTCCTCTTAAATTTAAAGTATTTATTCATTCGAAAAGTTATGTCACTAGGCAATTAATCTAACAAATTACGTTTAACATTTAACATTAATTTACCATCAACTGTTTTATTAACAAACATGTCTTCAGTTGCCGCTAATGGTGCCGATTCTCTGGCTATTAAAGTTTCAATTGTTTTAGTGGAACGTTTATATATTGTTGCAAAAAATCCACCTCCTAAGCCCATACTTTGCGGACATGCAACACCTTCACAAAATAATGTTGCAATAGCAGCATCAACAGCTGATCCATCTTGTGCCAAAATTGATCTAAAATAGATTTATAATTTCCGTCGCTTACAATCGTATAAGTTTATTGTACTTACCGACCAATTTCAGAACATTCAATACCATTAGCAACAACAGCACCTTTTAAATGTGCTGCTTTATCTTCTCGATAGCCTAAAACAAGTCCTAAAATTAAAGCAGCAAATACTAGGATAGCAACAGTTGTCCATATTAAATGTTTCTTCTTTATTACTAATCTGAAATGAGTTTTGTTTTAAGCAAATATTTACGTACCTATTTAAAATTTGAAATAACAATTCTGGTATGAAATTGTAAGACTAATTTCATAACTTAGAGGCTCTATCGTGTGGAGTTTCCTAACAAGATGTTAATTTAGCTGCTTATTTATAGTATAGAGATTATAGGATATATGTAAAGCTATGTAGCGTTGAAACTAGTTCAACCTGATCTGAGACGAGTTAGAAAATTGCAAATCTTGACTACATGAAATTTAAAGTTGCAATAGACGAAGTCAGACTTTAGCGCTTCATCGTAGATGTATTTTATCTGCCGATGAAGAAAACAAAAATTTAAGGCAGAGAGATTTTAGGTAACTTTTAGAACCCTTTTTTTAATCACTGAATTATGCCGACTTGATCTAAGATAGGATGCTGATGAGAAACTGATGAATAGTTAGAAAAACAAACTGAAAACACTTGATCCTAATTTTACTCACATTAGAGCATTCATTGTTATTTTATCGTTCTATTTATTCACTGATACCTCCAACTACGTCGTGTACAGGAGGAAGATATTTATATACTCTACGCCCTACCGACAATGATACCAAAATTTATTGAACTCCATGGTATTTTTAAGCAAATTCGTCAAGCAAATCTTGTTTTAATTGTAATATTGATTTCTAATATTTCTAATATCAAGCTAAGTCAATAATTTCTTAATAAGGATTAATAATTAATTATAAATATAATTAATATATTACTGGAAACAAGTTTTATGACGTAGAAAATCTAACCTGTGTTATGACCTTCAATTAATAAGTCTGTAAATTTTCTGTTATATATATAAAAACCAGACTAATTAAAACAATTTTCATCGATTTAACATATTTTTGTGGAAATTTGGTACTTAATTTATTTTGTTTGAACAAATTGTTTGTTGTTAAATAAAAACTTTCTCTAACTACTAAGAGATAAGAACGATAGCGTGCTATAAAAGTTACGGATTCGGAATAATATTAAAATAATTAAATTTTACATTTTCTTTATAAAATTTTTACCCTGGCTTAGGGAAAATTCACCGAAAAAATATTTTTAATAATATAAATTTCGATATTTCATAATTTTTCGGTTCATTTTCACTAAATTTAATTTTGGTATAATTTATAATCACCGAATAATATTTTTTACTGCGGTATTTAATTTTTTTAGGGCATTTTTTAATAGATTATTATGCAAATTCATTTAAATCACGAACATTTTATCGATTTTTGCACAAATTTTAAATATAATAAAAACCCAAGTTTTTCTAAAATATCTAAAACACGGTTAAAAAACCGGAGATATATATGAAATGTCAAAAAAAATTTAAACATAGAAATATCATGTCAAAAGCAATTTTTTTATAAAATGATTTCACATTCCAAAGCCGCAAAAAGGAAAAGTTAAAATCAAACGAACTTTTCCGCATAACAAAGTGGCATCAATTTTTGTTTTTACATTTAAAAGCGGAAGTAGCGAGAGTATTTCCACGGTTTTCCAAATTACATTTTAGAATTTTCAGCTATTTTTCGTTATTTTCGACCGTATTTTCTTTTAAATTTTAATTTAGTGGACATTTAATTTGTTATCGACGTTTTTTATTTCCTTTTTGGTAATTTTACATTTTTATTGTCGGCGTTTTTACATTTTTTCCCGGTGATATTTCATATTTTTCCTAATCCAATATTTCTTATACTTTACTTTATATCTATAAATTAATAAAATTGAATGCTAATTTCATATTAAACATGGATAATTAATTGTCAATAAATATGACTAAACAAATTGAATATAAATATATAAAAAAAAGTATTTATTATAAATTATTCTTGTAAATATTTACACACTTGTTAGCATTAATAATTATTATATCTCAGCCTTTTTGTTACTAATAAATAATTATATTGAATTTTTTCGAAACATATTAGCTTACAAAATACACTTTTAAATAAGTATACAAAATACCCAATTCAAGAATTAACGAATTTAATTATAAAAATCTGGAATATCGCAATATATATTTAAATTTATCGCATGCAATAAATATAATGAACAAAAATCATATTAAACATAATTAAAATTATTCGTTGCTGTTACCAAAAAAATGGAATTAAAGTTAAGAATTTCGTAGCTGCGAAATAATTTTGTAAGATAAAGTTTTGATAAAGTTAATAAGAAGTGGTAATTTTTTCTACTACACAAAATATTTATCATTTACTCATGCAGAATTATTAATTAGTTTTAATTAATTAAAAACCAAATTTGATTTTTAATTAATATTTATTTTTTGCAAACAATTATTTCAATTTCAATTGACATGGCACACTTTTAATTAAAACAAACAAACTTAAAAAATTTCAAGAAGCAATTAGAAAGTATATAAAATGTTTAAATAAAATTGGTCTTAGATAAAAAATACTTCAAAATGTGCTGATAAGTTAAAGCTATAACAATGTAAGTAATTAAGTGCAGCGATGTGCAATTTAGTTTAAAAAGAAAAATTTGTAATTATAAGCAATAATTTTTTTATTTTATTGTCTTAATTTAAGGAATTATGACGAGTAATAAATTTAATTTTTATTTGATTTCAATCTAAATAGTTTTATGTCCAGGGAAATTTCTATAGGGGAGTAACAATTTATGGTTGTTGGCGATTACATAGTTAAACTTAGTGTATATTTCCAACAATGTGGACGTAATCTTCTAATCCCGTCCAGTTCCTCTTGTTTGTTAGCAAAGAAATTAGCTTTCTTCCTATTCCACGTCTACATTCGATTTTTCCTTGTATAGTAAATTGTTATAGCTCATACTTAGGACCTCGTTACATGGTCGTAATAATTAGTTTTTCGCTGTTATATGCACAGAAGCAATTCGTTTTTATTCGTTTGTAATCTGTTTACACATCTAAATTCGAGACATGATCTGTCCATGGTATCTAAAGTAATCGATTATAACTCTACATCTCAAATTTTATTTATATGGTTGTTATCATTAGCGTAAGATTGTGATTGTTTCGTACTTTATCGAAAGCATTCGTAGCCATTTTAATCCTACATTTCATATTTTCAACTGTGATAATAATAATAAATTTTTCATTTATCGTCAATTCTATACTTCGAATTTAAGGAGTACATCACTTGAAAAGGTCAAACAGATGTTTAGGACTAAACTCCATAAAGATAAGCAAAAAAAACCGAAATATTTTATTACCTTCCCTTTACAATATATCCATAAACATTCATAAACTGAAACGATGTCATTACCTAAGTTTATGATGAATATAAATAATAAATCAAAATATTTAAAAGGAATGCAATCCAGATGTTTTTCAAATATCTGGAAAATGCAAATTGCTCATAATTATTCTATAAAAAAAATAATTGTATATGACAGAAGGATCAGGTAGAACATTCCGAAATTTCAATTACATATTTTGTTTATAAAAAATATATACAATTATTAAAATTATCAAACAAAATATTTTTATTATGATATTTAACAAGTATACAACATGTAATAAATATTTATTTTCTTGAATCATCATAAACCTGACATTGAATTGAATAATTTCTTATCAAAATTACAAAGCCAAGCTGGCACTTCATACTTTTTTTTTACATTTTGTTACATTTCATAAATTCACTTATTTTACATTTATTATTTACTATGAAAACTAATTCTTTAACAAGGTATAATTATATATTCTTCCATTTTTTTTATAACCAAATTTACATATTTTAACAAAACTAAAAACCTGCAAAACACCACAAAGCTTAACAATCACATGAATATAATTAACTAAAAAAAATTGTACCAAAAAAACTATAAAAAAACTTACTTCATAACTAATTTAATAACCGAATAAATTCACTAATTTAATTCTTTCTAACTAATTCAAAATATTTTAATCAGTTTATTGTTAAATTATTTAAATAAATTTTTTTTTAAAAAAAAAATCCGTTCCAAATTCTTAACTAACTATTAAAACTTTTACATACACGGAATGTCAATTAATTTTCAAAGTTAACAGCTATGAAGCTACGATCGAACTGAATTTTTAAACTTAAACTTTTTTCTAAAATACACAAATGTGAAATATTTGTATATGAAAATATTTGCGAGTAATAATTCTTTATTTACTGGGACCATCCAATAATTATGTTAGTACAATAAATATAAAATTTATATGTATATGAAATTTAATTTTTCTTTACCTACAACGCAAAACATCTTATGTCAAAATTACCAGTTTTTTAGTATACTAAAATTAGGGATATGGTTCCTACCCAAAACTAGGGTTAGCGCAGAGCCTTTTTTTAAATATAAACATGAATTATAAGTAAAATGCAGGATTTCTTACTTAAAATGATATACTTACTTATCAATACTTCAGATATTATTTTTTTTTATATTTTATCTTAGGTTGACTCAAGTTTAGAAAATGGTACACAAGTGTTTTCTTAAGAACCTCTACAAAATAAAATAAAAAATACAATAAGCGAGCGCCCTGAACGAACATAAGATAAAATAAGATGAGTTGCCTTCGGTCATATCAAAATAATCGACTTATGATAGAAATTTCACGGTCAGACCAAACATAAGATAATATTTTCATAAATTCAATAAAATACTAATTTGTAGATTTACTTAAGTTAAGATGTTATGCTTTGTTATACAAGTTTTGGCTGAAAGTTACCAGGTTCAAAGTTTTTTTTTATTAAATTTAAATTAGCATATTTTTAAAATAATTGTTTTCATTATAACTTTTTTATTTCATTTATAAGTTTTAAATTTCCATTACGTAATTAACGAGAAATCCATTACATTACAATTACACTACATAACAAGAAGCGACGATAGTCGAATTTTACTTCGTAAGTCAATTTTCACCAATTATCAAATTCATCTTTAGATTGGTTAACAGATTTTGTTTGATACCAGTCAGAGGCTTATTTAGAAGATGCTAGAGGGGCCAAACTAATAGCTTTTTGCAATTATAAATTGTTTCTTTACGATAAAGAAATTTATGGTTACAAAATTGGTATATAGTTCAAAGCAATAAAATATCACGAAACGTCTTTGAGGAGTTAAAGGTTCGATTTAGGTTGTAGAGCCATTGAAACAACTGGGGGCCTTGTAACCATATAATTTCCAGATTAAATTTGTTATCACGATTGTCTTCAACTAGAAGAATTTAATCTGTAATCCGGGCACATCCTAATCTGGGCACTTTTATATTTCTCACCAATGCGAGCATTATTTATTCTAAAAATGAAAAGCTTCATATGATACTAGCATAAAATTGCCTATAAAAAGTATTTTTTTACTTGGTGGTCTTCCTTATGATAAATTAATCCAAATCCCAATATTAAACACGCAAAAATACAATTATTTTTTTTTGATTTTATAATAATTGATTTTGGATTACAATTTTTTATTCTGCGATTTTAAGTTACAATTACATCATCAATGTAGTAAATTAATATATAAATCATAAATAGTAATAAAGAATAAATCATTATAAGTAATTAATTTTAAATACATATATGAAACATATAATTTTGTACCATGACCTGACCATATATACAAATCTTATCACACCAACTCAACAATATCAATTCGCAAATAGTATTCATAATTATTATGATTATATACTTGAGAAACGAACGAATTTTTGTACTTTATTGCTGGATATGTGAAACGAATTCCACCAATTTTCTAATTTATGTAGACTTTTATTGAAAGTAGTGTCAAGTTCTTACAAAATTTCAATTTTATATGTTACAAAACTAGTTTTTGTTTGGCGAATAATTAAAAAAAAAAAAACTTGTTATCTTTTCTGACAAATATAAAAAACATAAATTTCACTTTTTTTTTATGTTTTAGTGATTTGTGTTTGCTTTTCGTTAAGCATAATTTCCATAAAGATATCATTTTTCATGGTATGAATTTAAATCTGAAATTTTGAAGTATAATTAGATATAATTAACGAATAATATAATTTTGTCTTTTTATTAGTTTATTATTATTTGTATAATTTTAAATAAAATATGATAAAAAAAAAAACATAATTCTTTTTTGTTAGATAAAAAATATATAAATAATTAATGTTTTATGGTTGGATACATTTTATTGAGTGGTTTATTTTCCGTGTTATGTTATATACCTAGATGAATGTTAATCTAATCTCCTCTAGAACACTAGAACATTTTCATATTAAAATTATCTCACAAAAAAAATATTAATTAACAAATAAATAAGAGTTTTTTATCTGAATATAATTGAAATAAAATTAAATATTATGGCACTGATTTTATTTTGAAGGTATTAATTATAATATTCCGCAGTTTCATTTAGTATATTTCTGTAATTTAATGATGAAAATATTATAAGTAATACGATGGCTATTTAATTTAGGCCTGCATGAAGTATGGAACTCTCATGTTTTATACATGCATATTTGTGAAAACACGTCTTTACATTAATAACTCACACAAAAAAAAAAATTTTTAGCACAAATATTGACCTCATTCTGATTTTTTTAACAGGTCAATATATTTGGTGTTTTTTCTAGTAAAAAGTCGCCCTCAATAATTCAGAGCTGAAAATGTAAAAGTTTTGCATTGTATTTTTTTGACGGTGGAAAAGAATTGACAATTCCGTGCAAAAAAGAAGATGAAATGTATAATTTTTATATTTATTTTTTCTGTTTCGAGATTCCACGTCAGAATTGTGAGAATGTTGCATTTCTTAAATGCAGCTTTCCAACTGAGAAACATAAACGACATAAGCTACTTCCAATTTTGATCACATGTTTCCAATTAGCTATCCATCATGGATTTAACTCTGTACAGTATGCGCTCAGAAATAGTCTTAGTCGTAAATCATAATATTATATTATCTTTTCAACCAACTTTCGATTAATTTTATATAAAGTCAACCACCACAACTAAAGGGGAAATCAAAAATGATTTCGACGCTATAAATATAAATGTTAATAATCAAAAATATTGTCAGCACTATTAAATTTCACTGAACCGTCAGTCTATTCTATTATATAAAGAGTTACACTGGCATTTTGAATTAGTGTTTATTCGCTTTTCAAAATTCCAAATAAACGAAGGCGTTAGGGCGATATAAAATTATTTGTAAAATCCCTATATTTCCATCTTTTGCAACATTTATCCATTTAATTATAATATTACAGCCGAAGCCGACTAAATATATTTGAAAATTATTTCAAAAATTTGATATGTAACTCAATTTTTCTGATATTTAAGTTAAAATATATTCTTTACAAGTAACAATAAATAATTAATTTTAATCATAAAGAATTCCAATTATCGTTAAGAAAATGTGCAATCTTAATAATCACTGGATAAAAGCAGATAAAACAAAAGATAACTAGGCTATCAGCTTCTCGCTGACAAATAATAAATATTATACTCAATAAAATAATTGAAATTGTTTACAAAAACTTCGAATTAAAACAATGTTTTTTTTAAATAATATAAATTTAAATTAAATGGTTATATTAAATTTTACTATTAAAAAGTAATATTTAATTATTAAAATGATAGTTTTATAGAGAAGACCTTGTGATTTATGTATCCAATTAAAATTAACTGAGAAGATTAATTAAAAAAAAAAAAATATTCTTATTCTACAAATTTGGCTCAGTGATTTTGGGTATGCGGTCATTAAGTATCCGAAAACTACACAATTTTAGAGATTTAAGACACAAATTTAGGGATTAGATGTCGAAATAAATATTGGTCAATTGAGAAAAATTAGATTCTTATATTACAAAAAAGTCAATCGGTATCGATATAAATGTACTGGTATACTGAATGACCAGAAACCCATACAAAGCACACTCAGTTGAACCTCGAGTGAAATGTATACTACAACTTAATTAAAAGAGATTAAATTATGTAATGTATAAATAATGTTTAAAAAATTTGAGAATGTTGTAAATCCAATTCAGGTTCAACTTTTTTCTTGAAAAGCTAGTAAAGAAAACTTGTTGGTCATGGTCATTGTCATCAATTATAAAGTTTCCAAAATATAGTGGGCACATTATCCGGATCCACGCTTCACATCATATCAGGAGATGTAGAAAAAACTACTTTTTTTTCTGAGTCATTACGTATTAGCAAAAAATGATCTAAATATAGATAAATCAATCTTATATGGCGAACTGGCGAAACCTAAAACAAAGTTGAAAATTTACTATTGAGAAGAAAATGCTCAACTACATTTAAAATCAATTCTCACATTCTTTTAGTTGTATATCCTTTTACACAAACAACTTAATAAACATTTAAGATCATAAACTTTCTTTGCTTATTAAACTTTCTTGAAATCGTTTCACAGTTCGCAGCAATACGATTGAACTATCTATATGTAAATGATTTTTGGTAATATTCAATTATGATGGGTTTCTTTTACTTACCGTTTCCAGCTGTTATAAGATGTTTCTGCCAAATTTCTCATTTCTCTCCTAACTGAATAGCAACGCTATCTATTGTTTACGTATGTATGCTAATGCTAGAGTCTACTTCAGAACTAACAATTTTCCTATACTTTTGAATATATTTGAATTTTGATATTTGTAAAATTTTATATTTTAATTATCCTGGAATTGGAATTATCCTGAAACACTTTGAATTTGTTTTGTAAATTAAATATTCAACTAAGTTATTGGAAAAATCATAGATTAAAAGATTTGTAACAACGTTTCATTCAGTATAAGTCAATGTTTGAAAGACTGGATCAAAATTGACACTTTTTAAAATTTATGAGAAAACTCACTACAAAATTTGTAGAACGTAGTTAAGTTGTGGTGACTAATGTCATCAGTATACACTAATTCTCTAAGTCGATTGAAAATAGTATGGACATAAGTCCCTCGATAAATATGGCACTATGCATTAATTCCTACAAAATAAACTAAAAACAATTAATTTATAAATTTTTTATTTGGATTGCTAAAACTTTAATAATATACACAATTTAATTATTTATTATTACAATTTTTTTCTTCAATTTTATTTCTGAAATATTACAATTTCCAAAATTACTTAAAAAAATATGACACTTTTATACAAAGTAACATAATTTAATAAGTTTTCATAAATTTTAGCTTTAAGTCCATTATAAATAATTTCAAATTTATTTATTTATTTATATTTAAATTACAATTTTTTTGTTAAGAATATAGAAAAAGTTATTTTTGTATTTTTGACATTAGTATAAAAATATTTTATTATTACAATTTCAATTACAAAAATTAAATTTTATTCCAAAATATATTTTTACAATTTATTATTTCATTATTTTTTTGTAGATTATTTTATTTAGTTCATTTTTTTATAAAAATAAAATTTTTAAAAAAATTGGAATGAAAAAAATGTCGAATTTTCTTATTAGAGTTTATATTTTTACTATTTTTGTTTTTGTTGCAAAAAGAAAATTAAATTACATAATTTGAATATAAAATAATTTATTATAATTATACTTATAATATTTATAATTAATAAATTTTTTTAACTAAAATTGAAATATCGAGATTTTTATTTTGGAAATTTTGTAAAATAGGTAAACCGAAATTTTGAAAGAAAAACAATTTCCAAGAAATAAAAAAACATTAACGTTTTGCATTAATGTAACTAGTACTACGAAAGAACAAAAACATTAATTCTAAGTTAGACCACCATCCACTAGACCATTATATGATCATCTCTAAAAAAAGAACCAATCGTACTCAAAATTTGCAAATAATCTTTTGGTTATTTCTTTGTAGTGTTTTGTTATGTTACGAGATCCGTTGGCACTTTTTCTGAAAGGGGCCAATTATTTTTCTAATATTAATTTAAAGTTTTAACATGTATACAGGATCGACACGAAATAGTTGGTCGGTGGTAGTATTAGAAGCACTTTCCTGGACTCGACACCATTTCGTGTTACAGTCCATTTTTGATCCATAGCATCAGTATTGGTCAATGAAGAAGTTTGGTTCATATATCATTAGATCGGTAATTAAAATACTTCTTAAAACGAGCTATATGATTTTTGGCCGGATAAAGGACGCGGATCATAGTTTGCCGCCCATTATGAAAACCATTTCTTGTTTTAGATTCGGATTGGAAAAAATCAGATAATATTTCTTTATTCGAAGAAGCCAGTTTCGAAGAAGATAATTTCTAATAATCTTGGTCAAAGTGGAAAAATCCGATAAATTTAAATATTTGTAATTTTTGTTTAGCAAATGTGGCCTCGATTGTTTAGGATTCAGGCCACGCGATTTATAATATGTTACGTTGAGGCTTAACTTCAAAAACCGACTATCTATCAAATGCAGAAATTTGTAATTTTTCATATTTCATTTATGGTGTAATTTAACACAGCTACGAATAGCGATTAATAATTCTTTTTTTCTGGAAATTGTTTTTCTATAAATTGATTTCATATCGGAATTTTCTCTGTTGATATTTTGTTGAATACATTAATTCTAATAATTTTAGTTGTTAAGTTAAAAATTCATTTTATTTACGAAATATAGGTCAGAAACATTAATTCAATATTTTCGAAATATTTCATAATATTATAATTGAAAATTAAATTATACTCAGACCATTAAAATCTATACAATTTTAATTAATATTTTATGTCAAATATTCGACAAATTTAATTTAAAATATATCTAAAATATAATAAATTAAAATTATTCTATGAAAATCAAAAGTTGAAAAAACAATATAATTTTAAATTAAAAAAATAAATCACTTTGCTTATTTTAATTATAAATTTTAATGAAATTAACAAATTCCTGATAAATTTATCACTAGTTATAAAATAAATATTTTTTGATTTATTAAGTTTTGTTGAACATTTTAGTATTTTATAAAAATTTAAATTTTCTAAAACCATTTTTTATTCGTAATCATATAAATATAATTAAAGAATATTAAAAAAAAACCTTAAATGAACAGCCACTTTGAATCTTGTAATGGTTGCATTGATTTTAAAAACAAAATAAAGGTTGGCAAACACTGAAATCAACAATTCATGTCGCGGTAAAACAATTGAAAAAAGTCTATTGGAATTGTTTTATGCGAAATTAACTCTTTTTCGTAATTGGTTTCAACCAAAAAAAAAAAGAATTTCATGATTAAAATCACCTCTTTTATATCACTAACGCAAGAAAACAACTTTGAGAGTGCCTCTAACGATGTTGTAAATGTTACGATGAGGCGCGTTTCCGTTGTGAATGTTCAGTTTAACTGGGGAGTTAAGATTTCAAAGTTTTCGGAAACGAAGTAAATTTTTTGATTCCATGGAAAGAATGACAGGGAAAAAATGGGAAGAGTTGATTGTTTTAGTAAGTAAAAATCAATTACCTTGTTCGTTGAAACTGGAAAATGCTAGTAACTATAACAGCATCAGATAAATCTTGAGAATTATCTAGCCCAAGAGAAATTAACCAATTAAATATACTGAACGGGTCAATAAATAGTTTACTCTGATATTTAAATTTGCTTAAATATACAAAGATTAGTTAAGAAATACAAATATCACGGCAATTACAGGAGCAAAATTAAATGTTCTTCGTCTTGATTAATGTTCAACGAATTTATTTTAATGATTCAAATTCTATTTTACTAAAATTTTCATTATTTAAATTTAAAATATTGAAAATTTGTTTAATAAATCGGTTTTTAATTGGACAATATAGAGAAAAAATGTATGAATAACAATATGAAAAGCTTTGTAATTAATAACAACTAAAATTTTATATATTATTAATTAATAATTATGTAATTATGTTTTATTATAACTCAATTAACTAATTTTTTCACAGATATAGCAACGTATAATAGATTCAAATTACGATAATAATGAGCTTTTAAAAGACATAAATGATTTTTTGCAATTATTTTATTTAATATTTTATTTAAAGGCCGTTTCCACTTTTAAAAAGCTATCTTTTTTCGGCAAATAGTGATGCGAGATACCGGACTGTATGTGTGATAGAACCACTTTTTAGAATTTCAGAACATTATTTTTATGGTTTTTCCCCGGAAAGTGTTCTATTCCGAAAATGGTGAATTAATAACAATAAAGCTGGTTCCAGAATACGTCACTGTCGTCTGTCGTCGTGAAATGGCAATATAAAAATTCGAATTCCGTACTATTCGCCCACAATGATGTCGCCTGTCGTTGTTATTATCGCTGAATTGTTCGTCTCGAGGTTTTGACAATAAAATCGTTTATTTTAAATTTATAAATTTCAAAAGTAAAAAAATTATTTTATAGAAATATAAAATCAATCGATTCTAAAAATATGAAATTAAAAAATGATAAACGAGGACGAACCCACCATCTTTATATTTATTCTTTCGCATATTTTTTTTCTTTTTTATATGCAAATTTATTAACGATAACGCAGCCATTAATAAGAATTCAAATTATTTGATCTCACTTATTATCACTTTTTAAAAGTTTAATATAGTGGGCCCTTCATAACAACTTTAACGTTTTATTTTTTAAATTTCTCCCCCAATCAAATTTTGGAAAGTATTTTAAAAAATTCAAAAATGAACTAATTAAGTTATATTAGCATTTACAGTCAGAAAAATCTCCCTCACTTTCTTTTCCAGAGACCAATTAAAAGCAATTACAGAATCGATTTAACTGGTGCTGGTGGTGCAGTAAATTAACTACACCGGTGGTTTTATTCATATTATTTAGATAAAAAAGTCCATTTCCGGAGTTTAGAAACTTAAGATGATTTAATGGATTTTAAACACTCGTATAAAATTTTGAAATATATACATATAAATATAAATATTTAAACAAGAAAACAAATTTTATAAATTTCGAAACTTACTTCTGAAAAAGTAACAGAAATTTTGATTTGGAATAAACTAGATATAATTGGTAACTTTAATTAGAATAAAATTCAACAACAAAAAATGAATTATAAAACCAGAAATATAAAAATAAATTTAAAAAAAAATCTTATTAATAATAAAAACTATTTAATTATAAAAAATGGTTTTTTTTCTTGACATTGTTAAATTTTAACCATTAATTTTTCATTATTTAAATTTATTTTTTATCTTAATAAAATTATTTATTGGATTTTTTAAATATAGTTTGAATATATATTTTTTTTTTAATATAAAATTATCTATATTTATTAAGCTTACTGCACTCATCTTTCAATATTCATTACAGATTTTATACTGAACCACTAGAATCACCTGGAAAATGCAGAAAATTTTCACCACTAAAACTTGCTGTCGGTGATGATGATCGATCCAATGAAACACGACTAGCTGAACTAACACTACTTGAACTCATTTCTTCTGGATCAATATTACTAGCAACAGCAAATGCTGAACTACTGCCGCCTGCAGCAGCACTTCCACTATTTAAACCTTGAAAATATTAAACACAAACTTTTGATAACACAAAAAAAGAAGAAAGAAAACACAGATTAATTAGAATTAATGAAGGTGACACGCTTAATAATTGCTTTTTATTGGATGAAGATGAATATGAATAAAAACTACAAATAAAATAATCATCATGCGCAATAAATATTAGCAAAAGTAAATAAAAAATGAATAATGAAAAAACTGTTAATAATTATGCTAAGAGAAATGTATTACAGTCGTACTAAAAGATTTGTCCATTTCACAGAAGCAAATATTTACTTGTAGCTAATGATTTCAAACTAAAAAATCCTGATAAAAATTACAAAATTAACTTTAAAAGATAATCTACAAAAGTAAAGGCTGGTAAGTTAAGACTTAAGGTAAAATGAAAAAACTTTCGACAGTTGTACAAATTGTTACTGGGTCTATACAACGGAAGTTACTATGAAGTAGCTTTTGAAAAATTTCGTTATTATAACAAAAAATTGAAAAACTTTGCAATGACTTTTATACAGAGCCATTGGAAATGCTCAAGACTCCGAATTTCAGATATAGAATAACAAACATAATTGAATTCGTTTATATAAATCACTATTTGGAATGAAATATATTAAATTTCGTTAATATTCCGAAAATTTTTAGTAAATCGATTGACAATTTGTCTGCATGTGTCTTTTCACAGGACGTAATTAATTAATATTTCTCCTCTTGTCCATAGTTGAACAATACTTCAAAAATGACTATTTGCTCCCATGTTCTCGCTGCTTATGTTTAAATGGAGCATAAAAACATATAAAAATATGATTTATTTAAAATCAATTGACAGATGACAAACTTTTTCAATTTATTTAACTATAAATGAAGCAATTAATGTTAATTGTTGACTGATTTTGACGATTCACAATTGATCTGACAATTCGAATTGTATTTACAATCTGAAATCATTGCTACTATTACAGTGCGGTAATGAATTCAGTCGGTGAGCAGTTTTCCGGTCAGTCTCTCGTCATAATTTAGATTTGATGAAAAAGCAGTGCAATATGTCTGATTAAAATTCGGTATTCTAACGCAGCCTTTGCAGTTATTGCATCCATTGAAAATAGATTACATAATCTGCGCAGATCTAGATCTAGATGATAATTATGTAATTGTTTTCTACTGACCTATTTTTTTCCATAAAGTACTACGTATTATAAATAATTATTACGAGTGACGATTTGTCAGAGTTTAAATAATTAAACTTTTGGTCAATTAAAATAAAAAAATCTAACGTGATATAAATATGTAGCTCGAATGAAATGAAATTTTAAGGCCATCTCCAAAGCTCTTTAAATTTTCCGATAAAATATCCTTGATTAAAATATGAAAAATATTTTGTAAAAAGAAATTATTGACAATTTAATTTACAATTTTAATATTTTGAAATTTCAAATTGTACAACTGAAATTATAAGCTAATTTTTTCAATAATTTTTCATTTCTGATTTCACGACGTTAAATTTATATAAAAATTTCATTTAACTCGAGCTGCATACTAAGCTTTACTTAATACAAATTTTAATCATCTACTAAAAACGAAAATAAGTCATGTATTTAAATTTAATTAGGTTATTTTTTTTTTAAAAAAAAAAATATGCAACATTTTTTATTTTATCTTTTTTTTTTTTATTTTTGGTTTTTCAAGAATTTTCTATACAATTTTCAGAAAGAAAAAAAAAATATAACAATTTGTTTTTTGTTCCTTAATTTGATTTTTTTATAATTTTTTTTTTGTTTTTTTACAATAATACTATTTTAATATTTTTTTTTATCATTTATTTATTTTATATTTTTTAAAACAATTTCTAAAACACATGAGATTTTAAGCGTGATTGAAAAAATTATTCATTTTTATATAATTTAATTAATTTTTGAACGTACACAAATTTAAATAATCATAAAATTTTACAAATAATAAAAAAAACTAGAATAATAAATAATAATTAAAATTAATCGTTTAAATAAAATTTCAAATAAGTAGAGAGAAAATTTCGTATATATTTTTTTGAGATAAAAATTAAATTCTTTAACTCCAGGTTTTTGAAAAAGAAAATAGTCGAATCAAAAATTAAATTATATTTCGAAACTTACAAATTAACAAAAATAAATATAAACAAATAAAAAAATAAAATTTCGAATAGAGAATTAAAATCTTACTTTTTCCTTTTTTTGTATATTAAACATAATTTAAATAGATTAAGTATAAAATTAAAATATTATAAGCAGCAATAATTTCAATAATTTTGTTCTTATTAAAGTTACATCAAAACTGATCTACTGAACATTAAAAACTATAATTTATTAAAAAAAAATAAAAATAAAAATATTTCTAGCAATTGTAATTTTGTGAATCTATCAGAAATCTTTAAACTTGCGGCTAATTTAACCGAATTCATAACTGAATTAATCAACAATTGACTGATTACAAGTAAATTTACCAATTGTACATCTGTTTTCTGTTTAAATATGGATTCGTCGTAACTTACTTTCAGTCAACTGAACATTTAGTCATTTAGCCAAATACAGGATGAGCCAACTTGGACTAATAACTGATGTAAAACGTTGATCAACTCGGACTGACTGATGTAAAACATTTATAACTTTAGTATTTTTAATATTTTATTAGATTTTCTTGTTCTTGCATTACAAATTTATAAAAAACATTCAGTCCAATTTTGCTCACCCTGTATATTTTTAAATATAAAAGTACATAATTTATTGATATTTTTATAATTTAGTACCGGGGAAAAAAAAATGTTAAGTGTAAAGAAAAAATTTGTTATGATTTGTGTTTGTAAATTTAAAATTACTATTTTAACTATTACAATAATTTGAAATTTATATTATATAATAAATTGCAATAACTTTTAAATATTCGTTTAATTTAAATTTACAATATTTATTTTATGAAATATTTCACATTTCCGAGTTTTCATATATTTTTTTTTTAAATATGTACTTGATAAATTTAAAATTTACAAATGATATTTAAAAGATTTATATTATAATAAACTTTTTATTTTATTTAAATTAATTTTTTTTTAAATATATATTTTTATGTATAATAAACTTCACAAATTTTGACAAAAATATAATAATTGAAAATATAGAATGATAAAATTTAAATAAAATGAAAATTATCTTTATTTTTATTGTTTGTAAGACATTATAAAATCATAAATTTATATTTTATTTAAAAAATTATATTTACTTTAACTTTTAATTGCCGAAATTCGGGATAAATTAATTTTTATATACATTATTTAATTTATATTAAAATTTAAGATTAAAGTTAAAAAATATTTTTATTTTTTTTTTTTGATTTGTTTGAATTTGTATTTTTCTAAATTGTGTGTGTGTGTAATATTTTGGGTTTGTAATTAAATTTTTTAGGATTTGAAAAAAAAGAACAAAAATCAAGAGTTTTATTACTTATAGGTAGAGAATTAAGAATACAATTTTTATCTTTACAAATTTAAAGTACATTCTGAATAAATTCAACAAAATTACAGATTAATAAACAACGATATAAAAACGTAATGTATTAAAAAATCAAGTTTATTTTGACAGTTTATTTAAAATAAATTGCTTTAAAAACGTAAAAATAAAATAATAGATAAAAATTATATTCTTCTTAACTGTTAAAATATTTTCCTTAAAATCTAACACACAACAAAATTTTAATTATTTACATATCATAGAAAAAAAAATATTACATAATTTCTTTAAATAATTAAATAAAAAATATTGATTTTTAAAATTCTTGAAAACTTATTGAAAAAAAAAAACTTCAAAATTTCCTTTTTTTTTTATATATATATTGTAAATTCTATGTAATTTTTATCTTTCAAATATGATAAAATAGAAATAGTAAATAATTAAGCAAAAAATACAAATCAAACAAATCAATAATTCTTATCTTTTCTTTCGTTTTGATTTTTTCTTTCCACTTTGTTGTTGCTGTTGAACATTAGTACTATTTCCACCACCACTAGTTACGACAGTACCGCCGCCACCAGAAGCAGTTGTTCCTGTATTGTCATCAGGCATTTGATCTGTGACAGAAGCAATGACAGTAGAATCATTAAAATTGGTGTTATTATCTGTTGTTGACGGTACAATTAATTTAGTTAAAATAATTTGTTGTTGTTTTTCATCTGAATTAGCATCTTTTTCTTCAGATGTATTAGTAGTTGTTGGATCACTTGATGATAACTCATTTTCGATTTTGGTTGTTGTTGAATTTTTTATATGACGGGGCAGTGATAAATTTGTGGTTATAGTGGTTGGTGTATTTGTATCAATTGTTGCATTAGCAATTTCTGAAACAATTGTTGATGTTGGACTTAATTCATCACAACTATAATTTTTATTTTTTAATTTAGTCGAAGATTTTTTATTAGCAGTTGTTGTATTGGTAATAGAAGTAGTTGTAGCGCCACTTATAGATGATGTCAATGAATATGATGAAATTAATGGTCGTAATTCTTCATCGTAATCATCATCATCATCGTCATTTGTTTGTTGTGTCAAATTTATTAATTTATCTATACTAGTATTTTTGTCTTGATGATTATTCTTAATTAATTTAAAACTAATTGTTGCCGATGATTCTTCGGTGTCGGATGATGATGATGATGGTGTTGTTAATGGGGTTGTGCTTGTATTTGATAGAATTTTCAATTTATCATCTTTAGAATGTTGTTGTTGATTTGTTTTAATTGTTTTATTGTTATTTTTAATTTGCTGCTTATCACATGTTGATAACAAATTCGATTCTTGAATTTCGGTATCATTTGTATTAGAAAGCAATTTTTCATTTTCATTTTCGTAGTGTAAACTACCACATAGAGCAAAAATAATATTATTCTCAGGAAATCCTTTAGTTTTATGAGACATATTATTGTAATCATCATCATCAGTTATTTTCATATTTTTATTAAGTAATTCATTTGATAATTTGCCACTGATTTGATCAACACTTTCAGATTTTTTCGTTTCATCTTGTACGGGACTTTCAAAATTGATTAAACTGAAATGTTCTTCACTATTTTTATCATCTCTTAATAGTTTTTCAAATTTAGTTTCGAATGGTTGTAATGGTGATAACGGTGGTAACGAAAACTCATCAACATCAATATTATCATCAACAGTACTCGTATAAGTTTGTATTGTCTCAAAATCTAATTTATGTAATAATTCTTTATTTGTATTTGTATTTTTATTATTTGATTTTGAAATATTTTCTGATTCTGTTACCGTGTTTGCGTTTCCAATAATATTTCGTGAACTATTTTCATCTTTAACAACTAAAGGTGGCTGAACAAATTCTTTGATTGGTGATCTTTTATTAGATTTCTTTTTCATCGGTAATGTAAATGTTACTGTCGGTTCAATATTTTCTGTACCAGAAATTTTATTATCATCAGTTTTTTTATTATTTTTTGGATTTTTTGTAATTTGTTGTTCTTTAACTGTTTCAAATTTACTAGTCGTTGTTTGAGGCGGAGTTGCTGTTGGTGGTGGTGATGTTTTCCTAGAATTTTCAAATTTAGATTTTTTTGTTGATTTATTTAAACGTATTTCACCCAAACTGGGATAATCAACTTGAATTTGTGTTGTTGTATCCTTTTTTATTGAAGAAGTCTTCACCATGTCCATATTTGCATCTTTAGCAAATTTATCAGAAAATTCAAGTTCAACTGAATCAGCTTCAATAACTGGTTCACTTATAATATTAATATTTTTTGTACCAGTTTTATTTTTTTTTATTAACTTAATTTCTACAGATTCGTCACTGATAATAGATTGTAATGGTTTCGATACGGTCGGCTCTTTTGTATTTATTTTCTCTGTATATGTAATTGATTTTGAATCTTCAATTTTATATTGAATGTTGTCAACAATAATGTCTTTTTTTAATGGTGATATTTTCTTATCAATTATTTCAAATTCGTCTGTTGATCCTGTAGATTTTACTGGTGATTTACCACTTGCAAAATCCATATTCATTTCAATATTTTCTAAACTTTCAAAGCTTTCGGAATCATCGTCTTTGTTTTGTTTGTGATGATATTCATCGATATCTGTTGATTCTTTAATATTCATTGTAATTATTGGTTGATTTGTTGCTGGTTTAATATCAGCTAAATTATCAGTTTTACTTTTTTCTAAAGACTTTTTCTCATTTTTATCAATTATTTCTTTTTCTTCACTTTTCCGAATTGACTTACCAGATGATAATTTTAAATCTTTTACATCAGTTTTTTTTGTTGAAATATTTTTTAAATTTTCTAATTCAATTTTTATAGGTTTCTCTTCATTTTTTACCATAGTTGTAGAATTTTTCATCTCATTTTTATTTGTAGTTTTTATTAAATCAATATTTTCAGTTTTACGTGATCCAGATGATTTTGTAGATTTTCCTTTTATTGATACATCATCAATTTCACTATTAATTATGTTATCAGAAATTTTGACTGCAGTTTTTGCAGAATAACTTAAATTCTCTAAACTAGAAATTTCGCTAGCATTTACTTTAATTTGTTGTTCATATTTATTTAATTTTTTATTTATATTTTTCGATGATTTTTTATTTATTGTTATTGATTGCTCCTCCTCATCCAATTTTTTAATATTTTTGGAATCTGTATTCATAATTTCAACATTTTGTGACGCTAAATTTTCAATTTTTTTATCAGTAACAATTTTTTTATTTGTTTTTTGTTTTTCAACAACCGGAACAATTAATTTCGAACTAATTAATTCTGGTGGTTCTTCATTAATTTTATTATTATTAGCATTATTTACCTGACTGCCATCATAAATTCTTCCTTCATCATCAAATTGCGGATCATTACAGAAAATTGTTACAACTGGTCGAAATAATGCTTCATCGCAATTTTCATGTATAATATAATCATCTGGATCATAATCAATACCATATGGATTATTTAATTCAAAATCATTTTCACTTGGTGATCTTGTTATTGTTGTTACAATACCCAATGGATTAACGAATTTTTCAATTAATGTTATTGAACGTTCAGCTGATCTTGATGACGATGACGATGAATCACGACATTGCTCCTGTTGTTGGTTTGGTGATGATGTTAATGGTGGTGGTGATGGTTCAGAATCTGAATAAGCAGATAAATATTGTTCTGTATTATTATCGTTGTAAACTAATGGTGAAATTGTTGATGAATGATATTCAAATTTTGTGCCACCACATATTATTGATGATTTATTATATAATTCTGGTGTTGCAGTTGTTTTTGTTGTATATTGACGTGATTTATTAAGTAGGCAAATAGTTGTAGGTTTTAAATCACCTTCAATAGAGAAAAGAAAGCCAAAGGCAGTGTGTTAATTATTAAAAAAAAAATCGTAATTTTTATTTTTATTTTATTGTAGATAATTCTATAAATTTTTAGCTTGCAAAAAAAAAAAAAAAACAACAAATAAAAAACGAAATTGCAAAAAAAATTTACAAGAATTAAAAATAAAAAATGTATTTTTAATATTTTTTTTTAAATAACAACTGACTAGCAAAAAACTAATCCAAATTAAAAAAAAAAAAAAAAAACTAAATAGAAAACAAAAATTTAAGAAAATCCGTAATTAAGAATTTTTTTAGCAAAAGCTATTTTCATGCATTCTTTGAATTAAATAATGATCCAAATAATTTTATCAGTGAAAAATTAATTAAAAAAAAAATTAAAGCAATTAGGATGTGTGAAAAATTAATACAACAATTTAATAAAAAATAAAATGATTAAAAGAAAATTTATGTTTTATGAAACCTTAAACCTTTTTTTTTTATTTTTTTGTTATAAAAATTTACTGTATTTTAACTTATAAATTATTCAATTTTAGTTTTTTGTGGTTAAAAGAGTTTTCTGCCTTTGGCTTTTCTTTTCTTAAAAGCTTAAAGTTTTAAATATTTTTATTATTTTTTAATATTTGTGTTTCTTGTCCTGTGTTTTTATTATATAAATCCACAACCGCTTTTCTTTCATCAATTATAATAAATTTCAAGGATATTATTTTTTATATATAATATTAAAAAGAAAATAATTTAAGAATATTTATTATAAAAATGTTTTTGCTTAAATTTACAACATAAATATTATTAATTTTAGTAATTTATTTAAATTTAAATTAAATTTATAAGATTAATAATTATTTGTAATACCAAGAAAGATAATTATTTTTTTTTACACAAAAAGATCGAAAGAAAATACAAATTTTTCAAACAAGATAAAGATTTTCTCTGACAGGTATTCTAAGATCAGCATAGATCAATCGTTATCGGGTCATTGATATTCAAAAAATGTATACTTTAACGATAACGATTGATCGATGCGGATATTTAGAAAATCGTAGGTGGTTCATTTCTTCGAAACTTGTGGATATTAAAATATTATGTGATTCATTGCAAATATATTTTTGAGATATTCAAAATTCTTGTATTTAAAAATTAAATTAAAAAATGTAATACTTCTTTCGAAAAATAACAATTTTAATATGACAAATTAAATAAATTCGAAATTTATGGAATATAACGATCACTCACTCGTCAAAATTTTATTTTATTACATAAACATTTTACGTCTCGTTCTGTAGTTTGTTACTATACTAAGTTTTCAAGCCAATGTAATACCCATATGAGCCGTAACTCGAAAATACAAAATACCAAGTGATTTATAGAGATACAGGTAGAACAATTGAAATGTCACGAATTGTAAAATTGTTAATTTAATAAAAGAATTACCATAACTTTAATTGATATTAATTGTAGTTATTAAAAATTAAAATTATTAAGTTAACAATTTATTTCCTTTCGATCTTTTTGTTTATAAGAGATTTTGTTTTTTAACATTTTCTCTGTAAAACCTTTTTATACAACACAACAAATATTTCTAAACATTTTTGTTTATTTTTTAAAATATATTATATTATTATAAGTTTTCTTTAAGGTTAATTATCGTTGACTATAAACTAATGAATAATTTATCAATTAAACATGCAAAATAATGTAAATATTTTTTAAAATATTGTGTTATTTTTTTAATTATGTATTGAAAATATTTAATCAACTTAAAAATTAATCTTTATTTTTTATTAAAATGTTATGAAAATATAGATAACAAAATTAAATTAATATTCTTAACGAAAATTGTTTTAATTTTTTATATTTATTAAAAGATTCATTGAACGGAATAAATACATTTTTTAAAATAAAAATGTTTTTATCACGAATTAAAATTTTCACGAATAATTTTCATATTCTTAGATTCGAAACAAAGCTAAGAAATTTTAAATCAGTAAATAATCAATGTTACAAAATATTGATACATTTCTCTTAAAGTTTCCCGAATTTTAATATAAAAAATAAAAAAAATAAGAATAATAAAGAAATTTACAAAATATAATTTTTATGAAATTTTGAAAAACCAAAAAATAAAAAACAAAACTACAAAGCCAGAAAGAAGACAAACAATTCGGAATATAATTACAATAAAAACAAAACTAACTTCAAAAAAATATTAAGAAATTTAGTGAACCAAAAAAAAAGTTAATAAATATATAACAAATATCTCTAAATTTAAATATTATACAAAATAAAACTAATTACCTGTGTCTTTATGCTGTATAGAAGATGGTGATTCACGCATTGCATCAGCTAAATCTTCTTTTAATCGAGATTCACCATGAGTTATTGTAAAATCTGAATCTAAATGATCATGTTTAAAACGATCCATTAATTTTGGGCTTTGCTCAATACTACCTAAAAAATTATAATTTTATTAGTCCAGAGATTTTCACTGAATACTCAATTGACCGATTTCACAAATGAATCTATCAATATAAATTGTCCGAATAAACGATTAGCCAGAATGGATAATTTATTGAATTGAAGTTACCAGAGAAGGCATACAATATTCATTTCAGTAGAAATGTACGATTTGGGCTGCAGGCCATTGCAAAGAAGAAGAAATCACGAATTTTATTTAATATACCCTCGATTAATTTTATATTCTTTCAATTGTGTATTCGGTAAATTATGTTTTGATTCAATTGTGAATTTGGTCAGTTAACGTTCAAATTATTGCTTTAATTTTATAAAAAAATAAAACTTACTATATGATCCTGATTCAATTAAAACCGGAACAGCAGAACGACTTGCATTTGTCAGTGGCATATTCATAGGACTAGAACGTCCTGGTTTAACTATATTACTTCCACTAGTATTGCCTCCACTAGCTACACCAATTTCAACAGCTTCGGCATCAATATGACTTAAATTTGATCTGTTTCCAACAATTATTAATTTATAATTATACATTTTTTTATATTTATCAGTAATTAATTGCTTACCCGCTTGGTGTATTGTAAGTTTTGAAACAAAATTGTGGTCCCATCCATAAACGTCGATGTGGCCCAGCATGTGTTATTATTTCAACTTGTGAAAGCCAACGATCATTACGATCATCATTTTCTTCGTAATTATGATGATTTGCATGATCGTTACTATAATGTTCCTTAATTAATAAATTATCAGGATTTAACGGTGGTTGTATTTCAACTGAACACTCATTACGTCTTAAATTCCATTGAGCTTTAGCTTCTACTTCAAGTTCAATAGCAGTATCATCACAAATTTTCTCTCTAGCAACATCTAAAATTGAAAAAAAGAATTATTAAATGTTTTTTTTTTTTGTTAAATTTACACCACACTTACTTGAAGCTAATTTTGTATCCAAATCATATTGTATTAGAGCACCGTGACCGGCCATTATAAATAATGAATCAACAGCTTTACGTTGAATTTTATGTGATGGTCCATCGCGAGCACTATTCGGTGGATTTAATAGCCAAGATCTTGCCTTTGCAAATATTGCACAAACACTTAAAGGTTTACCATTATCATCGGACAAAGATGATAATCTTTGACGACCAGCTGCTGCTGCTGCCGATGATGATATTGAAGACTTTTGATATGATAAATTATGTGCACTACCTGGCGGTGAACCTAGTACAGTAGGTTGTCGTAATTGTGCTAACGGCAGTATTATATGTGGCCGTGGAAATGGTGGCATTGTTGGATTATTATATGGCATACAGAATTGATTATTAAAAGACATACTATCGGAATGAGATATTGGGCTGCTAGAACGATTATCAGCTGATAAACCAGCTGAACGATGAAAACGTGATAATTTATTAACAACATGAAGACTGGCATGCGTTCGTACACCATACGATCCACCATATGGTGTTATAGGGAATACATGTGTAGTGCCACGTAATGTTGATACAGCTACCCATCTAGAATCCATTGAAAATGATATATTTTGTACTTTTGCACTTGTATCGCCACGATGTAATATATATAAATGATGAACAGAAGCTAAATGTGATCCGGCTGGATGTGGTTGAATCCGGAATAAATGAAAATCATGACCACGTTTATCAGCTGTCAATAGTAGCATACCAGAACAATCAAATTCCATAGCAACAATTGCATCTGAATGTGCAATAAAATGTGCAATAATAGGATCAGAACCAGATACATTAATTGGAGTACCACTTGTCGGGCTAATATTTTTAATTGGATGCTGTATAATGTAAAAAAAAAATTAATACCAAATTTAATCGTTAAAATCGTTAAAAAACCAAAAATATTAATTATTATACCTTAATATCTAAAATTGTTATTACTCCTGGCTGTTTAATATCTCCAGTAATTGGATCAATACTACCAGATTTTGATGATATTCCACTTGATGATGATGCTGTTCCAGTTAAACCAGCTGCCATTTGTTCACCCAGTTCACGTAAACCTTTACCAAAACTTTTCGCTGCATTTAAAACTGTTGCTGTATAACTAGAAACACCATCACCATGACATCCACCACCACTCCGTTTCGTATGCAGTAATTTACTTTCTGAATAAGCTAACCATCTTGAACCCAATGCAACTGGATTTGGATTAATTCTAAAAAAAAATCAAAACAAAAAAAAAATCAATATATTTCATGTATCCAAGAAAAATTAATTTTACCCTGGACTTGGATAACAAGACGTTACTGATAAACGATCTTCCAATGTTCTAGCATCAAAAACTGCAATACGTTCTGGAAATATTATAATTACTGATGTCCGATTTGCCAATATATCCAATACATTATTTTTAAATTTAATTGTTTTAATTTGTTGGCCACTTTTCAATGAAATAAAATTAACTGAACAATGTGGCGGTGGTTGTTGTTGACCCAATAGACCAATTTGTGCTGAGCCACCATCACAAATTGCCATTAATGGTCGTTTGTCAGCAAAATTATCAATTGGTTCATCGACCATACCATCATCTGCCGAAAATGGTGTTGGTAAAATACGTAATGCTGTTACGTTACCATGACGCCATGATAATACTTCAATAGCTTCACCATTAGCTGGTATTGCCCATACTTGTATACCCAAACCATAACCAAGTATTAATAATAATGGTGGTGTTGCATTACCATCTAATTCCCAATCATCACCAAATGTTGGATCACTAATGTCAGCTGTTGTTTCGAAACGTGCCCATGTTATTGTATCTTTTGGATCACCTTGTGATTGATTTGTTAATGTTACATCATTTATAAAACCAGCAACACTATCAATTATTGAACGATCATTGACTACTTGAGGTGGCACTACAGCTGGTACACCTCGAATAGAACGTCTTGGGGAGTCGGCCGACATATCTGTTGAACAAGTTCTGTAATTGGTAAATTAGGGAAAAAATCAATAATTGATTACAATTTTCTTAACGTAGAGGTTAGTAACTATTTTAATGATTTACGACTAATTGACCAAATTTATAATTAAACTAATTTACACCAAATACACAATAATTGAGCGAAATTAAATGAGACCAGCTCAATGCAATTGCAAACTAATCAAATTAAATCTAGATAGTTACTAAATAAGCAAGATCAAGGCTGGTTCAAGAATGTAAACATAATCTTAACAGTTTAACACAATCTTAATAGTCACTAAGAATGTTAACATTTCATGCCTTTAAGATAGGGCGATTCGAATTAATTATATATACACTTTGTGTGTCATTGTCCTTGTCTCGTCCACCTGCGAAGCAGATGTTTTGATTCCTACTACATGAACGAACTGCATGAAACAGTAGTTTTATGCAGGAAATCAATTCTCTCGTTCGGTGGTTCGGTCGAAAGAATTGTTGACTCAGCCAGCCGCCATGACATGTGTGTAAGGTTTCTAGGTATACAATGGGCTTAAGTGCATAAATCTAATGATTGCATAAACCTAATTAAATTTCAATTAAGCCAACTCGTCTAGACTAAAACCTAAATATTCAATTAATTATAGATGTGACTAAATTACTGCATGTAGGTTTATTGATCTTCTAAATGCATATAGTGTAAAACTAATGAATACAAATGCAGCAGTGTCAAAACTAAAAAAACATGTAAAAAATATTGAATTATAATTAAGTATACAAAAATAATAATTATATAAATAAATTCGATTCAAATTTTGAAATGCACAATATACAGGGGCAAAATAAAGTATACCTGGTACAATCTACAATCGTTTCAGAGCAGTATACAATTTTCAGGCCATTAGTTGGGGGCCGTGCGATTGCGCAAAAATCAGCAAGAAAAAAATTGAAATATATACAAAATTTTTTAGATTTCGTAAAAAAATAAATAAATGTAAACAAAAAATTAAACAATGCACAATTTAGTATTCATACAATTTAATTTTATCGACTCGTCGGACCGACCCGACACCATAAATTTTAAAATAAATTAAAAATTATGAAAAAACACCAACACATTAACAAAATCATTATTAACACACACACACACTTAATAAAACTTGTGTTTATTTTTATTTTTATTGTTTATTTATTCATTTGTTTATGTTGTCTTTTTGCCAAAACTCAAGTTCATTTGAAAAAAAAAAAAATTAAATAACAAAGAAAAACAGCTGAGAAATGAGAGAATTATTCTCTCTGTTTGGATTAAATTCAATGTGTTAGTGTTAGTATCTGAGAGAGAGAATTAGAATTTTAATGAAATGGAAATTTTATAAATAAAAATAATAAAAATTTATTATTTATTTTGTCATTTTCAATTTCAATTTATAATTTTCAATTCCATTTAAAAGTAGTGCTAAAGTTTACAGAACCATAAAATTTTAAATTTTATTTTCTATTTTAGTGCCAAAAAATTTCATAGTTATATACAGGGTGGCCCAAATTGAACTGACTGATGTAATATTTAAAATGGTTGTATCAATTTTATTGGCACGTCTAAGGCGTTGGCATTTCTCAGCAATTATGAAATTTAATTAAATTTTTTATAATCTGCAACAAAAACAAAATTAAAGACGCAAACATTTCGAAATTAAAAATAAACTGTCAGTCCAAAATGACCCACCTGTATACCACTACCAAAATTTGTTATTTTTAGTTTTGATTTGCCTAGTGATTTTTCAATTTTTTTGTTCCATTTACACAGTTTTAATATTTTCTGATATACTTTTCGATGCTTTAAGTTCCATTTACATATTAGAGCTTGGTACGATTGTGCATTTCGAACTTTATTCCATATTCTAATCTAGTAGACCACAAATATCGCATTTATTATGTGACATTTATGCTGGATTCAAAATCACAATATGAAAAGTTATGTAAAGCTGTGATCGAAGTTTGTTTTCTGTTGAAACATTTTCACTGTGAATCTAGGGTTAAAGTGTGAGCTACATAGTTTCGATCAGTTCAGTTTTGATTCAAAACGATGGAAAAGTAAAGTTCAAATTTGACGTCCTCATATATTTTGTATAGGAAATCTATTGAGTGGACACGGAGGTAGAATCGAAATCGAAAGAGTTTTGAACGATTGGAATTTTGCGAATTTCAAACTGAAGGAAATTGTCAATAGAAATTAAATTTGACAGTTTCAAAAAGTAATATGTGATTTTATCGGTTACAATCGATAACTATGATCTCAGTCTACTAACCAGTCAAAACTGAACTGAACTGATAGAAACTATGTAGCCCAACCTTATGTAATTGATAATCAACTCACATTTGTTCAACTCATATGATAAGTTGTGTGAACACTTAAGTTCTTATAAGAGCCCAACAATTTATACTAAATTGTTAAAATAGAATCGACTTCAATTATAAAGAGTCCTCTATAAAGCTGCCTCAAGTATTATTATGAATCTCATGATGAACGATATAATCTAATTATATTAGATGGGTAAGTAAATCTGCAAATCTGTCTTTTTCAACAAAAGTGGGCGAAAAGTTAAAAAAAAATATGGAAAACAGTCGAAAAATATAGTGGCATCGGTGTCAGTGGCTGTCATTATGATTTAAGCTCAATATAAATGAAATCATAATTATTAGATTACTTAAAATGGAAAGCTCTGTCAAAAGAAATGAAATATTTGTGTAATTAATCAACCATTGCCAAACAATGTTGCCTTTATAGAACATTTTCGATATTGCCCATCTCTGATTAGAATTACTACAAACTCGCGGTTAAACTTAACAATAAAAATTAATTGTTTATGAATTCTGTGGTGTAATATATTATAAGATTTACTGATAATGATTACATATTATGTAATTAATTATTATTTTGTTACAAATTTTAGATGAATCCCTGAATCAACTTCAATAATCAATTAATTTCACCAAATTCATGTAATAAGTCTAAACTTCATAAGGCAAAGACATTGATCTAGTTACTTTATGAGATTAAATATAAATAAAATTACGAAGTGTTTAATAATACAGAGATCAGAAAATAAAATCGTTTAGTTTTTGTACTTTAACAAATCTCTAGTTAATAATTAAGATTGGGTTTATTAATATTCGAACCTAAGAACTATCATGACCTACAGGGACAAATTGTTACACATGTTTTATATTAATAATTTCTGAATGTATCGTACGTTATATGATTGACTCTGAATGCTATTTAATGCATAGCGAAGCAGCTACTAACAAAAGTCTAACTTTTTTCAAGTATTTTCATAACTTTGCATCACACATTCACATACATGGAAGTATTTTCTGCTTATAATCTTTGCTTAGTGAAATATCTAGCGTATTCATGTCTACCCAAATTTCTTTATAATTTTAATAAATAAAGTAAATCTGAAATATTTGAAATCTAATTTAAGTTTGTATTTTCTTCAAAGTAATTGAAATATTTTAAGGTGATCAAAATATAAATAAATACATGAGTTCATCATAACTAAAATAAATATTTTAATAAATTAGCTTTTAGACTGTAAGTAATTTTAAAGAAAAAATATAGAACAAAAAAAAATTAAATACTGTTCATATATATATATATATTTATATACTTATATATATATATGTATATATATATAAATTTATGTTTTGCAGTATTTGTTGCCAAATATTATCAAACAACAAAATTGCTTTGAAAATGAATTAAATTTATTCAAGGTTAGTTAGAATTTTAGATTCAAACAGGTTGCAACCATATATAAAGAAACAGCTGAGCTGAGAATTATAATAAAAAAAAAACTTCTAAAATAAATCATTTTTAATGTTGATAGTTGATTCATAAATTTATTAGTTAATTCAAAATGAAAAATAACTTCATAATATTGTAAATTAAAATTATATTTATTTATATTAAATCACAACAATTTTACTAAATATTGTCAGCTAAAAATATCAAAATCAAACAATTTTTCCTTATCAATTTTGAAATCATTTTAACGTTTATGACATTGTCCAAAAATATAAATTTTGGATCGCCATTTTGCATTTTCTAAACAATAAAAACACTAAAAATATTTCATATTTAAGTATTCCATTTATAATCAGATTCTTTTCATAGAAAAATGAGAGTACATATTTTACAAAACATGATAAAGTAATTATTTGTCAGCTAAAAATATCATTTATAAATTTACATCTTGCACAAAGAAGAGAAAACCCAAAAACATTTCAAAAATTTTTATATATTACTTTGTAAATTGAAATGTTTATGCAGTAGAAAGCAGAGTAGAGTGTAATGCTACGCCCGAGCTTGTAGATTTTCAATATTTTCATATCTTTTGTCGTGATAAAGCCTCGGTATAGATCAATTTTATAACAATTTTGAATAAGTATTAATATTTGGCAGATGGCAGGATAACATCTCCATAAAATGTTTGGAGACGGCTACTACTTGTAGTCTATGAAACCTGGTAATTACAGAAAATGAATGTGGAACATTTGTTGCAGTGCCCAGCGTTAGGGCCAGGTATTACTCTCTTGGTAACTTCCACTTTAACGAATTAAACAATCTAGCTAGTAAACAGTCTACCAAAAAACCGTACACTTCCCTAACGTTACAAGTTGAATCTAAAATAACCGCATCCATGCTAGGCTTCACGAGAATGTATGGTAACATAACGCCGCTAAAGCACTGCTACTTGGGAGTTCTGGAGAGTCTATCTGGGTTTCGCCACTCGAACCAATATTAAATTTATCACGACCCGATCTTCCAAAGATATTGCGTTGACGACTTTCCACATTATACACGAATTTATAAACATTATTTACTAAAATTACTATATTTAATATGTTGATTCGAAAATTACATACGTATGGTAAACTGTAGATGAAGTAGATCCCATTTTAGTACTGTCCAGGAGGTGCCAAATAATTAAATTAAAAACTATAGGTATGTATAAAAATTTAAAAATTTAAATGAGTTTCTTGTTTTCCGCCTTTTTCGAAAAATAACAAATTAAATATTTAAATTTATTATAAATTGTTTTTTGATGTTATTTTAAAATTGTCCTTTTTTTAATTATTTATATTATACACCACTGAATAAAAGAATCCTACTTAACACTTTTATTAAGAATACTTCATATTTTTTAATGATCATCAAACACCAAAAACAAATTTTATATTTTTTAAAGAGTGCAAATAAAACCCAAAATGAAGGAAGTATACATCCTACTCCTGTCTACACAATATTTAAAAGACTGTTTGGAAAGGGCTCTTAGTAAAATCTGTGTAGACAGAGACCAAGAAAAAGATAAACAATAAATTTTAATAAAGTAAAATCACAAAATTTCAGGAAAAATATATTCTAAATGTATAGTGAGTGGATTTAAAAACCTTGAAATTCCTTTTTATTTGAACTATCATATATTTATTATCTACCTAGTTTTATATCTCCGTTTCAATTTAAATACAAATATCCTCTTATGAGTTTGGGTGCTGGTTAGACGTACAAATTTCTGAGAAACATGATCCTTTTATTTATCATTATATTAAGTCGACATCGACACAACAAAAATTCTTGATAAAAATTTCATCAAAAAAAATTATTGTTTTCAAAATTCAAATCAAACAAAACACAACCACATAAAAATATCCTTATATCAACATAAAACACACACAACAGCAAACATATTTAATTCAAATTCTCAAATATTTTTATTCTAATTTTGACATTTAATTTTCTCTCATTCTCTTTGATTGGTACTCATCAAACATACACATACAAACCACGTTCGCCTATACAATTTTCAAACCCATATGAATTTATTTTTATTCTGTTTTTTGACATTTGAGAATTAATTAAAATATATAAAATTAATTAGAAAAATATTAAATAATTTTTTTTTATCCTCAAATATTTTAATAATTATATACGTACATTTATAGAACACAACAGCAAACCACTAAACATAATCTTGAAATCACCACCATCCGTCAGAGATGACGACAATGGCAAATATTCAAAAACAAAAAAAAAATGTTTTTATTTTCGTTTTTTTTGTCTTTGACTGTTTCACTTTTCGATTTTAGAAAACTGCGTCATTGTTATTAAGAACAACATAAAATTTTATAGATTTTTTTAAATTCTTGTTCCTTAAAAATTATTTAAATTTTTGTTAATTTTTGATTTATTACGGTTGTATTACACAAAAATTATATAAAAAATACAGTAACGAAAAAAATAACAGAAATCGATGGTCTTTGTTGTTGTTGTTTCACTTAAGTTCTTTGTTCCTTCTTCCAGCAGTCACTTTTTTTTTGGGTTTTACTGTCCACTTTTATCAAATTTATCACTTACGTTTTGTTAAAAGTTTATAATTAATGTTTTTTTTTACTTACAAGCTATATTAAAAATTTAACTAAATAATAAAATTAACTATTTTAAAATGACGTCGTTTAGAATAATAATAAAAAAAAAAAAGCTTTTTAAAAATTTTCAACTTATTGTAAAAAGAAAAAAAATCTAATAAGAAATTTTTTTTTATATAATTTTTTTATTTTGTTTCTCTTTCACTCAACCAATTCAAATAATATGATTGGTGAAACAAAAAAAAACTAAATTGAAATTAATTTTAATTATATTTTTTTTTTCACAATTATTGTAAAGTAATGGAAATTTTCTGTTTAGGTAATTAATTATTATAGAAACAAAAACTGTTAATATTATTATAAAATCTACAAAATAACTTTTTTTTTTTTTATGAGACAATAAAAAAAAAACACAGTAAAAGAAAAATAAAAACAACTACGCAAATAATAAAAATTTTATTTGCACTTTTATCACAATTTCTTCTATTTAATTTTTAATTAATTAAAATAAATAAAAAAAAAACACAGTTGGAAAATTAAATATTTTTTTGTTCTGTTGGTTTTGAAAATTTTTATAGATTTCTTTTTTTTTTTGTTTAAAAAAAAAAAACTTTTTTATGATTTTGATTCTTAAAATAAAATTATTGTGTGTCTACTCTTTCGAAGCCAAAATACGACTTGGTTTTTTTCTGCTGGTGATTTTTTTCTTTGTTTTGTCGTTTCTTCGCTGTGCATGCAGGGATATTCAGTGTATTTTCGAATATCGATATTTTAATTAAAAATTTCGATTTAACACAACGAAGGATCGATATTACTAAAAAAATATTTATTTACACATGTTATTTATACAAACAAATAGAAATAGGGAACATCAGTGACCTTTGACTCATAACAAACAGTGACATTTAAAGCATGTTTTAGACAGAAATGTTAAATAGAGTTCAAATATATTTAAGAAAATGCTGTTTACGTCTAGGAAAGTTAGTTTTATACTGTCAGTCAGAAATATGTAAATAATAAATAATAATTGTACATTGAAGTAATTCAAATGAACTGTTGAATAAACTTTGTTTCTAAATAACAAATAATTTAGTTGATGCGATAACAAAAAAAGACATTTTAATTCGTAATGCTCTTTTTCATTGAAATATAACCGATAATATCGATAAACATCAAAACTAGTATCGAAATAAAATTATTTTATATAAATTATTTAAAATTTCCTATTAAGTTTTATTATGACCATTTCACATTTAATATGAAAAGAGTTAAAAGAATTACAGAAAATAATTTTAATATCTATAATATAAATATACCGTCAGAAGTCATACCAAAATTTTAATTTTTAATTCAGAGTGTTACCACCAGCTATCGCATTTTAAGTTTATATGGAAAAATAACATTTCTTACGAATAAGGGATCCGTCATCGGTCATCCACTTCAAAAAACTCAGTGGGTTCGTTCCTTTCTTTTATAATAGTAGAGAACGGAGAAGCAGCTGTTAGGTGGTTAGGAATCATGTTAGGAATGGTATATAATATATATATATATATATATGAATGAATATTAGATAGTAGATAGTAAACAAGAAGGCGATAGTTTCTAGTAATTGATATTTTACAATTAATTATGAATTTTAAAAGAGTAGTGATTGGGGTTTCTGGTGGTGTAGATAGTGCAGTTTCGGCATTAATTTTAAAACGAAAAGGTAACTTTATTTTAAAGGCTTTACTTTTTTTTTTGAATGAATCTGTTTATTAAATCAGGTTTTGATGTATGTGGTGTTTTTATGAAAAATTGGGATACAAATGAAGCAGGAAATTGTACTAGTGACAAAGATTTTCAAGATGCAGAGAACATTTGTAGAAAAATTGACATACCATTAGTTGAAGTAAATTTCGTGAAGGTTTACTGGAATAATGTTTTCTCGTAAAACTTTTTCTATATATAACTTTTTTATTTTATATAATATTACATGTAACAGTATAATGGTTTTAAATTTTTACAGGAAATTTCTAGAAGATTATGAAAAAGGATTAACACCAAATCCTGATATTTTATGTAATAGATATATAAAATTTCAAGAGTTCTACAAATACATATGCTATAAATAATTTAAATGCAGATGCAATTGCTACTGGTCATTATGCTAGGACTTCATATGGAAATTTTCTGGAATATTATCACAAGAACCAAGGTTTAAAAATGGTATTATGTAATAATTCAAATAATAAGTGATTAAATGACTGTAGATGTTAAACTTATATGTGCCATTGATGAATTCAAAGATCAAACATTCTTTTTATCAAATGTACGACAAGAAGCTTTACGTAAAACAATGTTTCCTATTGGAAATCATAAAAAATGTGAAATAAAAGAAATTGCTAAAAGAAATAATCTTAAAAATATTGCTTTAAAAAAAGAAAGTACAGGAATATGTTTTATAGGCAATAGAAATTTTAAAGAATTCATTACTGAAGTAAGTTATCGTGTTCTATTATTATTCTAATAATACTTGTATTTTTGTTTCATTTTAGTATTTATATCCAAATCCTGGAGATTTTATTGATATTGATACTGGAAAAATAGTTGGAAAACATGATGGTATACATCTATGGACAATCGGACAACGGTGTCGTATATCTGGTTGTTTAAAACCATATTTTATAGTTCGAAAAAATATTACGTCAAATGAAATAATTGTTGCAGCAGGAACGGAACATCCTGCATTATGTTCAAATATTATTTATACGGGGAAACCACACTGGATAAGAAAATTTAGTCTTGAAAATAATTTTTGGTGTAAATTTAGATTTCAGCATACAAAACCTTTAACGGCATGTAGAGTGAATAATTTGAATGATGGATTATGTGTTCAATTAGCTAAACCTCTTCGAGCAATAACGCCAGGACAATACGCTGTATTTTATTTGAACGATGAATGCTTAGGTTCTAGTCGAATAATTAATTCCACAATGAATAACTATTTATTAGAAAATGTTAAAAATAATTCAATTTTATAACGGATATTAAAATTTATTTAAATAATAACTTTAATTTATGAGTTTATTAATTATTAAATTAATTATATTCTAACAAAAAAAATAAAAAAATGTGTGATTTTTTACAAATCTTAACATATAAAAAGGCAAATTAAAATTAATTATTTGTATATATATGTACCTAAAACTAAAATTTAAATAAAAAATCGTTCTAAATTATAAAAAGAAAAGAAAATATTAACTCAAGAGTACGGTCAGTGCATCTAAAAATTTTGTTAAATCTGCTTGTTTTATTTGAATTAATGATGTGTCGAAGAAATCTTGTAAAATATTTGTATTACTTTTTGTTCAAATGCTTTACCAAAGAAATTTTTTGGTGAATTTTCACAAATTGGTGGTATTCCAACTAATAAACACAATCCTCTTTCAATATCAATTGGACAACTAGCAATTAATGGCAATTCTGATACATGACCATTTAATATAAATTTGTCTAAAAATGTTAAACCATATGCATACGAAAAATATGGATTTTCTTCATTCAATATATAATATAAAAATGGGCCAGCTGAATGGATTTGATGCATATCTACTGCTGCTTGAGGTTGGCCATCTATTATAATATCAAGATCAAAAGGTCCTATATATTTTATTAGATAAACATAATTATCTTATGAAAAAAATAAATTTATATTTGGCAATAACAAAAAAAAAATATTTCACATATCAATTGAATTTAAATAACATTTAGTAGTGATAAGTTATCCACCGAATATACGGCTTGTATCGAATATTGGAGCGTTGTAATCACTAAATACTGGTACTGGTGTTCTTCTCCCTATAAATAAAGAATTAAATAAAACCTAATTATATTCTTTTATTGCAAAATTTATACGTTTGATTAAGGGTTGGTAAGTTGCACAACGTATGTCTGGTTCAATAACATCTTCATCTGAAGAAATTTCTATAATTTGTTCTTGTAGTGGTTTACTATAGAGGCGCCGCTTGTTTTCTTTAATTGTATATTAATAATATTTTATTTAAATTATACATATATACAATTACTTACTTTCTGATAGTGGCATGGGTTTTTCACTTGAATTTGATCGAAATTTATTTGGGTTTGAATCTATACTCTGTGTAGGGTTGTTAATACTATTTATAGATTCTGTATTAATAGAATTTAATGATAATTGACTTCCAGAATCTTGATAGCTATTTTTTTCATACTCTTTATAATATTTATGAAACAGCTTTCCATAGCACGAAACGCACAACTTGTTAATTTTATTTAGCTGAAAACATAAAATTCATAGATGAACATAATAATTAATAAATAAATAAGCTAATTTTGCTTACTTGTTCGGGAAAGCTAATGCGATAAAACTCTTTTAAAGCACTGTCACGTCGTTTATCCACATCCACATCTGCCACTAATCCATTAGTTTTGCAAACAGTACATGTTCCATTGAAATATCCACTCATTATCTTAATATAATAATTATTAAACTAATAATTCTAATATTATATTTATTATTAAAAAAACATAAAATGAAATAAATAATTTGGCGCGCAACTATTATTATAATATAAAAAACAAACACAAAAGTCAGTTTGAAGTTTGTTGTCGTCCCGCCGCGCCAATTGATTTTGACTCAACAGAGTAGCTTTCACATTTTTTACAGCATTGGAGCATTACCCACTGAAGCGCATAAGCCTTACATAAAGTCTTCCCCAAACCGACGGGAATTTTTCAGCGGAAAAATCCGCGGAAATTCGCCTAATAGCCCACACTGAGGCGGAAAAAAACGCGACTTAAACCTCAAAAAAAGTGTCATTAAATGAAAAAAATATTTGTAAACATAAAAGTTTTAGTTTTAAAGAAAAAAAAAATTATTAAAAGACGTACAATTTATAAGTAATAAAGAAGATCAAATTTATAAAATATATAAACTTTTCCAATTTAATAAAAATTAATTAATACAAATATTTTTTTTTACTAGTTCTTAATTCAACAGCGACGACAATATGAATGACTAACTTGACAAATTTTCAATAATTTTTTTGACAATTGTTGCGGAAAAAATCCCTATACAAAACGCGCGGAAAAATTCGCTGCAAATTCGCGCGGAATTCGCGTTAGTGTGTGCATCCTCATAAGCCGCCATGTAAATAAATTGTGCGGAAAAATTCGCACCGCGGTTGCGGAAAAATTCGCGCCGGTTTGGGGAAGGCTTTATGTCTAAGTCTTGTAGTATTAATTTTTGCAATTTATTAAATTTATAATGATATCATACACTAATTTGCGAAAAACAGACTTTGGAGAAAAAAAATTAGAAATATATTATCATTCCAGGAACATTTACAGATAAAGTAGATAAGTATCTTAATTCGTAAATGAAAAATTGACTAAAACTTGGAAGCAATTCAATATTTCTAATTACAGGTAAATATATTATAAACATTAAAAAAATATTAATGTTAAAATTCCATTTAATTCACATTAAATATGTGGTTAGAAAATTTCTTTAGACTTTTATAAATATCTTAACCATAATATTTATCTCTATAGTGATGTTAGTCGTCGTATGCATTCAGAAAATTTAGTTTCCGGTTAAATCTTCTTATCGGATAAAATTTTTAAAAAGGAAATTGAAAAAAATTATACATTAATTTATTTTCAGTCTGTAAAAGGTGGAAATTATTGATAAATTAGCTAGATTATCACTAACACTAACGTTTTTACTTGAATTGGATTATAAAAGTATTATAATAATAAATTCTTTTTTTTTTTTACATTTTATTTAAAATTCAAAAACAATTTCCATTTCAAATATTTCACATATTTTATTGTTCCCCGGCGCTCGTATGAAGATACTAAAGGAAATTCTTGAATATCAACAACCATTATTATTCTGATTTGTTGCTGTATTATTTACTGTAGATCGTTGACAGCATTTTTCTATTCGACAATATATTTTCCAAATTTTTAATCCTTTAAAGGTATCCAGAAATGCTCGTCGAAAACTGGCATTCATAAAACAATATGTAATTGGATTACAGCAACTTGATGAATATGCCAACAATTGAAAGTATGTAATTGCTGTATAACCAAGATTTTGATAAATTAACATTGGATCAAAAAGTACTATTGTATTAATGACATATAATGGTGTCCAACATATGAAAAATTCTAATACCAGAACAAATAACATTCGAATTACACGTTGTTTGTTTTCCAAATTTTTTGAATTAGATCTATGAAATTAAATAAAATTTATAATAAAAATTTAAAATTACGAAAAAAAAGGAAATTGTAATTAAAATGTGTTTACCTTCGAAGAATTGATTCAAATTGTTTACGTAAAACTGGTGTACATTGTCCAGGATTTGATTTAGTTGGCCTGTGATATTGAAAATCATTTCGTAATTTACTATCATATAATTTTATTGATGATGTACGAAAAAAAGCTGTTTCTCGTTCTCTTGGGTATGTTCGTCGTGATGGATGTGCTGAGTATTCATCAAGTTGTTGTTGATTACTTTCTAATAAATATTTGAATGCAATAAATAAAAATATGATTAGTTATCAAAAATTGTTCAAATAATAGATTTGGCTAGAGCAGCGTTCAAAAATATGTGAATTTTGTTTTGTCACATTAGTTTAAGCTAACAAAAGAAATTGTTAAAATGTTTTATTTAGCCTGTATTATTATACGGAGCGTAAGCATACGGTCAGTTACAAAAGATTAAATAAAGAAAATTAACGCATTCAAAATGTGGATGTTCCGTAATTTCCTTAAAATCAAAAGAAGTGATCATGCAATCAAGAGGTGATAGCGATAATGAGAGCAACAAAAAAAATGACAATAACTTGAAAATAAGGAAATGAAGCTACCTTCATCACATCCTAGGTAAAGGTAAAATTAATTAACTTAATAAATATATAAATTAATGCTGCACCAACACAAGCTTTCACGAACTTCAAATACTTCAATATCTGGAAATGATGAACCAACATCGATAATGAATTGAAACTTTAAGAAGAAGATAGGAATATGAACAATTAGAGTATATAGTGAAAATTAATTTCAATTAATAAATATTAATATCATGACGGAATAACTTTATATAAGATCCATTACAAAATCATCAATTTTAAATTTTATAAATACCTCATTTTGTAATTCAGTAACGTCATTTATTTATTAATCATATGTTTGGTATATGGACGACAACCAAAGGATAAAATTGTGAAAATAACATAAAAATTGTAATTTTCCATTTATTTACGTGATCAGAATTAAATCTTAAGTGGGAAAATTTAAACTTTATTATCTAACAAATCAAAAATTAAATTTGAAGTAAAATATTGCTTAGTCAAATATTGTGATATATATTTAACAAAAATGATATAAAATCTATTTTAATTAATACTTTATTTAATTAAATAATAATAAATATTACTAGTTAATTTTGTTAAATTATGAGAAAATATTAAATGTAAAATTACATGAACTGAATAAATATATAATTAACAATATTTTAAGAAAATCGTTCTAATCTTATGATTCAGATTCATAAATGACAGGTAATAATTTACATTCAAAAGTGAATTCGAGCAAATTACTTCATACTCTGGCGATTAAATTGAAATTGATAATTTCATTCTGTAAGGTGCATATTTATTATAGGATAATTCAAAGATAATCCATAAAAAGACAAAGATTTGAAAGTTTTATTATATGATTTCGTATTAATTTAAATAATTACATATCTTCCAATTTAAATTGAGTGATCCTTTTAATATTAAATAATATTTATTTAAGAAACACGGAATGAACATCAACGATTATTTTGTATATTCGAATTCAGAACTGATTTTCGGTAACTCCTCAAGTAAAAAATAAATTAAAATTTTTCAAAATAAATGGCTAGTTAGTTAATTTTTTGAATAAAATATATTTACAAGATTTTGTTATTTAATGATCCTATTTATTTTGTAAATAGATTCGGGATCCTTAATAACCATATGTTCTTAATCATGTAAAGTATAGTTGTTTGTCCTTCTCTTTCCCTTTTATATAAAATTGTGTAAATTTAAAGTAATGTCAGAATTGTATAAAGACCCCATCACGTGTTGTTAAGTATTACCATTAAATTTATTGATTAATATTTTAAAGTTTTCGAGTTTATGTACGTATAATAAAAGTGAAATATTTAAATAATAGTAACAAAATTTTGAAATATAATTTTTAAGTAAACTAAAGATACATCAATTAATTAGAAATGTATTTAAAATATTAAAATTTCAAAGTCGCTTTCTATTTAACTATCAAAATAGTTTTCAGTTTTCTTTCCCAGAACTTGAATTCATTTGGAAATATGGTAATCTATTAATTCCAATCCTAAATTTTTTGTCGAACGAAATCCAAACTGAAGCATATTTTGTGAATATTTGGCGAAAGGTTCTTTTATTGTCGGTTATTTATTTATCGTATACCATGAGCTTTATAAGGATTAGGTTTTAAAAGCTGTTACTGGCACCTACTAGATTATGTGTTTCAAATTTCATTCAATTCGGATACAATTATACTATCAGATATTGAATATTTATTATATCTTGCTTTTGTGGTGAAACCTCTGCCTTCCAAAATATGAGAAAAAAATCAATTTTTTATCGGTTTTTCGATCGCAATATTTATTCTAAAATTTTAGTAATTTATTAATAAAAATATGAAATACACAGACTATTTACTCCCAAAATTCCCTTAATGAAGTTAGTGACCAGAAATATTACTGATCGATCAGAAGAACATAAATTCTTTATGAAACTCTAAATTGTCGTCTAAAAATCTATTTGTTTTAAAGTTAGGTCATTGACATATATTTAAATTAAATATTATCTAATATTAAATTCTTTTATTGTAAATTTAATAATGGTATAAATATGATTTAAATGTTGTTTGTTATTTCTATTTCCAGATATCAGATAATCTCTGTACTCTGTTGTTTCCTTATTTATGATGGAATTCTCTAAAGCATAAGACAAGATTATCCTTTTTTAATTCAAAATTTATCATAGCAAACTTTTTCAAATCCCAACATAATTGGATAAATTTAATATTTACATAAATTTTATTTTCTATACTTTTCTTCAATTATGAACAAAAATGAAAAATTAGATGTTAATTATTTGCATTACTGCGTAACAAAGTCATTAACAATTGTCTAGGATTTTATGCTAACTTTAATTAACCCTTTCTCTATACACATACGTCAAAATTATTTCCTTCAAAATTTGCAAAATTAAAAAATTGAAGATTTTCAAATTTTGGAATCATTATTTCTAAGGAATTAGGGAATACTTTTACTTATATAAAATGAACAAAGCCACTAAATGGCTTTGACAAAAGTATTATCAAAAATTTCATATCATTTTGGTTCCCTGTAGGTATTACAGTTCTATAATTTGACCGTACACCTAGCAAATTCTTAAACATTTCAGTCATCATCGTTGATTTTTAATATCTGTTTTAAAATTCCTGTCGTAAAATTATTTTCCACATATTATTTAATTGGAAAAGTTGTTGAATTTTCTTATTTACCTTAAAAATTCTTTATTTTCATTGAAAACGGAAGTACGATAATAAAAAAATTTATTTAAAATAAGTCAAAAGTCTAGACAATTAAATTATTTATTTTATTAAAGAATTTTAGTAATTAGATTTGTTTTTTTAAAGTAAGGAAAAAATAGGTTCAGTAAGACAAGACAAATCCTTCTAATTTCATTTCAAAACTTCATCAATAAAAGCAGACATTTCTTGAAATATCGCCTTAAGAAATAAATAGTTTGATAACACAATTTTCTTAGAGTTTTTGTAAATATATTTTTTCATAATGAAGAAATGCCAGCAAATTTTTTCTTTCACTTAATCATTAAATAATTCGTTAATTTAGTGAACAAATTGGTTTCTATTTTCTGTAAAGATTTTATAATTTAAACTTTAAACTTAAATAAATATAATTAATTTTAAATTTTATGCAAAAAAAGGGAAACTTTCGTAATTTATATTCTTACCAAAATTATTTTTATCGTCTTCCTGGACTGATGGACACTGTTGGAAACTAACAGTCAAACTAATATTAAATGTTTTTGAAGTATTAGTTTTTGAGTAATTTTCTTCTCGAATACCCAAGCAAAGTGTCCTTGTTATAAGGAAATATGCTGCACATAAAACCATTAATGGAAAAACTAACAAAATTAAATCTAAGAAAATGTTATAAGCTTTTTCTGTACTGTAAACAGTATTTAATGGCCATTGCTCTCGACATTTTTTACGTGATCCTTTAAACAATCAGAAAAAGAAATTAAAAAATTTGTAAATTGTTATTGTTATTGTATCATAAATTACCTTGATTTGTTGGTAAAAGTTGACTAAATCCAGCTATCGGTGACATACACAGGATACTTCCAAACCATATGTAACCAATTATTTTATGGGCATGTCGTATAGTTTGCCAGGATCTTGATCTTAAAGGATGACAAATTGCATAGTAACGTTCACAGGAAATTGCAACTAATGTCCATGATGAGACTGCAACTGACGTAGCTAAAAAAATTAATAAAATCAATATTTAATAAGTGAGATAAAAATTTACTAAATAAAAAACCTGGTAATCTAGAGAGGTACCAGATAACTCGTAGATATATATAATAATTGCTATGTAAAAAAAATCTATATATTTTAAGATTACATAATTTGCAGTAATTGGTATAAAAGTTCAGATCTTAAAGCCATCCAAGAACGTATTTTTATATAATCGATCCTTTATACCAAATTTCATTTAAATTGCATTCTTTGAATAATTGTAAACTCAATGTTCAACCCGCGAAAATATAAAAAAAACTCCATAACATAATTCAAATAAATTAAACTACAAGATTTATCAAGAGTTCCACAGAAAAACGAACTCTGCGATAATTTCTGCATCATAAATCAAACTCAAAAGTTTTTGTTATATTCGAAAATAAAAATTTAATGTATAGTAATCAATCTATCATAAAAATGAATGAAACTTTGATTTAAATGCACTGCAGGACTTTGATAAAAGGGAATCAAATGCGTTCTAAATAAATATTATTTTTTTCATCTTAACCACTGAAGTAGACTTTTGGGTGGAATTAAAAACATTTATTTCTTTTATTTCGATTAATTCAAAATAATTTATTGATGCAAAAAAGGTCTGGGTCTAATATTATTTATAAGGAAATTCTATGTAACCAATAAAGTTGAAAATAATTACTTGTTACCAGACATGCTTAAGTTTAATTATTATCTAAATAAACTAAAAAAAGGTTTACAGGATTTTTTTAAATTGAATATATCCAAAACCACCAAAGGATAATTTAGTCGTGGGTTTAGCTACTATTGTAGTCCGGGAAAATTGCTTTTATTCTAACCAATTTTATTATATTTGGTAACACAATTTAATTTATTTTTTCTATTTAATGTCTATATTTCCTTATTATATTTAATAATGTTGGAAATATAATAGTAAAATTTTAGTTTAAAATATTTTAATATCCTTAATTAGGTCCTTAAATTATGTAATAAATATTTTTAAATAAGTCGTAAAAGTATAAGCTTAAACTATTCATACATCAAAAAGAATCAATGTTGATATATAGATAATTACAAATCCATTTTACTTGTCTTTCTCTCCGTCACAACACAATATATTCCATATTTTGCATACAGGACAATTTCATTAAATCGAATTTGATTTAATTTAATTAATAATAAAGATTTGTGTTCTGAAGATTTATTTCCTGGTTTTATTTAAAAATTAGATTTAAATTTAATAGAAGATACGGTTCAGTTCCACGAAATACTAAATAAATAGTCTAAGAAGTTTAATAACATATTAATTTTATATATGCATCATTATCATAACCCAGCGATGACAACTCATTCTCAAATTGTGTAATTACTATTTATTTATTTCCCATTTTCATTTTCTTTGTGGCCTTCTATTAAGTTATAATCTGCAGATATTGAAAAATCAGATTAGACTCCTTAGTATTATATATTTATTATTGGTTATTGGTTTCACTTACAACATTATCTGGAAAGTTCAATAAATTTTCATTTTAATATCCAGAGACGATACAGAAAAGTTTACAAAAATTTTCCAGATAACTTAAAAAAATATTAAGAAAATTTACTGTGGTTTGATTTGGTAAAATATTTCGATTTAGAATCCGAGTGAAATATATGTATATTTACAAAAGTATTAAAATATCAATAATACTGAAAATTCAAATAAGAACGACGTCGTTATCTCATTCCACAAATAAAATGGTATAATTAATTCGTTACCCAACCATAACAAATCCGTGATCATGAATATTATTATAAGAAACACAAAATTTAATAATTATCATGCATAACTTGTAGGTCATTTAACAAGGACATCTTAACATTTTGAATACTATTTGTAAAATATTATTTTTTTACCATTTTATAGTTCTTTAAATTCCATTTAGTATTTTAAAATTAATGTACTTTTATTTAATAATTTAACACTTAAGAATTTAACCAATTACGTTTTAAAATTACATTTCCTTTATCAGAAATTTATAGAATTTTCAATTTCAATTTGACTATAAATTTAACGAAAATGCTGACATTAAATTGAAATGAAGAAAATTCTGAACCCATAGTAAAAAAGTAATGATTAATTTTCAAATAGGAAATAAGAAATCGATGGAATTTTAATATAATTTTTCTAAGGCATATCATTTATCTTTTCTTATAGTGACTTTTACTGGTCCAAAAAATATGCATTTTGACAAAGACATTAAAACTTCAATTAAAATGGATCACTTCTGGTGAAATAATATGAAGGAATATACAAAATATAGAGAGAAGCAGAAAACATATCCCAATATTATTTGAGCTACAGAAAATAAATAAATTTTTTGTTAAGTTGTGATTAGTTTTAATTTTAATACTTTTGGTTTTAAAATTAAAACTAATTCTTTCATATCCACAACCAGATGCACAGTTCTATAAATTTTAGTTTAAGTTCTTATCGTAGGTTAAATTTCAAAAAAATAAAAATAATAATTTAAATTGGTTTTAAAACAAATTTTCCAGTTAAATAAAAATAATTAAAGATGAAAAATTTATTGAATTCCATATATGAACAAATAACAAATTCAATAACTAATTCAAATTAAATAACATATTAAAATGAACATTAAATAAAAAGTAATTTAAAAAAGATTATATAAAAATGATAATAATGTAGAATAATAAACAAATTAAGTTCCACGAAAACACATTAATCTAATTTAGTAGAGCATAATTCAGAGAAAATATTAAATTTTCGGTATCGTATAACCAAAATGAAACACAAATTGGACCATAATTTTTTATTTATGTCATCATAATCATAAATTTATCATTTATTTAATTTACTAGAAGTTTTTTTTATTATCACCACCATAGTAACTTACCTTGTAAGAATGGTATTAATTTACAAAGGAATTCACCGAATACAAAATCTCTTAATAAAGTTCCAACCAATGTGAATGGCATACAAAGTACACCCAGTAGAATGTCCGAAAACGCCAAATTCAATAAAAATAAATTTGTGATTGTCCGCATTCGATAATTTTGCATTAACGTTGAGATCACAAGTAAATTACCAACAATAGCCAATAATAATATAATTGTATAAAGTGGAATTTGAATTTTACCAGCATTTAACCATGATAATTTTGATGTAACATTTTCCAGCCCCATTGGACTAAGATTACTTAATGTAAAGTTCGTTTCAGACAATGTAAAATTATCATTTGTGGACGAGCTGTTATCGAAATTCTCATTCTCAAGATTTATTAATGACATATTGTTTTATTTTTTTAATTTCACTGATATCCTTTAAAAATCACTGTAATTTTTACATTGATGTCCTTTAAGAATTCAAAATTTACTCTTTTTGCTAAAGTATTTACAATTTCCATGAATTTATTTTCGCGTGTTCGACTAATAGCAACAAATTTTAAATGAAAACTGATGGTAAAATATATTTTCAAATACTAAATTCTTCTTTACAAGGATAAAAATGTGTCTTAGGAAAATCTCGAAAAGGAAATTGTTTGATTGTATCTTATTATATTGAATTTCGAATAAAAATTCCCCAGTTTTATGTTACGGAAAATATTTTTATCTATGAAAGTAAAATCTTTCAGTCAGTCACAAATAAGATTGCTCGGAAGATGGAAACCTTGCTCTATTTAAAAATATATAAAATATTTTAATTATTTTATAGTTACTTGTTAGATATATTAACAAAGAAGAATTTTGAGTTTTGACATAGTTCATTTCAATGCTGCTGAATCGGAAAATTTAATTTTCATAAATTACGTAAAGTATTTTTATATTATTAAAAGTAACTGGAGAAATCCTTAAATAACAAAATGTTATTGAATTACTTCCCGTTTGGTTATTTTTGTTATAAATTAACAATTTTTTAACTTTATTAAACCTATAAGATTTCAACTGGAAGGAAATTGAAACGTTATAATTAAAGTTAAAATTTAAGGACTCATTTTCATTAATTTAATAATTATTAAAATATTATTTTTTTGATTCTCTCATGAAATAAAGTTTATATATTTGAATAACGTTGTCATGATAAAATTTAATATAATGTTTAGTTCAATTTGATGTTGTTCTGGTTCCTTCGATTATCTAATAATATAGTAAAAATGGTTTTTAAATTAATTTCTATATAATTACGATTTTAAGAACACATTTCACTTCTAATAACCGATTTCACAGTGAGAGCTCAAGCCTTTGCCATAGGTTAAACTACGGTTTAACTTGTTTCCTCAGTACAAGTTTAAAGATAAGTCTTCCTACATTAATAAAATATCCAGTGCTCGTTCGTACAAACTGCATGATTAATAATGTTCGTTCTATTCAGTTACATAATTTTAAAGTACATATAATAAAACAACATTATAATAAGTAAAGTTGTTTCCAATTCTTAGTCGAATAATCGAGACAGTTGTTGGAAAAATAAAGAATATCTTAACCGTCTAAGTTTTTGAGCTGTGCTCATATTATGTTTCACGACCTCATCTATTTCTGAGGTAGTATTCATCATGTAGTAATTACTGATGTAGTAATTACTGAATTACATAAACATTGCACTATATTTAATTAATTTATATTCTTATTTTATATTTTACTATATCTTAAACGTTCACGTTATAATAAAGGATTGAACATTTTTATTCTTAATATGATAATAAAAAGGATCTATAATTTTTAATTAATATCAATTGATGGTTGTAAACATAAAACTTAATATTCAATTCAATTTATTTATATATTCAATGTATCCATTACCAATTTACATTTAATACTATATTTCACAGAGTTTTATGTTCCATAATTTGATTCTTTACAACGTTGTATATTATTGATATTTTACATAAATTTATATTTCAAAGGATATCCTCATTAAATTGTTACTTACAACTTAGATTTATGACTAAATTTAACATTCTTATCATAAAATTAAATTGCACTGTTTTAAATTTTTGTCTGGCTGTCGTTAAGAAATGCCATGGAAAATTATTTTTAATATTTCATTTTGACAAATTTGTAATTTTTTATTGTGGCACCGAGCAAAGCTATAAAATTCTTATAACTTTTGCAATAAGTGGAATACAAGCAGCATGAAAAATGACCTTAAGGATATTTTTATTTATTTTCTATGCATTTGATATAGGATCCGTATTAAAATATAAAGAATATTAACATCAGTTTTGTCTAATATTATACAGAAGTTTTTAGTTTTTTAGTTTACTCAAATTTCCTTAAATATTGTATTTCAAAAGTTGTCGGAATTTTATTACGTTCAGTTACCATTTACCAGCATAAATGAAAATTATAATATCATATTCTAGTTTGTAAATTAAATATTTATTTTGAAATTAACAGAGGTCTTAGAACTTAATAACATTAATTCATAAGAAATGAATTACAGCATTTCATCGGCATTTCAAATAGATTCTTAAATTTCAATTGGTTTGAAACTCTCTCAACCATAAATTAAACAACACTAAAATGGATGAGATAATATCAAGGATTTATTATAATCCATTCCGATCCAGAATGGATGGAAACTTGTTGGTCGTTTGTGAATGAATTTTATATGAAAAATAAAATATGGATGAATTATTATAGTGAATGGTTCATTGAGTGTGCACAGGCAAATAAACATTTCAAATGGTAATAAAAAATATTTAGAAATCATTTTTCATACTCTGAATTTTCCAGTTTTTCATTGAAAATTCTTGTTCAATGTAAGACGATATTAATTTATTAAAATCTGCCATAAAGATGAAAATAAATAACTGAATTTTTCATTCTGATATTTATGATAAATACCAAAAATTGTGATGTGAATAAATAATTGCAATATTCTTCCACTAATAAAAATTTGTTTAGATAATAATATAGAGAACCGTTTTATGAGTAGTAAGAATAACTAAGAAGGTTGCATTGGACTTGGCCCTAAAAAAAATGGATTTGGCTGAAACTGTTTACTTGGAATTTTCGAGAGCGGGAGTCCAAATCAATTTAACGCACGCACCGTTATGCTCGTTTCTTTCAGGTGTAACTAGATTCAGGGGATCCATGCTAAAAATTCCGATTAATATTCCATATGATTTAGCTAGAGATTTTAGTAATTATTATCTGATTTGAATTAAATTTGGCACATCTGGTAATTTCCTTATGATTATGGTGTCTGTAAAATATGTTACGAAATATAATAACGAAATATTTGAATTGTCATATTGACTAAGTTGTTGTTAAAATAAAGTATTTCAATTTAAATTATAAGTATTAACTATCAAAAATATTAGGGGGTCAACAACACAATGGCAAAATTTGCTTAATTGTCTCTCACAAAGTATAAATTGGCCATAGTCAGTAATAACAATAAGTAATTAGCTTGAAATATTACAAAATTGCTTGAAGTTAATTATTTTGAAAATGTTCCATATTAGTAAATCATAATTTGTGGTACATTTAGTTTACATTTTGAAATTTCGCATAACAACATAATTTTTTATGATAAATTACATTAAATTTATGTGATTGGTTTTATTATAATATTTTATATCCATTGCGATTAGGTGAGTTATTCTATCAAGGATTGTTGTTACTGTTACTGCAAAATTTAATATTTTCAATTTTGAAATAGTAATAAAAAAATAACATTTAAATACGGTATATGAATAATTTTGAAACTTTATTAAATGTAATAAAAATTTATAGTTATTAAGAAAATTCTTATACGTTTTCAGCAAAAATATATTAAAAATTCAGGAAAAATCACAAAAATATTATACAATTACATTTCATATTCCAACAAGTAACAAGTTTTTACTATACAAAATTAAATTTTATTCAATTTTACAAAACTCTTCAAAATACGCTATAGAGCACGAAAAGAACATTACGTTTCAATTTCACCAAATTTATTAAAACAAATTTTTATTGTAACTTTTTTTTTATTATATTATTTTTATTAAAATTTTGAATTAATTTAATTTTACATAAATTTTTATATCGTAATTGATCCTTTAACTGCGAATGCTTTTGCAACTTTTATATGTAAAAATAAAATATTATGTAATTTATATAAATTCGGAGCGGGAAATTAAAAACGTTTATTAAATAAATTTCGTTATTTCTTCAAAATTTATTTATTTTATTTAAAAATTTATATTTAAAATATCTTCTATAATTTGAAAATTTTCTGTATTATTTTCATTTTTTAAATGATCCAAAACCATTTGGCCTCTTGTATGGTTACCACCCAATGCGACTGTGGCATGCCATGTTGATTTCTTTTTAATCATTTTGTCTGGAAATAGAAATAATGCTTTCAACAGAGCATCACAAGGATTCCATGATGTAAATCCTTTATCGCTAAATGCTTTTGTTTCGCAACATTTAAAACTTTCAATATTTCAGGTACGGTTTCTACTGTACCAAGAGTTTTTGATCGCCAATCCTCATAAAAAATTTAATGTACAATAATTTAAATATAATTTGTTATTAAATATAATAATAAAAAAAATTATTAAAAATACCATTGATATATTTAAATTGTCCTCGAGGCAAGCTTCCCATGGCAAAATTGTTATTGGACATTTAGCTTTATTAAGTACAATATGAGCAGCTTCGGGATAAAAAAAAAAAAATTCTGCAATCGAACTACAATTTCCAATACCTGTTAAATAAATGTATGACTAACAAATTGAGCAATTTTGTCACAATTTGTGTTTCCTGTAATGCAAGTGATACCAAGAATTTTATAGTTTCTTCATTTTTCACCTTTTCACCTAAGAGAGCCCAAGTATCATCTACCCCATTTCAAATAACTTACTACAATCTAACTTATCTATTTTATGGCTTTCTGTAATTTCTAATTTTTTTTAAATCATTGTAAATATATTAAAAAAATCATTTCTACATTATTAGACATAAAACTAAATTTCAAACATACTCCAAAAAAGAAACTAGACGGAATCATTGGAAATGTAAATAAAAATTATGCTGTGATTAGTTTTCAAAAATTCTGTAATATATTAATATAATTATGAATAATCATTTTGTATCCAATAATTAAATAATAATCATAAACTAAATAAAATTACTTAATTAATCATTCAATTTTGTATTATTTCGTTCATGCTTTCATAATGATTTATGTGAAAGTGGCCTCAAATATTCTGTAAATTGATGTGCCACGTCCACATAAGAACATTTAAGATATTATGTGCATTTAATATCTTAAATGTTATATTTAAAATATTTTCATATTTAGTTATGTAGTATTTTCTAAATTGATTTGGGATCCTTAAAACCTTAAAAAACATACAGTTATTTAAGAAAATATTATTGTAAGGACTTTCTTGTATACTTGATGTATAGGACACCGGTGTCGTTAAGTATTACATTTAAGTTTTTTATGAATATTTTAAAATTTTCGAATTTTGTAAATAATTTGTAAATTTTGTAAATTCTAGGTTTAATTATGTTGTAATCTCACTCCCACATAAACCACAATACGTCCATAACGAAATCCCCATCTGAATGATGTAGTAAACTGGAAATATGTATTTCAAGATTACCTATGAAATATTGGCAAATAGTGAAACAGTATTTATTCCAGGCACTTGCATAATTCACTTGTGAATTGCTCTAAAATAAAATAAAATATAAATTTAAAAAAATGTTAATAGTAAAAAGAGATATTGTAAAAAAAGGACATTCCCAATCTTAAAATATATCTTTACTGAATTAATTCAAATGGTTTTCGTAAAAGTGGTGTAAATTGTCCCCGGATTTTGTTGATTTGTCTTCCTATAATATTGAAAATAATTTCGTAATTTAATTTAATAGAATTTTATTGATGATAAAAAAAACTGTTTCACGTTCATTTGATGGACGTGTCGAGTATTAATCACGTTCTTGTTGATTACTTTTTGAATAAATTATTTGAATCCAAATAAATACAAATAGTTTTTTATAACATTTAAATTATTTATTAGAAAACAGTAAAATGAAATATGAAAACTAATCACTACTTAATTTTTTGAAAGATTTATGTATACGGTTAACGAAACGTATTAATAGCTTAAACTTATAAGGTTAGATAGTACCAATCAGTTCAGTTTCGATTCGATACGTATTTGCAAAATTTCAATCGTTCCAAACTCGATTCGATTTGTTATGATTCGATTTTATTCGATATTCCATGCATAATATATATGGAATCAAATTTGAACTTTACTAAACGAATCGGTACTGAAGAGATCGATTCTATGTAGCCCCAGCTTTAAAATAACTGTGTTACCGTCTTTTATTGCGTATTCTCTAGATCTGAAGGGACAACTTTGTTAAACATCTATCTAGCTAGATCCTTGGTACTTCTGAGATTTTGGTTTTCGAATTCTTTGTAAGCTCCCCAAAAATCAAATCACATAAATTAATTTCATTAAATAAATTTTAATATCATGACATAATCAATTTATCATAACTTAAAACAGTCCTTTTTAAATGTCATTTAATTGAATTATATAACTATAAATTATTTTGTGATTCAGTAACGCCAATTATTTATTAAGTTTGGTATATGGACAACAACCAAAGGATAACATCTAACAAACTAACATAAAAATTGTAATTTTTCTTTATATACGTGATCAGAATTAAAACTTATATTTCAGAAATTTAAACTTTATTATGTGACAAATCAAAAATTTAATTTAAGGAAAATATTATAAATTATATAGTTTAAGATTATCCTTAGCCAAATATTGTGTTACATATATTTATGTAGTAAAGCAATTACAGCTGTTTAATTACATTTTTCCTCAATTATATATAATACTCTATAAGGCACGAGCCAGCCTTTTTTACTGTTTTTATTCCAACTAAAAGGACATAAAATATATTTTAATTTATATTTTATTTAGTTAAATAACAATAAATGTTACTAGTTAATTGTTAAACTGAGACAACATTAAATGTTATGCGTAATACAGTAAAATTACATGAACTGAATAAATATAAATAACAATAATTTTACATAATCCTTGTAATCTTATGATTCCGATTAATAAATTCAAGCAAATAATTTACATTTGGTCCTATTTCCTATTGTATGTTAAATAATATAGTTTCTATTAGTAGAGCGATGGCTACAGTTCAATTTTTTTAGTATATATAACTATATTGCTTAATTTATTTATATTGTATTTTCTTGTAATTTATAGTTCCAGCAGAAATACACCATTACAAACCATGACATTGGAAATATGAAAATTTCAAAAAGAACAGTCTTTAAGTTATTCAATATCCTTTGATATTTTATATGGACATTCTATGTGCATTTGGAAGAGCAAGACTATTTTATCAAATTGATTATATCAAAAATATGAAATACATCAATTTACTGCCAAAATTTACTTCAACAACCTTTGTACAAAAATTGTTCCTTCATCATTCTTCTTTCATCATTGTGACTATAAAATATTTACTGATGACAGAAATTCTTATAACGATATCAATTTATAGTTGATTTTTTGCTGTTGTCCATCGAATTTTCTTCTTCATAATGAATCATTTTAAAAAATTGTATCAATGTTAATGACATATTCCAATAAAATTCATACTCTTACTAACTATATTGGGAATTCTTTTTATGTTGCTAAACTCTGCAACAATTTTTAGGATTTCTGTATCTGGTTTGAATTATATTCGAACTTTAAACAAAAATTAAAACTTTTTTCTAAAACTCTCCATTTCCTCTTTTCTAAAAATCTATTGCTATACAAAGTTTTAAAAGTAATTTATATGTAAATATTCTAATATTAAACTTAATAATGGATACAAATATGATTTAAATGTTGATTGTTATTTCCAGATACCAGATAATCTTTATATACAGAGTTTCCTTATTTATAAAATTCTGTAAAGCATAAGACAAGATTATCCTTTTTTAATTCAAAATTTATCATAGCAAAACTTTTCTGATAACAAATCCCAAGATAATTGTAAATTTAATATTTAGATAAATTTTCATAATATTTAGATGAATTCTACTTTCCATAACCAAATTAAAAAATATATTAGAATTAATTCCACTACTTACACTACAAAATCATTAATTAAAATCTACTTTAATTTTTCTGTCTGTTGACAATAAATTTATATTAAAACTGGAAATTAAAAACTGAAGAAACTGCAACTTTTTAATACCAAATTGACCATGTCTGCAATAATTATCTAATTGAAGTTTTAAACGAACTGTTCCCTTACATTATTTCGAAGAAATACTCATCAACAAATCTGCTATATTACAGTTTAATTTAAAGATTTTAATTATAATTTCACATAAGAATGTAGAAAGAAAGTGGGAATAAAATAAGGATTTATGTAATGGAATTGTTCCTGGGAAGTAACGTAATATGCTAAACATATCGAGTTGTTTAGTGTTCAACATTGATATTCAGAAAGTCGTTAATAATGACTATATATTGAACATTCATATTTCCAAATGATGATAACTAATATGTTGAAGTTGAATATACTATCAGAAACTCTGCTGTCTTCACCTATTAGAAAAAATCTGCATTACAACAGTCAACGCCATGGTGACATTGACGGAGTCACTGTAATTCCAGCTAAAATTTTGAACAGTAAACTTTACGTAACTTTCTTTCAGTTTTTGTTAATTGTAGTCTTTTTCATATAATTAAATTTGAACTTTATGTATTTAAATAAATATAAAACTCAGTTTTGTAATTGTCAACTGAACTTTCAACTGATTAATATAGAATTATTATTGGTAATTTTAAAGTTAGTTAAAATAGATCATTAAAATAATTCTTTTAACAAAGTTTTTATATACATGTTCGTCCAAATTATGACCATTAAAATTTTCGAAGATTAATTTCAGCATTTTAATTGGAAAAGTTCCAATGGCACTAAAAATTCTTAATGCCAATAAAAATTAATTAAAAACAAGTCAAGTTTAGTCAATGATTCATTTTCCTAATTTTTATTGTTTTTATTCGAAAGATCATTTTTCATAATGAAGATACTTCAGCATATTTTTTCCTTAACTCACTTTTTCATTAATTCTGTAAAGATTTTATAATTTAAACTTAAATAAATATAATAAATATTTAATTTAATGTACCAAAAAAGGAAACTTTTGTAATTTAAAAAATATTAACATCAATTTATATTCTTACCACTGTTTGAAACTAACAGTCAAACTAATTTTAAATATTTAAAAAAAAATATATTTGGAGTAATTTTCTTCTCGAATACCTAAGCAAAGTGTCCTTGTTATAAGAAAATATGCTGCACATAAAACCATTATTGGAAAAACTAACAAAATTAAATCTAAGAAAATGTTATAAGCTTTTTCTGTACTGTAAACAGAATTTAATGGCCATTGCTCTCGTGATCCTTTAAAAAATCAGAAAAGGAAATTAAAATTTTTGTAAATTGTTATTGTTATTGTATCATAAATTACCTTGATTTGTTGGTAAAAGTTGACTAAATCCAGCTATCGGTGACATACACAGGATACTTTCGAACCAAATATATGCAGCATTAAAAGATGACAAATTCATAGTAACTTTCTTAGGATATTGCAACTAACTTCAATGATGCGACCACAATTGTTATGGCTAAAAATAGGTAAATGCCATTTAATAAATAAGAAAACTACTAACTTAAATATTGAGAGTAATGGTCAGATAACTTGTAGTTATATATAAAACTGCTTTGCAAAAGACAACACTTTTTAAAAATGCATTTACACACTGAAGAGCATCAGCGAGATTACAAAATCAACCTGTGATTTTGTACCCAAATTCATTCAAAACTGATAATAATTAGGTATTTAGTCCAACTATGATTAAAAAAAATCAAATTCGTTCTAAACAAATATTAATTTCTTCATCTTAACTACTGAAGTAGACTTTTGGGTGAAATTAAAAACATTTATTTCTTTTATTTCGCTTAATTCAAAATAATTTATTGATGCAAAAAAGGTCTGGGTCTGATATTATTTATAATGAAATTCTATGTAACCAATAAAGTTGAAAATAATTACTTGTTACCAGACATCCTTAAGTTTAATTATTATCTAAATAAACTAAAAAAAGGTTTACAGGATTTTTTTAAATTGAATATATCCAAAACCACCAAAGGATAATTTAGTCGTGGGTTTAGCTACTATTGTAGTCCAGGAAAATTGCTTTTATTGTAACTAATTTTAATATATTTGGTAACACAATTTAATTTATTTTTTCTATTTAATTTCTATATTTCCTTATTATATTTCATAATGTTGGAAAATTAATAGTAAAATTTTAGTTTAAAATATTTTAATATCCTTAATTAGGTCCTTAAATTATGTAATAAATATTTTTAAATAAGTCGTAAAAGTATAAACTTAAACCATTCATACATGAAAAAGAATCAGTGTTGATATATAGATAATTACTACATAAGAGATTAAAAAGGTGCTAACTAGGTGGAGCAGATAACTTGTAGTTATAACAGCGCTTCGAATAAAATAGAGGTTTGTAAAAAATTACAGAAATATATTATTTCAAGATATCAAAAATGTATTTTATAATTGAAAGTTAAATCTACCGGCGCACTAAACCTACTGACCTCAAATTTTACTATCTAGTAGTTAACCTTTATAACAAAATTAATGTTCGTTACCCTAGCACCTACACATTAAAACTTTCTTAATAAATTAATAGATGGAACCACCATTTAATAAATTTGTAGCTAAGTTTGAAGACGAATTCATTACTGAAGCTACTGATCTTTTAAAATTATGCATCAAGAAGAGCATGACCTAAAGTTCATTTAACTCATATTCTGCCAATCGGCGTACATGTTTTTTATTTTTTGTTGAATTTTGGGAATCCCTAAACATAAGAGTCAAATCAATTGTATTTGCCCTTCACTCCATCACAAGACTTCATAGTTAATTGGTTTTTCCATAAGAACATTCTCGTAAAAATAATCTTATTAAGGATTTAAATATAAACACAGAAATTTGTGTTACCTTCCAACCAATTAAAACTTTTAAACAAATTTCAAATAAAGGACAAATTTGCCCTAAATTTCAAGATTCTTGCATTTACCCTTTTCCGTAATTTATCAAAAGTATCTCACTTTTCTAAAAATAATTTAATTTCCGTTCATTTCTCTATACTCTGTCTGTCAACATTTACATACTTTGAATTACATAAACACTTGAATTACTTTGAATTCAAATTTTGAGTTTTAACATAACTAATCTTTAAATCTTTAAACTTTTTAAAAGGAATTCTGTTTAGTACAATTGGATTAAATGTCAATTATATTTATTTAATATTTTCAAATTGTACAACCAAATCCCGAAAAAATCTCATATTTATGAAATTCAATTTAATTTTTCAAAAGCTTTTGAACTGATTTTATTAAATCGGATTTCGTTTAACGTAATAATAAAGATTTGTGTTCTTCCAGGAAGGACGCGTATGAATATTTTTAGGTTCTTCTTCTTTAGATTCATTTCCGGGTTTTATTTAAAAATGTGATTTAAATTTAATAGAAAACACGAATCAGTTTTACACAATATTTTAGAATATTCAAAAAAGTCAGATCATACAGTAATTTTATAACGCTGGTCTCCATTATCACAACCCACACTTTTGTTTATCGATTTTCCTACATTAAATATTTATTTCCTATTTTTCTTTTTGCACAAATATTTTTCAGTCAAAAGAAGTAATAAATAAATTGAATTTTTATTTCGAGAAAAATATATTTAGAACAGTATTAAAATATGAATAATACTGAAAAGGACGTCTAGTGTCGCTAGACGTTCTTCATTTATCTTATTCTACAAATAAAATGGTACAATTCACCCATAACCAATTCGTGCTCATGAATATATTAGAAGAAACATAAAATTTAATAATTATGTTGAATAACTTGTAGGTCATTTAACAAGGACATCTTAAAATTTTGAGTTTTGTAGAAATACATTTTCTAAATTTAATAGAGAAATTATTTATTTACTAAGTAGTTCCTTAAATGCTGTTTAGAGTTTCGTATTTCAAATTTAGTACCATACTTTTATTTAACATTTACATAATATTTAAAAATCTAACCAATCACGTTTTAAATTTCACATTTCTTTAATAAAATTTTCAATTTCAATATGAATTTGACAAAAATCCTGACATGAAATTGTAATGAAGAAAATCATGAACCTATGGTAAAAAAAAGTAATGATTAATCATCAAAGAAATCACAGGAATTTTAATAACATTTTCCTAATTTAAATCATTTATCTTTTTGGATAGTGTATTTATTTTATTGGTCTAAAAATATGTGTTTTAGTAATTTTTTTTTATTCCAGAAAAGATGCTACATTGATGGGACTAACGACGGTCTCGCACTGCTAAAGATGCTATGAAATGGAGAACTTATGTCATTATTCTTCAGTGCAACATTACGAAACTTAAAATGCTATTTTCTAAATGAACAGTGAAGCCGGCCATCATGATTAGTTTTTTAGGTAGGATTAGTGGACATGCTGTATACTTTTAGCAGTCTCAGTTTGTATTGTGGAAGAAACGAGTGTAAATTATATTATAATACAATTTCTGGTATAGACCTGCACTGTTTGAAACTACGTGTACTTTGATGAAACAATATATAATATAAATCTATTTAGAGTTTACGTAAATTTGTGTCTTATATAATTTAATTATGATCTCTATTATTCCAAAATAATCTGATTCCATCCTAAAAGACCAAATTTTATTTTAGATAAATAACTTAATATTACTAGATGAAAGCAAACTTTTCCTTGCAAACAAATTAAGTTACATCAAAACACATTAATCTAATTTAGTAGAGCATAATTCAAAGAAAATATTAAATTTTCGGTATCGTATAACCAAAATGAAACACAAATTGGACCATAATTTTTTATTTATGTCATCATAATCATAAATTTATCATTTATTTAATTTACTAGAAGTTTTTTTTTATTATCACCATCATAGTAACTTACCTTGTAAGAATGGTATTAATTTACAAAGGAATTCACCAAATACAAAATCTCTTAATAAAGTTCCAATAAATTTGTGATTGTCCGCATTCGATAATTTTGCATTAACGTTGAGATCACAAGTAAATTACCAACAATAGCCAATAATAATATAATTGTATAAAGTGGAATTTGAATTTTACCAGCATTTAACCATGATAATTTTGATATTTTCCAGTCCCATTGGACTAAGATTACTTAATATAAAGTTCGTTTCAGACAATGTAAAATTATCATTTGTGGACGAGTTGTTATCGAAATTCTCATTCTCAAGATTTATTAATGACATATTGTTTTATTTTTTTAATTTCACTGATATCCTTTAAAAATTCACTGATATTCTTACATTAATGTCCTTTAAGAATTCAAAATTTACTCTTTTTGTTAAAGGATTTACAATTTCCATTAATTTATTTTCGCGTGTTCGACTAATAGCAACGAATTTTAAATGAAAACTGATGGTAAAATATATTTTCAAATACTAAATTCTTCTTTACAAGGATAAAAATGTGTCTTAGGAAAATCTCGAAAAGGAAACTGTATGATTGTATATTATTATATCGAATTTCGAAAAAATTTCCCCAGTTTTATGTTCTACGGAAAATATATTTATCTATGAAAGTAAAATCTTTCAGTCAGTCACAAATAAGATTGCTCGGAAGATGGAAACCTTGCTCTATTTAATAATATTTAAAATATTTTAATTATTTTAGTTACTTGTTAGATATATTAACAAAGAAGAGTTTTGACATAGTTCATTTCATTGCTGCTGAACCGGAAAATTTAATTTTCATAAATTACGTAAAGTATTTTTATATTATTAAAAGAAAATGGAAAAATACACTTAATTTTAGTGATTTTTATTGAATTATTTGCTGCACTTAAACAATATTTTTAATTTTTAAAAAATTGTATTAGTGGAGCATTAGTTTTAAAATCCATGGAAGCAAAATTGAAACGTTAAAAGTAAAATTTAAGAAATCAACTTTTTGATAACATTAATGATTTAATTTTAATTTATTTATGCTAAGGCTTTTTATACCATGTCTGGAAGCCGATTAACAGATTTAAAACGTGTTGACAAATGCTACATGAACATAAAGATTGTATACCAAATAAAATAATATCGATTATGGTGGTAAGAGTGAGTTCGTTTAATGGTGAATCTGAATAAATTACTTTCAATAAAAAATCAGTACAATTGATATTTAGAAATGTTAATTTAATAATTGATGTCTTCAGTTCTGTTGAATTTGCAATTAAAATTTAAAATCTTAAATGTTAATTTCATTCATGCGAAATTAATTAATTTTAATTTTAATATCAAACTCCTACATAGAAACCATTTGAAAAGATTTCTAATAAATTATTGTAAGTATTTCCATCTTTTGACAGAAGGTTTAATATTTTCCATTCAACGTTCGGATTTAACATATAAACGAAATTCATTTAGCTATAACTATAAATTCGAAACCATAAAATGTAAGATTTTTTAATAACCACAAGATGTTTACATATAAATAAATTATAATAAAGATACACCAAGATTTGTGGATACTTAATTTAATTTTTATTTAACTATACCATAAATTTGGTTGTAAATCAAATGAATTACAGCATTTCATCGCCATTAAATAAATTCTTAAATTTCAATTGGTTTGAAATTCCCTCAACCATAAATTAAACAATACTAAAATGAATGAGATAATATCAAGGATTTATTATAATCCATTCTGATTTCGAATGGAATTGAAGCTTGTTGGGTTGTTGCTGAATGGATATTATATGAAAAATAAAATATGGATGAATTATTATAGTGAATGGTTCATTGAGTGTTCACAGGCAAATAAACATTTCAAATGGTAATAAAAATATTCAAGGTAACTAAAAAGAGGATATTAATTTAGTAACCTTAAATGGATTTCTTAGACGTATAAAATTGAAAGTAATTCATGTGAAATATTTTGTTTTTTGTTTTTGTGATTTTTAAATACAAATTTTGAATACTGATATTTATGATAAATGCCAAAAACTTTGGTGTGAATATATTAAAAAGGATATTTTTTTAAACTCTTAGTACAGTTTTTACGTATAAACTTTTGCCGTCCTTGATTTAAATCACAAAAAGGATAGAAATTGAGAAACTGGAAAAAGGTAAGGAAAATTAAAAACAACAATTTTAACAGAGATGGAAAATAGAAAAAATTTAAAGTTTAATCTTATAATGAAGATAATATTTCGTTACAATATTTGGTAAATGTATAATAATTTATGAAATTTGGAATTAAATAAAAATGAAATCTTCTTTTATGAATTATTAAAATAAAGAATATTTTTTATAGAAATTGTAAAGAATTAAAAGAAATCTAATAGAATCGTAAGGTAACGGTTTAAATATTATTGAATTTCAGATCATCCTTTAAATTGAGTTATTTTTAATATTACCTAAATTAATTGTTACGATAAAACCGTATTTCTAGTGGTTCATATAAATTTTTATGACTAAACCCTAAACCGAATACGTGGCTTAAGCCTGTACCTTAATGCTTAATCTCACTTGGTTTCTCAATCAAAATTTGCCATAAGCTTATCTAAATCAAAAAAATTTAAATGAACCATAAAAATTAATGTGATTTTATATTTTCATATTTATTAATTTTAAATTGATTTAGGATACTTTCTTGAAAATATTATTGTAAGGACTTTTTTATACTGTCGTCAAGTATTACATTTAAGCTTTTTGATTAATATTTTAAAATTTCCAAGTTTTGTAAGCAAAATATTTACTTGTATTTGTAACGAAAGAAGTCGTTATCATAACATATTAATCTTATATCAGCTCATCGTTACCATTACCAACAATAGCAATAGGGGTTTTTTTTTTAAAAGAGGACGGTTCCCTATGAAAATTCCAAATGCGTAACAACTTTTTTGGTTATATATTGTTATAATTATGTTATTGAATAAAATATGTTGCATCAGAAAAAAATAACTTTAAAGGTCTAATTTAAAAGGTGCCACTTTCTACATTAATCGAAAAGTATCCCAGATGATCTTATGCCACTATTATATCTTTTATAATTTACAATGTTGTACATTTTGTAGAAAATGTTATTTCTTATCTTTGAACTCTTATGGAAAACTCTTTTATCTAAATTTTCAATAAATTTATAACAACTTTTAAATTTTTTCTTAAAAAATTTTTTCTATAAGTGCGGAAAGTATCGCTAGATTACATATTTCAAAATTATTGTTACTGGAAATATCTAATTGAAACAGAATTGATTGATTCATTGATTAAAAATATACTTAATCAATGATTGATAGTTTGAATTGATTGAATTCTTAAATAAATATATACAAATTAAAATTCTTTATAGCATTTATATCAAAAACTTATTAGAAATAAAATTTTGTTACATTTCTCACACTGACAATTGGAATTTTCAATTGTTTTTCTTGGTTTCTGCAGTATTAATTTTCCATGTTTTTCCATTCACTGTCAATATTAAAATTGTTTGTATTTTTTATCAGTACAGAAAAATAAAAGAAAATATGTTGAAAAATTTGTAATAAAGAATTGCAATATGAACAAAATTTAGAGTAATTTTCAATTTAATTTTATATTGTATACACTTTATTTAAGGCTTCATAACAAAATTTAGAATAGCATTACGGAAATTGTGAAATGTAGAAATATATAGAATTATTTAGTAGAGAGTGTAAACCATTTTCATCACAATTACATCTTTATAATTGCAATTCATTAATTATATATTGATTTTCTAGATAAAAATCATTCAAATTTATATTAAATAATTGTTAATATGAAAAATTACAAATATTTAAATAAATTTATTTTTAATTACAATATGAATGGTAAATACAGACAAAAATTAAAAATTTATTTATCCTTGTAAAATTTATTTATCCTTTCCATCGAAATTTGAAAAACTTTCTAATTAATTTTAAAAGTTATTATCCGAAATTTAATTTATATTTCTGCAAAGTTGTTGACATTTTCTTATTTACCTTAATGATTTTTTTATTTTCATTGAATACGAGAGTATGGAAAAGTTCAATTTAATTTAAAACAAATTAAGGATCTAAATTCAAAGGACAATTATTTATTGTTATAAGTGGTTTTATTTGATGATTTTCGTAATTACATTTGTTTCTTTAAAAAAAAAGGAAAAATTGAAAAGGTTGGGTCATTCTGTATTTAAACTATGGCAAAAAAGAAATTAGTTAAAATTGAATTTTATGAAATATCCCATTTTTTTCAATAACTTGGAAATTTAGTGTTGAATTATTTTGATTGTAAACAGTTTGATACTGAAGATATCATGTCCTTTGCTTTCTTCATTTAAATTAATCTAGAAATAATTTAATTAGATAATTGTAAAACATCCTCTGATAATTCATAGAATACTAACTTTCGTAATTTTGTAAAAATTCTGTCAATTTCTTCGGGTATAATGATTGTATAATGAAGGAAATTATGAATAAGTTTTTAGTTACATAAAATTTGAATATTTACCAACAAATTTTAATCCTTAACATTTTATGATTATATTATGTCTTCAAGCTAAAAGTAAAGATCAAAATCAAATCTTTGATACAGAATTTACTAATTTGATACTTCAGATATTTATGAATTTAAAAAAATCGTTTCATTATAAATTCAAATAACCAAAGATATCGAAAAATTTATATTCATCTTCAGTGGCTATAAATTGATATACGGCAGGTTATTAGTTAAAAAGATAATTCTGTAAATTCTATAATTTCTTTTGCTATCAATTTCTTAATATTTAATTGGATAAATTTAATTCGTTATAGCAAAGGATAAATTTCCCTAAATATTAATAAAATATAATTTGTCGTTACGCTTTCTCCCAAATTATTATCAATATTTTACTTTTGGGCTCTGCAATTATCCAAATTCATTTCTGAAAAAGTAGAACGTTTTCTACAGTAACTAGAAATCAAAACTCTGTCACATTTGACGTTAATTATGTCTGGACGAAATATTCAAAGAAATTTTATATATATAATAATTATATTTTTTATATATATAACAATTTTAATAAAATAATCATTTAACTTAATTTACAAAGTAATGTACCAAAAATCAAATCTTTAATAAAATAAGGGTAAAATGAATTTCATTGACACACAAGTACAAGTACATTTGCCAGTTTGTTAATATATAATATAATTATTTCCAAATTAATTGCAAAGTTTAATCTAAAATAATCTTGTACAAATTTTGAATTTATGGTACCATTTGAAATGAATTTCAATTGAAAACTGATGGTAAAAGACTATTTCATAAAACTGATTTTAACTTGCAAATCGTATACCAGAAAAATGTCGGAATGAAAAAATGTTGGTTTAGAATTTAGATCCTACTGAATTTCGAAACAAACTTCCCCAGTTTTTTTTTTGCCAGGATGAGGATTAGAATATATTTATATTTATTAAGACATAACTTTTTAGAAAATCGTTTAGATTACAATAAATGACATTCATTATTTTCGTTGCATTTAGATTTAGTTATTTATATACAGGAGAAAGTATAAAAGATAAATATAATTATGTGTACAAAATATCAATTTAAAAGAGTTCAACTTGATTTTATAATAAATTGCATTCAATATTTTCAAATTAGTTAGGAATATGTTGTTATTCAATGTAAGTGGTTTCTGTTTTGGTTCGCAACAGGGATTGAAATCTGTATTGAACCAAACCAAAAAAAACGCAGATCGAATTTAAGGAAACCAATACTATATAAAACCAATTAAAAATGTTTTTCTTTTAAATTACAAAATTGATTAAATAATTTATTGGATTCTGTGAATCTACAGGAGCAGATACGGTCAAGGATTACCAGAAATGTATGCCTTAAATTTAGTTTGAAGTGTTCATTACTTCGAACATTTTTATATAGATTATTTATATGTTCTTGGGGGTTCCATTTTATAATTGTCATATAAATAGGATAGAATCAGTTTTTATTAAAATTGCTTCATAATTTTTATTTAAAAATCATAATCAAAATAATTTTAATTTGGGTTTCTGTAGGAGAATCACTGTACCATATTTAAGTAATAATTATTTATTTTATTCAATTTTTTATGTTGGATATCGAATTATTATTGTAATTATAATAAAATAAAATCCCATTATGCAAAATGGATTCAGATTAATTTATCTTCGATTATATCGACATTACATACCAAATTATTCAACAAAGTATAGAATAATTATCAAAAGTGGAAATATTTTTAAGATCTGCAATCAAAATGATGTAAAATATAAATTTAAATTAATGCTAAATCAAAATATTCTGCTTGAAAATATTATTTTGAAGTTTACAATTATCATATTCTCAATCTACTTTATATCAGATAATCAAGACAAGTCAAATTATATGTAATATTCTCATATCTTCACTTAGACTACTATTTAGCGATACTATTTCAATTAAATAAACTACCTAGAAATTATGCAGTAAACTGAGAAATTCTGAGTATTTCGTTCGAGTATTGCTTATCTGTCCGAATCATCATCAATTTTGTGAATTTACCACGTAATTGGGATTATTTGGAACTCTTATCGAAGAAATAATTAACATTAATTTAACAAAAACATGTAATAAAAATAGTATAATCTTCATTAGATCTTTATATAATGGATATATAAGTAATCATTTCATTTATTAACAACATTTACTTATTTATATTTATAATTATTTATCAAAACGCGAAACGGATGTGTTAGCAGATACTCCTATGCATACACTATCTAGAAATACTACATTTTGAATCTATAAATTACTAATTTGATCCAACTTTATGAACTTTGAACATTAAATCAATAAAATCTTTGATCTACGTATCATTATGAAAATTAATTATTAATTTAAAATTAATTCTTATGGGGAATTTTAAACCCCAGTAATTTAAAAATATGAAAATCTGAATACAATATTTTGTCATATAAATATCACTTTCATTTCTTAGAAATTCATAAAGTAAAAATTGTTATTTAATTATTTTTAATAAGCTAATATGAATAAAGATAAATCCTTACATTAAATTTTATCTTAATCTATATCAATTCTTTTATGGTTGTAAATCTGAAATGTTACTGTAATGAAACTCCTTCAACGCATCAAACATAAATTTAATAACACATAAACGAATGATAAAATCTACGATCTTAAGGATTTATGTAACTTTACAATAACAACATTTTATGTTCTAATAAGATTTTCAAAGATTTTTGGTTAATGGTGAATTAAATTTATTCGAAATATAAATTATTAACAAGTCAATATTTTTAAATAGTTTTTGCATAGTAAAATCTTTCTAGTTTTCCATTAGAAAATCGTATTCAAAAGAGAGTAACTAAAAAGATGATTTTAATTTAATGAACTTTAAACTATAATAGATTTTTTTTCGCGAAAAGATGAAAATAAATAAAGTAATTAATTCGAAAAAAAATTAAATACAAATTTTATATTATTTTATTTATATTTATTATTGTAAAAATTCAATCCGAGGTAAACATTATCCAATATTAATCAACAAAGTATAAATATATTTTGTATATAAAGGATATTTATTTCCTTGACATCCTTTTTGATATATATATACATACTGAATATATAATTTTAAGGATCATATAACTAATTGTTTACAAATCCGCAATCAATTTTAAGAAATTTGGTTACTTAGTTACATTTAGATTTATAATGTTGGTTTGAGTACAATTTCTTTGATTTGTTTTTATTAATTTTATTCTTACTTCCCGGTTCCCGCATTATAATTTATTTAAAAAATTTAAATTCTTTCAAAATTATTTCATATATTTTTTATTATTAAAAGTACGCCAATTTTATCAAAAATAAATAACAAAAAAAAAAACTAAATTTAATTATGAATAAATTAATTCTGAAAGAAAAAATTAGAACTGCAAAATTGTAACTTGAAAACTCAATACTAGTTACCTAATATACTCGACAGCCAGATCCATACGCATACCTTTAACCAACTCTCATAAAAACTACTAGTTCATCTTGAAGATGCTTGGCAGAGACTGCCAGATATTATTTGTTGTTTTCTTAATATTCATTGGAACTGGTTTACGTTAGACCTCACGCACACATCAGACTAATCAACCAGACTTAAAAATCCAGTTTATTAAGCAAGATTTTTTGATAATCTTATAATTTGCAAAATTGGTGATTCACAATAACCTGCTTAATGAGAAGACTTCTTTCTTTGACGTCTTATACTTAAACTAACATCATCAGAACAAGGTTTTGCGAAGAAGACAATGGCGCGAATTTTTGCCAATTTTTATTATTAATCATAATTTTAAATTTTTGGAATAATTTTTCAATTGTTATAATATAAATAATATTAAATATTAAGTAATGATAAATTTCATAAAATATAAAAATTTATTTGAATATTAATGGACCATTTATAATGAAATTATTCATTATAATTTAGTAATCGAAATTAGAAATACTTTTAAAATCAGAAAACAAATATTGCTAGCTGACAAATTTATTAAAATCATAACTTAGATCTTAGAATCTAAATATCAATGATCGATAAATAAATTATAATTTTATTAAATTTATATTTCCTTTATAGAAGAATTTAAAAATTAATTTAATTAATTTTAATTAAATTAAAAAAATTAAAAGCCCCCAAAAAAAAAATTAATTTAATTAATTTTAATTAAATTAAAAAAAAATTAAAAGCCCCCAAAAAAAAATTAATTTAATTAATTTTAATTAAATTAAAAAAATTTAAAAGCCTCCAAAAAAAATTAATTTAATTAAATTAAAAAAATTTAAAAGCCTCCAAAAAAAATTAATTTAATTAATTTTAATTAAATTAAAAAAAATTAAAAGCCCCAAAAAAAAATTAATTTAATTAATTTTAATTAAATTAAAAAAATCTAAAAGCCTCCAAAAAAAATTAATTTAATTAAATTAAAAAAATTTAAAAGCATCCAAAAAAAATTAATTTAATTAATTTTAATTAAATTAAAAAAATTAAAAGCCCCCAAAAAAAAAATTAATTTAATTAATTTTAATTAAATTAAAAAAAAATTAAAAGCCCCCAAAAAAAAATTTATTTAATCTTAATTAAATTAAAAAAATTTAAAAGCCCCAAAAAAAAAATTAATTTAATTAAATTAAAAAAAATTAAAAGCCCCCAAAAAAAAATTTATTTAATTTTAATTAAATTAAAAAAATTTAAAAGCCCCCAAAAAAAAAATTAATTTAATTAATTTTAATTAAATTAAATAAATTTAAAAGCCCAAAAAAAAAAATTAACTACGAGAAATCAGTTTACAACCACGTTCTTCTGTAATGCTACGCTAAGTGTGGCAAAAAACAAGATTTTAAAATACCAAATTTTTAAAAAAGCGGAATTTTAAAATACAAGAATTAAAAAAGCGCGAATTTGACTAAGCAGAATTTTAAAAAGCGGAATTTTAAAATACAGGATTTAAAAAAGCGCGATTTTGACTAAGCAGAATTTTAAAAAGCGGAATTTTAAAATACAGGATTTAAAAAAGCGCGATTTTGACTAAGCAGATTTTTAAAAAGCTGGTTTTTAACTGAATCCCGTATAATTGAAGCCAATTTTTTTTTAATAGTGCGTAGAACCTGAGGCAGTGATGAGTTCAGATATCGGTACTATTTTTTTAAAATAAATATGAAAAGTTAATGAAATTTTTATATTTACTTAATTTTTGAATAAATTAAATTTTTTACCTGCATATTAAAAGAATAAAAAAAATTATTTGAGGTGAATATTTCCTATTTTTTTTTTTATAACTTTTTTGATTGATTTCTTTCAATTTAAATATTTATTTTTAATTTATTTTTATGAAAAAAATGAATAATTTATATTCATTAAATTCTACAATTTTCAAAATGAATTGGTTATTAATAAATGATTTAAAAAGTATAACTTTAATTATGAATAAATTAACTCTGAAAGAATTAGAACTTCAAAATTGTACTTCAATCAACCAGACTTCCGACTAATCAACCAGACTTAAAAATCCAGCTTATAATCAAGGTTTTTTGATAAGCTTATAATTTGCAAAAATTGGTGATTCACAATAACCTGCGTAATCCTCAGAAGACTTCTTTCTTTGACGTCTTATACTTAAGCTAACATCATCAGAACAAGGTTTTGCGAAGAAAACAATTGCGGGAATTTTTGCGAATTTTTATTATTAATCATAATTTTCAATAAATCTGGCTTGAAATATGAAATAAACTTGCATTTCGTTATATATGACTGACTCAACAGTTAAGAGTTATACGCTGCTTCAGATTAGGAAAGATTACTAATACCAAATTAATTGCTTGGCTTTGGATATGATTACGATAAATGTAAAAATTACAAAATACACATTCAATTATAATAAAAATGATTTTTATTATAAAGTTTTAGTTAGTATTTAAATTATAAATTAGTCACCATGTTTCGATTAATTATTCAGTACAAAAATATCATTATTGTAACGTACAGCGTATTAGCTTACAATTTATGTCCTATAAGGACTGATGTGTTCGGCGTGTTTTAGGACCATTATAAATGTTATTGCTGAAAATTATATGTTCACTCATCACTTATATGTATAGTTACAATATATTATGAGTATCAGAATGTGTGATTTTTTATGATATATAAACTATATAGATCGTAAAATAAATTCCAAAAATATTATATTTAACATTTATTCCAAAAATATTATATTTTTCATATTTATCCTTAAAAATAATTTTAACATTTTATTTAAAATAAAAACTATTCAAGCAATGAATCATTATTAGAAACTGCCCATAATGCAATTTCTTTAAAATTTTCACCATAAATTTCTTCTATAATTTGAACATTTTCTGTATTATTTTCATTTTTTAAATGATCCAAAACCATTTGGCCTCTTGTATGGTTACCACCCAATTCGACTGTGGCATGCCATGTTGATTTCTTTTTAATCATTTTGTCTGGGAATAGAAATAATGCTGTCAACAGAGCATCACAAGGATTCCATGAAAAAAATCCTTTATCGGTAAATGCTTTTGTTTCGGCAACATTTAAAACTTTCAATATTTCAGTTGCGGTTTTTACTGTACCAAGAACTTTTAATCGCCAATCCTTACAAATATAATTGTTAAATTCAAGCAAATGTACAATCATTTAAATTATTTCTAATAATAATTAAATTTATAAGAATTACCATTGATATATTTAAATTGTCCTCAAGGCAAGCTTCCCATGGCAAAATTGTTATTGGACATTTAGCTTTATTAAGTACAATATTAGCAGCTTCGGGATCAAAGTAAAAATTAAATTCTGCACTCGAACTACAATTTCCAACACCTGTAAAATAAATGTATGACTTCCAAATTGAGCATTATTTCAATTTTAATTAATAAATCTTAATTAGTTTTGTTTTTAATATTTATTTTACCTCTAATATTTCCACCCATAATGTAAATTTCTTTAACCTTTTCCAAAAAATCAGCATACATTATAGAACAAACTGCAAAGTTTGTCAAAGGACCAATAAGAATAAAAGTTATTTGGTTTGGATACTAAAAAGCAGAAATTTGATTTTTACTGTACTTCAATATGGAATTTGGCAATATAAATTACTTTACAGACGAATTCATACATTGCGTTTATGGCATGCTGTTTTTTAATTAGATTTTCATCAATTTTCTGATCCCACTCCAAATCACAAAATCCGTCATTACCAAAAAAAGAAGTTATTTTATGTTGAGAAAGAATTGAAGATTGACATCCTTTAAATACAGGAATCTATAAATTTAAATTAATCATTTATTCGTTTCTATTCGTTTATTTACAATTCCCCAACATTTTAAATTATTATTATACATGCAAAAGTAGCACACAATTTTTTTTTTTTTTTAGTTTTTAATTTCCTTATGAAGCTGCCAACTAGCAGTTGTCAATAACATAGGGACTCACTAATCTTACTGACTTCAAATTTTATGGACATAAACTAACTCGTAAATACCAAATATTTCATTAAAATCGGATAACCTATAATGAGATATTACTGCAATTTGGAAAAATGAGGAAAATATTCCCACATAAATTTATTAAAAGAATTAGTGTAAATGTCTCCAATTTCTTACTGCTATATAGCTCCTCAGAATTTAAGAAAAAAAAAAAAATAAGACCAGTGAAGGTGAAGCCATACACAAAATTTTGAAAAAAAATATTAAAGGTAAGTTACATTCTTTTTACTTTTAACTTTCTACAAATCAGGAAGTTTACGTTAACATCTTTCCTCACTGTTTATTATTCGAGCCATATTTCCCTAACTAAACTTGACTTTTATATTTACTGCACAAGATTTGATCCGGCATGCGGCATGAGGAATTTATGAAAAACATAATATCAAATTAGTTTAATTTTCGTCAAGTGCTTTAACAAACAGTGAGTCACACTATCAAAATTAAACATAATAAAACTTAGATTACAGATACAGATCAAATCTTGATAAGACAACAGTGTTGATGTCCAACACGTGTTGTACAACATGTTAACTGAATTATTTTGTAGTATGGGCATTTTTTATTTCCGCACGACCTACAATATTCGTGTACTACAGCTACTGGTCCTGTGTCTTTAATTATATGCTAAAAACATCGACTTTTAAATATGTGCTATAAAACATGAAGAATATGTATATGACCATGACCTGAAGTATGTAATACATATGAAATGTAAAATAAATGTTGCTGATTGTTTTAATTTTTAATTTGTTTCGCCAGTCGAATAAGTTTACTAGGACTGGACATACGAACATACAAAACGTTAAAATAAAGATAATTTTAATTCTCAAAAATGTCCTAAAACCACAATCTTTTATGTGTCTTAAGTGATAAAAAAATCACTAAACTTTAGATTATTAAATATTTATTTAAATTTATTAATATTAGTGAAACGTATAAGTAAAGTAATTTAGAAACACTATTTAATAATGCGTAAAGTTAAGTTGAAAGTTGAATTGAAAAAGATTATATTTTACATTACAGATGTTGTTAAAAACTTGTAGCAGAATAAAATAAAATAAAAACATCGCGTGTTAAACAAAATTTATTTTAAGGGATTAATTGGGGACCCCCTGCTATTTTCGATTTATTTGGTCTCTATTTCACCAGTCAGTTTTTATTATAACAGTATTTTATTAATTATAAGAATGTGTGTATATATATCAATATTATTTATCAATAAATAAAACGTGTATATAAATTTAGAATAAAATATTTGTAAACAAATAATAAAATTAAATTGTATTTCAAAGTTTATAATTTATTAAATTGATCGATTCGTTATCTATTTATATCACCATATGTACTTACATCAGTTCGATTAACAATATCTAAAATTCGTAAAGTGTTTAAAGCAATATTGTCACAATTTGTATTTCCTGTAACACAAGTGATACCAAGCATTTTATAATTTCTTAATTTTTCACCTTTTAATAAAGTTAACAGAGCCCAAGCATCATCTACCCCTGTATCACAATCTAACAAAATATAATTTTTATCACTCATAATTTATTTGTCACTTAATATTTAGTGATTTTCCTATGTATGACCTTTTCAATTAGCTTACTACAATCCAACTGAACTAAAAAACATGACGTAGGTATATATAAAATATATATTACATGTTTGTATTCATATAATTTAAAATTATATTTAAATCAATGTAAATAAATAGATTTATATTACATGCTAAAGTAATATACTGTAGATTATATTTATTAAATAAGTATGAATGATAATTTTACATTACTTACAAACAAAATATATAAAAAAAAAATTATATTTTATGCGATATGCCCCTAGAAAAATAGGGCAGACTAATTCAACTGAAATTTTAAAAAAAATTAGTTTTAAAAATTTGTTTAACAGTTTTTCCATTGAAAATAAAAAAATATTGCACTTTATAATTAGTTAAAATTAATAATATTAGTTACATAAATACAATGACTTTTTCAGAGTAATAAACTCTGAATATTCAAATTAATGGTCACAGAGTTAGTTTTACATTTCACATAACTATAACATATATTCACTTGATGACCGATTTTTATAACAATCAAAGGGTAACAAGTGCATAATTAAAAACTTGCGAATAGTTCGGTTTAGCAATGAGGAACGATAGACAAATTACATTTTAATAACGAGATAAAAACAAGCCATAAATTATTCACTAATGATGTCATTAATTAACGATAAAATATAAGGTCAATCTCTAATATAAGAAAGCTTAGCTTGAAATGTAAATCTTTTAAATTTCATAAGTAAATGTGTTCTTTAACCTTACGGTTACATGAATGAGTGTATAGTGTATTCATTATATAATTGCTTTCCCAAGCTTATTCCATTATTATTCTCTATAATTATTACCGTGTCACTTTCTTAAATATATTATGCTACCTTAGCTGAACAAATGACAATGTAGAGGTGTTAACATTGTCATTTTGTATAATTATTAATTTTAATTTCAATGTTATCCAGTTTAAATAACATGAGTGCAATATATGTTCAGATTTCTGCATGCAGCGCAGGAAAAATAATTTAGAACAATTTATAAATATGTAACCAATACATGGAGTTCTGCAATGCATGAAGACGTAAGTAATTTATGTTTTTCTGCGCAGCGACAATGTTACCACAGTAAAAACGTTCGAACTGACAACATACGAAAAGAAAATTTACTGTTCTGAACATTATTTCGCTTCAAGCAGCATATAACCCTTATGAAATCAAGAATAAACTCCCTGAACTTGAACATTAGCTTTTCAACTTGGTATTAACGAGCCCCTTTGCCTTTGAATTGCGTTTAAATACAATTTTGACTATCTGAGATATTCTGAATACGACATTAAATATTAAATATGTAGATTAAGAATTGTAGCGTGTAGTCTGGGTTAAAATTGAGAAAATGTCTAATGGGATGGATTTGGATACCTGTTTGACATTGACATTTTAAAAAACAGTTGACATTTATATCCCGCGTTTAAATTAAATTTATTAACAAATCCAACAAATCGAAGGAAATATAAGAAGGAATATAAACTTATTGATAAACTGTTTTTATTAAATTTTAAAAACAAAAAAGTCTCAACTTATACAAATAATGGTATCTTTACATGATTTATCGTCATTTGCATCACCTGGTAAAGTGCCGATTTGTGAAAAAGATGGTAGATTATGTACAGTACCGATTCGGGAAATTAGTGGAAATTCTTACGAGGTAAGAAAACTGTTTTAGAATCAGTATCCACTTCTTTAAAATTTCCTAAATTTTGTTAAGCTGGAATATTATCCTGAAATAAATGTAACACGTGATATGTTTCATTCTTCACGAACAAAATCTATTGATTCAATTAGAACTGTTCTAATTCCTGTAAATGAGCACACTATTAAACGTATAACTAGAACATTTTTTGAATGTGGTTTTAATGCTGCACTAAATGAAGCAAGGAGTCCACAGAGCCAAACATCAAGCTTAATAATTAGTTCATTTGCTGAATACACATTTAGAGCACTTGAAATTTATTCCCGTATAAAAGTTTTCCTATTACCGCATCTGAAAGAACAAGGAACAGCTAGTATTGCTAAATTTTCGGAGACAAGGTTAATAAAATAAATTTAAAATTTGAACTTTTGCAATAAATCATATATTTCTTTGTGAAACTTTTTATAGAGATTGGAATAAAAGTTATATTCGTTTTATTGTATGGCATCCTAATTGTTTTAAAATTGCTGTTGCTGGATCTGATGATATAATTCGTATTTATAAAGATGAACCAGCTGTTGTTCCTGTCCTCAAAGTAACAATATTAATTTATATAATTTAATAATTTTGTAATAATGATCGTTTTTTTAAGCACATACATCAAAAAGGTATTTCATCAATGTCATGGCGTCCTTATAGTGCTGCTGAATTAGCTGTTGGTTGTCAAACTGGTATTTGTTATTGGACCGTTGATAATAGTTTACATATTTCAAAACCATCTTCACAAGCAACTTTATTAAAATATAAAAATCATTATCCTGTTACATCAGTTGAATGGAGTCCAGATGGTAATTTATTAGCCAGTTCTAGTATAAATGATACCGATATATTAATATGGAATGTTGATAAATTGGAATCAACACCATTAAAACGTGTTGGTCCACCATGTTCAATATTAAAATGGTCTCCAAATGGTACATATTTGTTATCATCAACTGTTGGTAATGTTTTTCGTGTTTGGCAAGCGGATAACCGATGGCAACCAGAACGATGGACAATTGCAACAGGTACTATACAATCAGCAGCATGGTCACCATGTGGATCATTTTTATTATTTGTTACATCAAAAGAATCAATATTGTATCGATTACAATTTGTCGAAGAACAATTATTTACAAGTAAGTTTTATGATAGTTTTAATATTTTAAATTAAGATTTGGCAAAAAATATTTGGTTTATTTGTCTCAAATTAAATATAATATTGACAATTTTTTTTATTTAAATTTGCCATAAATTAAATTAACAATAGACAAGCTCCAGGTGAGACATATCAAAAGTTCAGATTTGTCTTGTATAATGCTGTCAACATTTTTTTTAACTTATTTTGAAATAATATTTAATAAATTTTATTAATAGTTCGTGTAATATCATAAAAAAATTTGTTTTCTAGCATCATATCTACCAAAAAATGCATTACCAATTGCCGATTTAAGTAAAGTACAAATAGGTAATCGTGAAATTGGAGGTCATCCACAATCAATATCTTGGGATCCGAATGGACGTTATTTAGCTATTATATTTCAAGATAGTCAATGTGTAGCAATTTTTTCAACATCATTAAGTATATATAATTTAAATGTATCGCCATCATGTTTTTTAACTGGTGTTGGTACAGAATATCCATCATTTATTTGTTTCCAAAGTAAAAATTCAAAGAATTCGGATAGTGTTTTAACAATTGGTTGGTCAAGTGGTCGTATTCAATATTTTCCATTTGTAGGTTTGTAAAATATAAATTATAATAATAATATTTGTCTGTATAAACTATTAATAAAAAAAATAAAAAATATATTTTTGTATTATCACAATATTTTTATTTATTTTTTTTTTTCACTTTAATAGTTGTAAATACAATAATAATAACAAATATTTTGGAATAACTTAACTTTTCAATAAAATAATCATATATGTCAAAAAAAACATTATTAATGATAATTAGAACTTTTATTTTTTCAATTTAATATATATATATATATATATATATATATATATATATATATTAAAATATAGTATGTACAATAAATCTCTGAAAACCGATAAAATTATTGTTCAGTACGATTAAATATTTACTTAAATAATAATAAAAATGTTGCTGATTTATAAATTATTATTTATAAATTTTTCATAATGTACTTCTCCATTTAAAAACTTAATACTAATACGATTCATAAATATATTAGGAAAACATTAATAGAATATTAATTAATTATTTGTAAATAGAATTGATTAAATTATTAATTATTTTCTTTATGTATATCTCCGTAAAAAAAACCTAATGCTGCAGCAACTTTAACACGTACCGTTTGATTTTCATCCTTTAACAATACTGCCAATTTATGACCTACCATTTCGCTATGTTGATTGTGTACTTCTAGGAAATTATTCAAAATACCTTAAAAAAAGAAATTATAACAATAGTTCTAAGTATTTTTAATTTAGTACTGTACTCACCAATTATTATTGCTGCATTGCCACGAATTTCAGCCCAATGACTTTTCAAAAATGGTGTACACGATTCAATAAAATCTTGAATATGATCCTTCAATTCAATTCCCTATAATAATCAATGAAAAAAGATAGTTTTGAAATAAATTTCGGACAATTAATGAAAGCTTTACTCTTAACTTACAATTAATTTTACAAAATCCACTATAAATATATTATAATATAACTGTCCATGATCAATTAAATGTTTCTGTGCCATTTCATTCACTTTTGGAGCTCCAATTAGAATACAAACTTTCCTTAACGTTACTTTACAAGCCTGCAAAATACCAAAAATAATACGAAATATATAAAAAAAATTAGATATAATACTCTTATTATTGTTGGATCTGTTTCACTTAAATGTAATAAAAGTGAAAAGAAATTAGCAAATAATTGTTCTCTTAAGGCTTCAGATGAATTTGTTGGTGACATATTTCCTTCTGTTGAATTTGTTAACATTTTTGATTCACATAAATCACCAAATAATAATATTGCTGCTTCACGTATTTCATTTGATGCATTTTCAAAAAATGGTCGAATTCTAATAGCTAATGAAATATGAAAAGATTCAACACGATCGCTTGGTAATGTTTGAAATATTCGCGATAAACCACGTTGACTTTCCAAAGGAATATTAATTAAATTATCGCTGTAAAAAATAAATCAATGTAACAACTATAAAAATGTATAAATAAAAAGTGTTTACCTGTTATAATCATCAATTCCTTTTAGTAAAGCTGTTATGGCAGTGTCTGTGTATTTTTCAATATCATGTTCAGTTAAATTTCCTACAAATGCCAAACCTCTTATACACAAGCCGCGTACGATCGGATTTGGATCACTTAATGATGAGGATAAATGCAACATTATAACTGAAGATATTTCACCACATGGTTTCAATGGCACCAACTATATAAAAAAAAAAAAAAAATTTATATATTCAACATAATTTGATAAATTTTAATTTACCTGGGAATATAATCCAATAGCAGCTATTCTTTGTCCATCATATGGACTAGAAACATATTTACTAAGTGTTGTAACAATTTGTTTCATTGTACTTGAACTAATTGTAAATTGTTTTACAACTCCAACTGCCATTGGTGTTAAAAGTTCTATAAAATTACTTAAATCCGAGCTTGTTGCTAATTGTGGACATACTGTTAAAACAGTTGCAATTTGTTCCATATCCAAATTTGTTAGAAATGATTTGAATGTTTCTAATACTATTAAACATGGGTTCATTTTAACTGCATTTTTATTGATGATTATTCCATATTTAGGTTTAACTGGTAATTGTGATTTTGTTGGTGTCGTTAAAATTGGTGGGGCTAAATTTGTATATGTTGCTAGCGATGTCAATAGCATAGTAAAAAGTTCTGGAAATTTTTTCTTAATTTCCTGTAATATAAATAACAATAATTTAACAGAAATAATTTAAAATATAAAATTTACATACACTTTGTATATCCTTGCATACAAGAATTTCTTTTAGTGCACAAAATATTGCAAATGGTTGAAGTGTTGCAATTTTTTGGCGATCATTTTTATTGTTACTATTATTATCATTTGGGTCATATAAACACGATGCCGATAATATTTGCAAAAAATTATCTAAAATTGTTCCTGTTAACTCTGAATCAATACAAATTGTATTCCAGAATTCTGTAATACAACTGAAAATGACATTTGTATACACAAATTCTAAATTTTTAAATTAAAATAATCTTACTCGTCAAATGGTAACTGTTGTGATAGCATTTCGTTACATACTAATTTTGGATGATGTTTTGCTAAAGCAACTAATGCTTTTTGAATACCAGATTTGGCACGATTTATTTCACAATTTTTAATAGCCTATAAAAAAATTTATTAAAGTTTCTATTTATTTAATTTTATCTTTCTTACATTTAAACTGTCTTTAATTAAATCTGGGATTGCATGAAATAATTCTGCTCCTTTTTGCTGAATAAAAAATTTAAGTACAACTGAAGCACCAATTGCTGAACTCTGTTCTGGATCATCAAGACAATTTAGTAAAGTTTTACTATATGAAAAGTTATATTAAAAAATTATATTATGCATAAATATAAAATAATTTTACCAAAATTGTAAATATTGAAAATTTGACATTCGTACAGAAACAACTTTAGCAATATCTCCAGCTAATTTATAAATTTCTTTAGAATCATCAGTTACAATTGCTTCTCTAATATTTTCAATATCACGTATCCAATCAACATTACTATCAGCTATTGTCAAAGTCTCATAAATACATGATATTTCTAAAGTTTTTTGAAGAATATCAATAGAAGTTTGTCGAACTGTTGCATTTGAATCAATACATCTAAAAAAAAAAAAAAAAAATATAATTTTTTAATAACTGTCAAGAGAATTAACAAATGTTATTACCTTGGAATAATTTTTCCCAACATTTGACCAGTTTGATTAAATTTTGATGGTGCTTCACAACCAATTTTCATTGATTTTATATAAATATCTAAACAACTATTCATTACATGACCAGCACAAATTCGTACTTCACTATTTTTATCACGCACCCATGTCTCTAATATTGATATAATTAAATCTAAACATGCTGGTGATGGGTCGGTTTCTATTATAATTTTAACCAATAAATTTAATTCTGGTAAACTTTGATTTAAATACTGTGCCAAAAAACTGTTACGATCATCTTCTTCTTGTGAATCAAATTTAGTTTTTAAATTTTGGGCACATATAAAGAAATTTTTACATGCAATTTCAAATAGTACACCACCATCGTATGGTGTGTCATTTTCAATTTGTATCAAATTTGTACCTAATTTCAGTATAATCGGAAATAATGGTAAATTATCATATTGTCCTTCAATTGGTATACTTAAAATTGATTGTGCAATATCATCTCTTAACTTAATCTCATATCCTAAATCTTTATTCTTTAAAAATTCATTACTTATACTAAGTAATGTTGTCAATATACATTTTTTCATTACATGATCTTTTGTTTCGTTCAACTGATTAACCAAATAATTTATCATTGTATCATCAATATCTTTTAAAGCATCGACTGGATTTGCATTTTCAATAATATGACCATATGCCTCAAATATTAATAAATTCATTTTATAATTTTCAATATCTTTAGTTGAATCCTTCATAAAATGTAAAGAACTAAAAAAACCGCTAGAATGTTTTTTACCATTACCACAAATTTGTGCTAAATCTGATAATTTTTTTAAGCATATTTGTAAATGATTTTTTGCTAAATAACCAATCGATTTAGCAGCATCAATTAGTTTGTGTTCATATTCTAAATTGGTAGTATGTTTATCAAGTTTTTCCTGTTTACTAGTTTGTAAAATTAAATCAATTTTACCATCAACTATTTCAATATCAGATATATAACATAAACATAATCCAATTGATTTTAATACCATACCACGTTCAATATTCAATGTTGGTATATGAAATTCTATATGTGATGATATTGTTATTGGATAAAGTATTAATTGATCGGTTAATTTATTACATAAACGTTCTGAAAATGTTTCATCAGAATTTAAATTATTTAAAAATTCAATTGTTTTTAATATAAATTCATTTAATTTATCTAAAAATAAAGTTTGCCGTCCATTACACAATTCTAATTCTGATATTTCATGTTGCCAAAATTCTGTTAATTCTGGATTTAAATGTGGACTATATGATTTTAAAAATGATAAAATATTGGCAATACGTTGTACTTCATGAAAATTACCCATTAATGCTATACAACGAGCAAATATTTCTTCTGGACTTGGTATAATTATTTTATCTTTATTACTTTCATGATTATGATGATGATGATGGCCATCACCACTAATTGATGTTGTTGAATCTTCTGTTGCTGGTTTAACATCATATTCGATATTACAATTTCTTGCAAATAAACTATTTAAACATTTCGTTAATGTTGTTGTAATATCCGTATAATCTAATATACAAAAATATTGTAATAGTTCACGTTTTAATAATTCATCGATTGTACCAACTGTTGATGATAACATATATAATGAATTCTGACATGTTCGAACAAATTCGTTATGTTCTTCAATTGTACCATATTCTGTGTTAATTTTTGTATATTTACAGGAATATCGTACAATAAACCATACAAATTCTTTATCTTTTATAAATGATTTTTGTGCTAATGCAACAATTGTTTTTAATAATGCCATACGCATTTTAATTGTCTTTTCAATTAATATAATTTGTTTTAAATTATCAATAAATTGTGGTAAATTACTTTCAATATATTCACCAGATGTATTTATTAAATGTGTTAAAACTAACAATGATTTGATACGTTCACGTTCGCTATTATTACGTAAATGTATTAATAGCATATCAATTATTTTAACTGAATATATTGGTGTTAATAAATGAAAACAACGTAATACTTCATAATGTCCTTTAACAGTTTGTGGTTTCTCATAATCTGGATAAACACAAACTAAATCAAATAAATGTGATATTAATTGATCAGCACTTTGATCTAATGATGTTGAATCTAATGTTATATTTGTTTTAATTACTGATGCCAAAAATTGTGTTATTGAATTACGATCAATTGAACGTCGATATAAATTAAATATATTTGGTATTAAACGTGCAGATTGATCGTGAACTTTTTCAGTTGGTAATAATTGATACATACTAGATAAAGCATGTAATATATCAACACATACTTTCGGTTCACGACTGTGTAACCATTGATTTAAAAATACATCATATGCAACTGAAATTTCAGTTGAATAATCAAAAATATTATAATTATTTGATTCTATATCTTCTTTTTCGTTATCATTTATGTTGGTAGACAAATTTTCCAGTATTGTTTCGCTAAATCTACCAATAGCTTTAATTTTAAGAAATTTTAATTAATATTCTTTAAACTAAAATGTAAAAAATTTCTAACTTACCAAATGCATGAGCCTGCTTAACATGATCCAATTTAATTGAACCTAAATTTGGCAAAATACTCGCCAAAATCATTTTTATAAATGGTAGTGTTCCTTTGATATTTGCTGTTGCCAATGTACCCATACAATGCATAATCATAAAATGTGATACAGAACCTTCTTTTGTATGATCAATTAATGCATTCATTACCTTATAATGGAAATTATTTGCTTAATGCAATTTTTAATGTTTTTTTTATGTATATGTATTTAAATTACCAATTCACAATTTTTTCTTCCAAGTGCAACTAAAATTTCTAATGCTGGCTTTTGTATTGCTGGTATATTATCATTAGATTTTGTCATTTCATCAATTGCCATTTTGATTACATTTTTAAGTGTTTCAGTTTTTAATGAAACATTTATTACTGCAACACTTTCGATTACTCTACAAAAAAATAAAAGCAATTATTTTACAAAACAAGATAATTATATCAAAATTATAGAGTTAATTTTTTTTTAAATATACCTTAGCAAAATTGCAGTAGTTTGTTCATTTGTTTTATATTCAGTTAAAATTTTTAAAATTTCATCGGGACGTTTTTCAACAATTTTTGTTAATGATGTTTCAATTGTGTTACGTACTTTTTCATCTCTGTCTGTTAATGAATCAAGAAGATTCTGTATCACACCTAAAATTAAATATATAAAATTTGAATCATACAATTTGTTACAAAATAACAATACAAATTGAATTTAAAAAGGGCGGTATCGATTACTCTACAAATTACAGAAATTGTAATCAGTATTAAAGAGAATATAAAATATATAAATTTTCAATCATATTATAACTTCTTTATATTTCATATTTATTGCATAAAATTTGTGCATTATTAAATAGCAAATTCTTTTTATATAACCATTCCACACTTTGCCAAGATGAAAATACATTTTTAGACTATATACATCTAATTTTTACGCTCACGCTTTTCACACTCACACTTTATAAATCGAGGGTATAGTAGCAGTGTATTTTTAAAATTACTTTAGTTATATTTTTTAATTAGTAATGGAATTAAAAATATATAATAAATTGAATTATTGATTATTTGAATATATGTATATAACTAATGAAAGTTAAAATGATAAAATTATGATATTTTTACTACGATGTATACTAAATAGTTAAAGTGGAATTGTGTAATTAAAGTAATTATACTTTCTTTTGATAAATCCTACTAGGTCTTAAGGACTTCAGTACACTTTCGCAATACATGTGGTAAATTTTATAGTTTCCTCCACAGTATGGAGAGATAAATACCATTAAAAAAATTATAGACGAAAGATATATTTTTAACGAGTTACAAACTCGTATGGATGAGTTTTATTCATATTAAATGATTTTCATTTTAGTATTTCTGGCCAATACGAGTAATTGCTTCTGATGACTACATATTTTTGAATGTAATCTAAACTTTTAAAGATATTCTAGAATTGATTACAATTACAAATATATAGTTCAGATATACGTAGGGGAATAATTAAATCAAAAAACTATAAAATGATATATGTAAATACATAATTCATATTATAATAAAGTTTTCATTATCAAAATAAATTGTTTATCATTTCTAGAACGTATGATCTCATAAAAATTATTTGCGGCTAATTGACCGAAAACAATTTATTCACAATATGTAATTATAAAATTGAACTAATATTAATTGACCGAAAATAAATTGATCGAATGCATATTTACTATTTACTACCTAAAGTAGATGTGTATAACGACATCAGACATCACTTTTCTTAACTTATCATCCATTAATTCTGTATGTCATCGGTATGTTGTTTCCGGTCAATTGTGGATTCGGAAAATTTATGGATACCAATATAAAAGAATTATACACATTTTCAAATAATTCCAGGACAGATACGATTTTTAGTAAACATAGTTACGCATTTAAATTAATAAATATATTTACAATATATTTATATATATAATACTCTTTAATCCTTTGAAACTATTTTCAAACTTATTAGATTACAATGTAATATAATGAAAGCAAATAGGTCATTGAATTCGTAATTTAATTAAACCTTTTTCTACTACAATAAGCACTTTAAAAGTTACCCACCCTCCATTGATTACATATTTTATTTGTAAAATATAATTAAAAAATAAAATAATTAATTTAAATTAATCAATAAATTTTATTATATGTACCTTCTACAATTGTAGCTTTGTCTTCCATAACTGCGTAATTAATAAAATGTTATTTTATTCTTATATTTTTTTGCAATAAATTTAATTTAATCTAGTTGACACTATTTGATCATATTTCACTGATATTGATATTATAATTTAATTTGTGGGATGCTGAAACTTATAATACTTGTTTTATAATTATAAATTGTAATGCACTTTATTTAACTGATTGTTTTCAAATCTGTATAGCTTAACTTAACTCGATTAATTGAAGATAAAATTTATAATTGTATTACTACTTTTTCTTTTTATAGCATAACAATTTGATTTTCCAATTTTCAATATACCCAAGACAGTATAGCAGCTGATTTTGACATTCAATTGGGAAATATTATTTATTTAAAATCCCAATAAACAAACCATGACCATAATTGGAAATTGTTTTTAGGAACCCGATAGATAAAATAAGCTAAGCTAAAATAAGATAAGTCCACTTATTCCTTTCCTATGAGGTGATATTTAGTACCATTCCTTATATCTCTACGGTCGTGGTTTCAATTCCTTAATAAGTCGTATAAATATGCATAGACCTACGAAGATCAAAACTCCTCCTAGGGCAAATAGCTCAACAATTTGATAGCGATCGTGACAGGACACTGACATAGAAGTAGCTCCACAGGATAGGGGTAGTTACGTCTCCTATATGCGAGAAATGTTGCGAACAGTATTAATTGGCTGACTGTTGCGAACAGTATTAATTGTGCTTATCCTCGAACCAGAACACTAGGCGCATACTCTCTACATACTACCGAATTAATGACCAGCTACCAAATTTATTCATGTATCAATTGGATAAGTTAAGTACGATTCATTAAGTAAAGTTATATAAGTATCGATCGCAATCAATTTTTTTTTATATGCCATTGAATTGGTTTCGTTTTAAAAGCGAATTCGTTTTATAGTCCTGAGGGAACTATCTATCGTTATTTTTCTAGTTGACGTTGACAGTTGAAAATTAAATTTTTATTTTTTGAACAGTCATTTTGGCAATATGAATACCACTTGTCTTTTTTAATCTAAAATTAAAAAATTGTTGATTGTGTAAATTTATAGTAAATAATTGTATATTATTTATGTTTACTACGAAAACTGAACCGTGATTTATAATAAAATGATAAAGTTATGACATAATAAATTATTAGAGAAATCAGAAATTATTTTATAAACGTCATAAAAAAACCATTCCAGTAAGGTTTTCTAATTAAAATAAAACTGATCTTGCATCTTTTATATTAGTGACTGACCTACATACTGAATGAAATTTTTGTAATATTGAGTTTATATTAATTGGTAAAATTTCTTAGTTCTACTAAAAATTAGCACATCACACATCACATAGATCATAAGTATAAAAAATATATATATATTTCTTTAAATTTATTTAATAACTTTACTTTGTAGATTAAATTATCCACAATGACAGGCACTGAATGGTCAATTATGCCATGTAATATAAATACCCAATTTGAATCTCAACAACATTCGAATAATTTACTTATTGGGCTCAATGAACTGAGATGTTGTGATAAACTTTTGGATATAACTTTATTTGCTGATGGTGAAAAGTTTAAAGTAAATATAAATATTTGGCAATATCGATATAAACCCATAAATGACAATTTTGATCCTTTGATAATAAATAACTCAAATAAAGGGGAAAATTTTTTACTTAAGGCCTTAAGGGTTTTTCTATTTTCCATTCATTTTTGTGTCTCATGATAGTCCTTTATTTTCCTTTTATTTGAGTATTGTCTGCATAATAATTCTCTTTTATACGCTATAAATGGAATATAGTTGAAATATCAAATTGTAGTATTGATTTAACGTTATAAAATTTAAAAGTTAATATAATTGATAATTATTTTCCCTTTAGTTATTCAAATTAAATAATTAATAAACAAAAATTTTATTTTGTAGGCGCACAGAGCTGTATTATCTGCATGCAGTGATTATTTTCGTGCAATGTTTACTGATGCAATGAAAGAATCTAATCAAACTGAAATTTATTTAAAAGGTGTTACAGCACGTGGCATTGAATTAATTATTAATTTTGCATATACATCAAAAATCGAATTAAATAGTAATAATGTTCATGATATTTTATCAGCAGCTAGATATGTACAAATTGATTCAATTGTTTGTGCATGTGAAAATTATTTAGGTACACAAATTGATTTAGATAATTGTGTTGATATTGCAACAATATCAGAATTATACTCATTAGATAAATTAAAACAAAAAACTTATAGATATATATGTTCACGATTAACAGAATTTTCACATACAATCGAAATAAATAATTTAACATGGGAACAATTTGAATATTTATTAAATTGTGATTATCCAGTTGATTGTACTGAAACTATAGTATTAAAAATTGTATTGCAATGGTGTATAGATCAAAAAATTGATGAAAATATTGCCATAAAATTATTTGATCAAGTTCGATTTAATGAAATTAAAAAAGATGATCTTGACCGTATATTATTAACAACATGTAAAAAAAATTATTTTACTGAATTACGATTATCATCGTCAGCTCAACATAAAAAATATCAGCAACAGGTCGATATAAATAATATTGATAATAGTATTGGGAATAGCAGTAGTAGCATCATCAGTTTATTAAATATTAATGATAATCAATTAACAAATTCTCGTGGTATGGAATTGGCAATTGTAAAAATTGGTGGTTTTGGTAATGATGGTATTACAAATAAAATAACATATTATTTACCAAGTCGTAAAAAATGGCATAATTTAACTGTTATACCACATGTTGAACAATGTAATTATGGTACAGCTGTTCTTGGTAATGAATTATTTATAATTGGTGGATGTTATGATGTTTGTTTAAAGGAATACATTCATCCATTTGGATTTCGTTATTGTCCTACAAAAAATAAATGGACAACAATAGCACCAATGCAAAATGATCGTTGTCGTTTTTCATTAAATTCAATTGGACATTATTTATATGCTATTGGTGGTTCAATGGATGTTAATGAAAATGATGATGGTTGGATACAAGATGTTCCTGTATCGAACTGTGAACGTTATAATTCAAAAACTGATCAATGGGATTATATATCAATGTTACCAGAAAATCGAACACAACATGCTGGAGCTATGCATAAGTGTTTTTTATATATAGCAGGTAAATATTTTAGAAATTATTTTATATTATATTTTCTTAAGGATATTTACAGTATTTTAATAAAATAATTTGCATTATAAGTTCAAAATAATTCACGCAACCACGCGAATTCGCCTTTTTCAATCATGCCGTGACGTCGGTTATATAATAAGCTCTAATTGTAATTTAATATAAAAGAAATATTGTTTTAAATTAAAAATTACAATACTTACATTGCTTACCATCTACATATACAATAAATTACATCTTAATTTTGACTTCCATTCTTTCACTCGTAACTCAGAATTTATTGAACCTATACGAAGTTTAGTTAAGCGTATTCAGGATTGTAAATGATTTAATTATATAAATTAGAGAACTAGAAATATTATTATGCATAGAATATTAAAATTATTTAGTAACCTAATTTAAAAATCAATTAAAAATGTTTATTTAAAAACACAAAAAAAAAGTATTAATTTTATTTTTATTCTATATTAGGTGGTTTAGATAGACATCGCGTACTGTCAACGCTATGGCGTTTTAATACGTTTTGTGATAAATGGGATGAATTATCACCAATGTTAATGCCACGAGCGGATCATTTTATTATTGTTATTAAAGATAAAATATATGCATGCGGTGGTTGGTATGAGGATCAAATAACTGAAAATCGACGATTAGTTGAAACAATTGATGTGTATGATATTCAACAAAATGTATGGACTGTTGAAACAACAATACCAACACCAAAATACCATGCTGGTGTTGTTGCTGTTAATATGAAAATATATTTTATTGGTGGTTTACATTCAGATGAGATATTTGATAGATCATCATCATCTATACAATGTTATGATTTGGAAACAAAATTATGGAATCGCCTGGAACGATATCCACAAAATATTTGGGAATCAACTTGTGTAACATTATATGTGCCACGATGCCGTGAAGATTTGGAAGTATTATCAGATAAATAAAAGTGATTCTTTTGTACAAAAATATTTCGCCTAATAATTTCTAATTTAAATAATCACAGCCATTTACACTGTATTGTATTAAATTTGTTTGAAATGAAATGAAGAAGTAAACTTTTGTGTTAAATATAATTATGTATTAAATTTTTATTTCAATTCTTAGAAAAAACACGAAAACACTTTTGTTCGTGAGTTTTATTATAAAATGTTCTTATAATTTAGAAATTAATTATATTTTTGTGTTCCTTATTTAACATTTCGTAATATTTTCACGATTTATAAAAACTTTAAAAATACTGTAATTAATTATTTTAATTGGAATTTTTTATAAATTAAATAAAAAATAATATATTTAATGCAAAATGAAATTTATTTAATTCTCTTTTAAATTTTGGAACCCCCTAACAAAATAACAAAATAATAACTTTCTTAGTAATTTTATTTGATAATTTTTTTTAGATATTTTTATATTTTATCTGTTTGTTTAAAATTGCATATAAATTAATTTTCTGTAATTAATTTCATTTGATAATCTGAAATTAATTCCTTATCTTCGGAAGTAGGATTTTCTGTGATGTAAATACTTGAATCTTTGAATTCTTCCTTACATCTTATAGATCGTTTTATAGCATGTGTAATAGCATTGTTGCTAGAATCAGACCAGCCTATTTCTAGTATTCTTCCATCTTTGACCACCACAGCACCTTGTCCAACATATTTTTTAACAATGTTTGGTAAGTATTCGTAATATTGCTTATTCCAAGATCTCTTAGTGGAAACTTCTAAAGTTATAATTTTCTCAAACGAGAGTGTGAATTTATTAAAATCACAGGAAGTACAATGATCAAGAAACTTTTGAATTTCATATGGAATTGGGTCTTTAGAATCAACGACAACTTTGCCTATATTATTCTGTTTCAGTAGGACGACACTTCGTAAAGTAGGATATTTTGTGGTATAAATTGTTGCATCGTTTAGATCTTCTGATCGAAGATTAGAAAATATAATTACATTTTCAATAGCAGATATTATATACTCTTCTGGTGCTATAAATTTTCCCTTTTCACAATTTCTGGGTAGACCGTTCCAACCAACTCCTAAAATTCTATTATTTTTAGTAATTACAGCTCCTTCCTTTTCTCTTTTATAATTTTCCCAACATGCGCGACGTGCTAGTTTCGCTATATCCATGCAAAAATGATCCCAATTTTCAAATGCCATAATTTATAGTTTTTAAATAATTATGAATTTAAAGTTAATTCACAAATTATTTATAACAAGTTAAATTTCACTTATATTTTTCAGCTAAATAATTAAATATTAAAGCAAGATGCAAGTAAATTTAACAAAAACAAAGTATACTTAATGATGTTGTATAAAATTTTAACAAGCCTTAGGTGCAATGTTCAATTAACTGACACGCGCAATTATAATATTTTAAAATGTTATTTAAGAATTTTAATTATGATTGCAGCAGAAAATACTTGCATTAATTAGCACTTTTGTTACTTAATTGAAAGTTAAACCTTGATTTGCTTTCATTTATGTATTTTCAAATCTTTGTTAAAAGCTTTTTTATAAAATATTGCATAATAAATTGTTCAACTGAAAATTAAAGTAAAAGATAACGAACGGCTTTTCAAAAGTTAAGAATATTCGAGTAAAAATTAAAATTCTGTTTACGCGCGAACTTTTTTTTTAGATTAAAAAATAATATTTCGCGATGAAAAAATAATTTTTCTTTCAAACGATAACAATTTGATATGATTTAACGCGGTTCAAAAAATATGAAAACACGTTATGACCAGTTATGGCAAATTTGTGAATCGCAATTCGTTATTCGTCTTTACGAAAAACGACTTTGGGATTTCCTATAGTTTTACTTCACATCATTAAGGCGGATTTATATGAGACGTTTTCACGTCGTGGTGGTTTTTTTATATTTCAAATGGTAGTAATCTAAAAAATCTAGGTACAGACAAAATGCGGCGAATCTAATATCTGAGAGAATTCCAAATTAAAACATTATTCCAATTTGCTCGTCCTGGACTTTCATATATATATACAAAACCATTCTGTCGTGTGGGCAAATGTTTATTAAGTTTTTTAAATAAAAAGTATATGTAAATCATGTAAAAACGATGAATTTGTATAATTTATTAGCTGATTTTTCAAATATAGAACCAGTAGTAAATCGAAGTAGTACCAAATAAGTTATTTTTGTTTTGCTGCATTCAGAATTCTATTCTGCAAATGTATTTCATTTCAGGCAATCCTATGTTTACATGATTTTTTTAACTTGAGTTTTAAGTATCTATCACGTAATCTATCACGTATCTATCACGTAAATACAAGGCGGTATTATAATATATATTTGAAAATTGAAGTGGGAACTAAAATAAAAGATAACGGCTCTTTAAAAGTAAATGTTTAAGTAAAAATTAAAATTACATTGTATATATATAATAATTTTATTTATTTATTTAAAATATTTTTTATTCATTTATTATTTTATACATTTTTATAAATTTTTGTTATTTTTTGTTATTTTTTGTACGTTTAAAATAAATTTAAAATATTGCATTACATAAACATCTTTTTTTTTTAATACTATATAATTTTTAGTTAAGCATATTACAAAACAAAGAATAACGAGTTGTGTTATTTAGTGATAACATTTTCAAAATGTTTAAATTATTTACTTTTTAAACAAATAATATAAACAAATTTTCATTTTTACTCAATTTAAAAATTTAATGTAATATTTTTATTTTTAGGATTTTCCGGAGCCCAAATTTGTATTCAGTAAATTTTATAATCCATATTTGTAAAATCGTCCTAAAAATAAAAAAAAATAAAAAAAAAATTGTCTGTCTACAGTTTTAAAAATTTTCATTTATATTCCTTATAGCCTATACAAAAATTTAAAGCTCTGTAATACGCATTATTTTAAATTTATTTTTGTGTTAATTTTATTTTTTTGTTAAAAAATATTTTCAAGAATTTGTTGAAGAAACAAAAAAAAAAATAATATTATTATTTTTTAAATATCACAATAAAAAAATAAATTAATAGACTAGAATCGAACAATAAATTAACATAATAAATATAATATTATCTAAAAATAAAAAAATTCTCATTAACAAAACAGAAAATAAACATTATTTTCAACTTAATATTTTTAACAAAAAAATATTATATTAAAAAATTAAAAAAAAAATATATGAATTTGTTCATAAATTGGCGCATAAATACATATGTAAAATAAAAAAATACAAAAATATAATTAATTGAAAAAAATTAAATTGTGATGTATACAATTTTTCTTTTTATATAATAAATGTGCGTGTTAATTTAAAACTTTTTTTTATTTTTTATTTTTTTTATAAATATTTAATAAATTTTATATTTAAGCTAAATCATAATATGGTCTAAGAATGCAATTCTGTTAGCACACAAATATAATTATTAATTTATATTTCACAACTCTAATTACTATCCCCAACCAAAATTTGATTTGATAATTAATTAGAAATGGATATGAAAGAATTGTGAACATCTAAAATTAATTGTTGAAATTTGAAATGATATTAGATTTAAGCAACTAATATGTCATCAGGCATTAATTCTGAATCTATTGATTTATTTAATTTAAAATAAAAATTATCGCTTCCGGCTTGACTAGATGAGAGCTGTGATTTTGAACTAGATGTCATCAAATCCAAATCATCAAGATCTTGACTGCGCCGATAACTAAAAATATAATTATATTATAAGCAAATATGTTAACTATTGAAATAATTTTGATAATTTAAGAAAATTTATAAATTACTTAGCAAATATGTATTTTGTATACTATATAAATGAACAAAATAAATATATGGCAATAATTTATGATCCCGTACGTCATGATTTTCAAAAATTATTTAAAAATTATTTATGAATGGTTGGTTTGCAATAAGTAAATAATTGTTAACCCTATTTTAATTATTGTTAATGATCATATACCGAATTTAATTTTATTTTATTTTTACTTTTCCCACGCAATTTTAAAATTCAATATAGAATCATGTAACATTTAAAATTTCTCGTAACAATTGTATTTTCTCAAAAACAATTATTTTTTAAAAGTATAAAATTTTCTTATTTTAATAAATTTCAGATTACAAAAATTAAACTTAAATAATTCTTTTTTGTAAATAATATTAAAATTTTCAATGTAAACACATTTTATTATTAATGTGAGTTATTGTTATAATTTAAATAAAAATTGTTTTCAAGAAATTAGTCTGATTCAAGATCCTGACTAAATAAGATCAAAACTTTAAAATTGTGTAAGCATTTTTTATATTTTTCGAAAAAAAATGTTTTAAAGGGAAATATTATTCTAAGATGAAGAAAAATAATAAGAAAAATAATGGAAAAACTCGAATTTGTGAGATATGATATTAACACCATGCTTTTACTATGATTTTACTGCTCACTAGTAATAAAAACAGGCAATCTGCATGGTATATCAACTGTAATACATAAATTTAAAGTACACTAGCAAATACACTAATAAATATTACTTAACCTATTATGTAAAAAAAGTGTACAAACTACAAAAGTTTTCCTTAACACATTTCCGTCAACTTCGCCATAACTTGGAGGAATTTTAATAAGTTAGTTTGTAATATCATAATAATTCTCATGATTTTTTGTGTTATGTATAATTGGTAAAATTTGTGTTTTGTGTAAAATAAACGTAAAACCACAACATTATGAGCATTGATGCAGACAGAAATGTAAAGTTTTTTTAAACATACATTAAATATTAATTATCATTAAATATCACTTAGATAAGCTTTGTTAGCAATGTAGCTATATTTAAATAATTATTTGTCTGATTTAATTAAATATGTACCTAGTAATTAGTAATTTTCATTTGATTACTATACCCATTACTGTATTTGCTTTCAACAAAAAAATTAAATAGAAAAATTATGTTGAAATAATGAATTTGCCAATTCAAATTTTATTTACCTGCTTAATGGTCGACTATAATTTGATAATGCCGGACTTGCTCTATGATTACTACTACTATTATTACTATCATTTTCTTCTTCGCCCGAATTATATACATCACAATTGTCCAAATAATCTGAAGTTAAATATGCTGGTAAATTGCTATCATCATCATCAATTGTACCAAAATCTTCTTTTCCATCTTCTTGATCTTGTTGTGATTCAACCATATTTAACCATTGCGAATTATGATTACGAAATTTTTCCAACTGGAAGAAAATTTAGAAAAAAATTAATAAATAATTAATAATAAATAATTTTTTTTTTTACTTTAATTCTTGATGCCCAATCTGTATCTGTTAGTGCAATTATATCTAAACAATAATCACAAATTTTACGAATTTCTGAGTTTTTGTCATGCATCAAATCAATTAAATAAGCTGGTGATTCTATAAGTATATTATATAAAAAAATTAGTAATATTTAAATAATAAAAAAATAAAATAAAAAATATAATATAATATTTACCTGTTCTTGTAATCATATATTCTCTAGTACTTTCATTTCTTAAAATTTGCTGAAATACAAATATTATTTGTAATACAATTTCATCATCTTCTTGTTTTGCTTTAAGCAATTCAATTAATGATATTATTACATCAGATCTACATAGTAACATTGCACATACTTCATCAAATGCACATGTACCCAAAAATACAACAGTATCTAATACTAAATCATCAGATTTTTTACCAGGTATTAATATATCACGTATCCATGGTATTAAATTGAAATTTTCCAATATTTGTGAATAATCTAATTCAGATAATGTTAAATTACCTAATATACCAATACATTCAATTATAAATTCTTCATTATTTGGTAATAATGTTATAATTTTAGCCAAATCACCAACAAAATCTATAAAACAGCCACGTATACTTTCATGTTGTGATACATTACGTAACATTTTCATTAATAATGAATCCTCGTATTTAAATGCACGATCCATTAAACTATGTAATCTAGTTCGTTCTGCCATTATTTGTGCATTACGTTTATTCAATGCTAAATTTATACATAAACTTATTAAATCTAAATCGCATTTCTTGTTTAAATTTAATATTAGGCAGTCAGTAACCAATGGAACACATTCAGTATAAGTAAACATTGATTTCACCTAAAAAAAGGTAATAATAATTAAAAGATCTTATACATATTATAAATTTAATATATAAAAAATTCATGAAATAATAATTTGTTATGTAGCGCCTTCGGTCAAATTTGTTTTATCAGCTAAATTGGTCAATTTTTAAATCAATTGTCTGTCAATCTAATCTAATTATGTAATTTAATTTTCAAAATATATTTTTTTATTGTTTACCTTATCATCCAAACTCATATGATATAAAATTTTAACAATTATTCCATGATGTTTATCATCACTTAAAAAAGCTACCAATTTTGGTAAATAACCAGCTCGTACCATTTTTGCACGTATACGACCATCAAATGATAAATTAAATATTAATTTAAGTGTAACTTGTACCAAATCAGCATGACCACTTTGTAATAATTTTGGTAATTTATCAGTTACATTTAATTCATTCATTTCATCTTTATTATCACCAACAATAGATAATTTCTTTAAAAATGTCAATACCAAAATTAATAAATCAATATTTTGACGATCTAATGATTTTACAAGCATTTTAACAATATTTTTACGTCTCATTTTCTCTTCTAATTTAATATTTTCAGCCATATTTAATAATAAATAAAATGCAACACGTAATAATTGTTCTTGTTTTTTTGCAAATACTTTTAAATGTTTATTTAATCGATCATATTCATCTTTCTTTACTTTTGGATCAGTAGTATTATTTATTATCTCCGAACTGCCAATATTTGATAATTTATTAATATTATTATATTGTGATTGTTGTTGAGAGGATGCCGGTGGTGATAATACTGTTGATGCTACTGATTCAGATAATTGGTCGTGATAGCTATTATTTAATATTTGACTTTTAATTAATGATGATGACATTGTTCCATGAAAACTAGACCAATTTCCAGATTTAGGACGTTGTTTTAATTCAGGAATACGACGTCGTGGTGGTTCCATCTAAAAAGATAAAAAAATAATTTAAAATAAACTACGATTTTAAAATATATCATTTAAAAAGAATTAAAATCGATAGATTATCTACTTTCTAGTACTATTTTTTAGATTAGACAGATGTCCCGTCGGATAGTGTAACAAATTTCGTAGACAACATTATATTTTCTTCCTAAAATTTATATTAATTACTTACTTCTTTGGGTTTTTCCTCGTTCATAATATCCAAAAAATCATCATTACTACGATTTAATTTTTCTTTACTAGTTTCTTTACTGTCCAATGGATTCTTATTTCTAACATCTAATTCATTTCGCATGCTATCATAACGCCGCAGTTCATAATCTATTACATCCATACACAACGAACCAATCTAAGAAATTTAAAAATTGTAAAATAATTAATTTTATTTATAACCTAAAAAAATATGTATTTACTTTGTACTGGACAATCACAGGATGAAATTTGGTGTAGGTTGAAAAACAAAAGAAAGTATAAATTATATTTGTAGATAGATCTAAACTTTTACGCCAATCTTCACGTAATACTCGTGATAGAGCACTTAATGCAGCTTCTAAAAAATATTTAAATTAAATATTATATATAAATTTTTATTAAAAAATTTACCATTTTTTTCTAATTCTTCTAAATTGTCTGGATTTCTAGCTACTTTTAATATTAATGCAGATCCTCGATTTCGTTCGGCTATATCTTCGTATAATAATTCGACATATTCATCAATATTTCGGATTGAAGCATCTGGTGTGCTTGATTTTGCTGATGAACGTGATGCTGATCTTTGACTATTATTATCTGCAATATCTTGATATAAATAAAATAATTATTATGACATTTTTGTAATGCAGGTTAAATATTTAAAATTTATATTTACCACTGTCTTTTCGATTTTTTAAATAATAAATTATTTGTTCAACTTCTGATAATTGTGATGAATGTATTAAATCACATTTATCAACAACTTCACGTGCTAATGCAGCAGGATCGGTTTTAGCATTTAATGTTTTCAATCTTATTATTCTTTGGCATTCCTGCAATTTAAATAAATACAAAAAGAAAAAATCAAAAAAATTATTAAAAATTATTTTTCTAATGTAATTATTGTGGTATTATAAGAGAGAGGTCAGTGGCGGACTAATGGAATAATTGTTTAATCGAGCTAGATTACATAACGGCCTCATGCCTGCTTTAGTATAATTAAAATAATAAATAAAATCGACGAATGCAATTAATCAAATATTTGTTTTTAATATTTAACGATACTCATTTTTTTATATCATTATTTTAAAAGCTTCCTAATATCTATATTGAAAAACGTTGAATGGAGATTAATCTATTAAATTGGCAATCAAAATTTGAAATATTTAGAAATATATAATCGGGTAAGTCTTATAAGTCTCGTGAATTATCTACTTTCGTGTAGTTTTCTTATCACTCTTAATTTCCCCCTTGTGATGTTAGATTCTACGGTTCTGTCCGCAGCAATTATTATTTTAATATTTTAAATTTTTACTAAATTAGAAAATAGTTTTCTATATTAAATATTGTAGTGAATATCGAGAGCTGTTAAATAAATATGTATGTAAAATGAAGGACATAATAATTTATTAGCTGTGAAATAAACTTATTGAATAGAAACACAACTTTATATAATATTTGCTCAAATACTGGTCTTAGCGATCTGTTTACCATGAATGACATAATATTTGTGTAACTATACAAAAAAATATGCTCGAGACCAACGACCTTGAATTTTGTAAATATAAATTAAAATTTCTTTTCATCTTCATAAAAAAAAAAGCTTGTTTATTATTTTTTTTTGTTTCGCGGAAACGTGAATATAATTATTTTCGACGGCCACACCACTTGTTTTAGAGGTGTACAATATGTAAATATGCCATGAGGTAAACCCACTAAAAATAATGTAATAATATTGACATTTTTTTTTCAAAATGTTTTTAATTGATTAAAGAAATCGTTTTTTTTGTATGATCTTTGAGAAATATTGAAGTTGTAACAAATTTTTGTTATAAGATTTCAAATTATACTCGTATAACAGAATTAGAATTTGTTTTAAATCGAACTGTAATACAGTTTATTTTTGACAAGAAAAAGTCAATAAGAATTAATTAATAAATATAAATGTTACACCGTAGTGGATATAATTTATGGTATCCTGTCAGTTTATCAAAAAACAATAGATTGAAAATATATTTATCGAAAAACAATAAATTATGAATATTCTAAGTTAAGTAATCATAGTTTCGCAGTCACTACTAAATACTAATTTGTTAAATCGTAAAAAAATTCAATGAAATAAGTGAGGATTAAAATTTTAATTGTTTTAATTTTAAAAATAAGGAAGAGAATCGAAATATGTTTAAAAAAAAATATTTTTAAAAAAATGATAAAAAAAGACTCCATAATATAGAGATATATAATGCGAAAACAGATGTTTTTGTTTAAATTATTCAAGAAATTATAATCTAATACCTTAATATAATTTACTAGTGCTATAAATTATCGAATAAATTATGCGAACAATAATTATAAGCTGTGCAATTATAATCGCGCGCCTGGAACGATGAACGTTCAAACAAAATATATCGTTCGAACAATTTATTTTATTTACTTATTGTCATTCTATAAATTGTTTTTCGATAAATTGTATTTGATAATTGTCCATAAAGCCTATTTTATTCATGGATTAACCAAATTAAATTTAAACTAAACAGGTTGTTTAGAACATAACAAAGAACATAATTAGGTATTATAGGAATATATTAACTTTTCTAATTTCTAATATTGTGTTTGACATCTATTTTTTAAAGAATAATTATATGCTAAGAAAATGTCGATTCTAGGTTATAAAATATAGCAATTATAATTATAATATTTGAAACTCTACTTGAAACTATAAATTGGTAAAATATAGTTAAAAAATCAAAATAATAAAGAATAATAATTTGGTTTTCTTATTTATTCGATAGGTTTTAAATGTACAACAATCAATTACATACAACATAAAAGCTATCAGAATGTGGGGAACTACTTTAAGATTTGAGGTAATTCTAGATTAGATCTTCATTGGTCTTAGATTAGATTGTAGATATTTATACATACGTGTAAGTTTAAAGAGATTTAATTGTAAAAGGATTGATTCTACAATTTAGTAGACAATTATTAACTATATTGCTAGGAATTTTATAAATTGTATAAATCAATTTTTAACAAATTCAAAAATTAAAAAAAAAAAATACTTGAATAAGTAAAAACAAAATTGAATTCTTCATGAATGAGTTCAGTAAACAATTTAGAGGTCGTAAAATACGAAAATTGCATTACAAATTACATTTTTGCTTTTGCCTAATAAGGTTTTTATATGAAATATATAAAATTCAAAATAATATTATTTTTTTTTCTTTTAAAAATTTATTTATTTGGTTTGGCTAAATAACAACGAAAAGGTAAATCATTTTTTTCAAATAATGTTGTGATGGTGACTCATTTACTAGTAGACGAGAATAATTTTATCGGTTGTATGGAGCGACGAAGGTGATTGAAATTGAAAAATCAATAAATTGAGTTTTAGGATTTCATCGATATATTTTTTTGTGATTACAATTGTGATAACTGAAAATATAATTTTATTATACCTTTTTATCTTCGAGCATAGGATTATCTGGTTCACCAAAAACTGCTGCTTCCAATTGATAATTAACAATTAAAGCCTTATCAGTAGGATGAGGTTCTAAGTTACCACCTTTCCAACGTCTGGAATACATAAATAGAAAAGAAACAAACAAAATTACAAATTTAATATCACTTTTGTCGAAGTACACTTTGCGCACAAACACACACAATTTTACAACAAACTTATGATTAGATTAAAATTATGATTTCATACTTTTTAATATATTTAGCATCATCGGATTGCATACTTTTTCCGGTTAACGCACTTATTATATAATAAAAGTAGTGAATCGCAAATAAAAATAGAGAAATACCCGCTATAATATGAAAAAGAACAGCGAACATACAATTTTAATCGAAATATTGTACTACTGTCATTTTTCATTTACAAATTTTGTAGCAAAAGAAAAAAAAATTCAAAAAATATATTATTAAGTTGTCTAACCTGTTAACCACAAAACTATAGCTCCGTTCTTCTAAAATATACGAAATGTTAAATATATGATCCGAATAAATAAAAAGAAATATTTTACATGGAGTAAATTTATTTAATGAAATATTAATTCATATTAAAATTCTAATTGAAGAAGAGGAGATGAAATTTTATTGAATTATCTTTTTAATCTTTTAGTATTTTGAATAATTTCTAGACTTCAACTAAGTATATACTATAATTTAATTAATATAAAGTAAAGCTGCTAACTAGGAGAAGCAGATAGCTCGTAGCTAGGTTGAACAGTGATTTGTAAAAAAATGCATTTGCTTTGTTAAATATTTCTAATTTGATATTTCGATAGGGACCCACTGAAATTAGTCAAATACTAGATTAGGAAACTAACATATCTTTTAAATTTCATTGAATTCGAATAGTAATTACATTCTCTTCTAGTAGCATCAAATATACTTCGGAACTCCAAGAAAAAGTTTCCGCAAATCCATTTTTTAGGGTCATGTACAAGTTCTTACTATTAGAATTTGAAGACTTGTGGTACAGGATTTTTTTCGTTCAAGATTTTGTTTTCGATCCATCATTACAGACATCCAGAGAATCCAAATCCATGAAACAGTTTTTTTTATACATGTATAGTATCAGTTTCCGCGGTTTCTGTATGCGGTGTCTACTATCTAACTTCACTTACTACTGCGTAATGTGTTCTTAGAAATAATATTGAGTATGAGTAGTAAGTTTTTTACTATTTTCTTTTTATTTATATATATTTGCTATCTTTTTTTAAATATACCATCCCTAGTCCCCTTAGGAGGAAGTTGAAAATTGAACACACTAAAAATATACCCCTAAATCCCTAAATGATGTCGGTTGTGTATGCAATCTCCTAAAAACACTTTCGATATTATCTAATTTTTGCTAAAGCTAAACTAATATGTCGCCTAAACCATATGGATCACAAAGGGAATATTAAGCAGTCCAGCAAAAAAATCGACTTTTATATTATACTATACAGTATACACTATACTTGTGAAGCATAAAAGCATTGTCTATTTACATACGAAAATATTTAAATATTAGTATGATAATTATATAAATTTTTAATACCTTTAAATGTCATGACAAGAACTATAAACTTGAAAACTAATCCGGTTTTTGTTTATAAAGTTAAATAAAATTCATTCTTGTATTTGTAAACCGGGTCATCAGAAAGAGCTGATGTAATCTGTTGAAGGTAGAAAATTCAAGAAATGAATTTATTCACGGATGCTACGACAACGAGTAAATTAGTATTTTCGGTTTATCAGATTGAATGAATCATAGAATCATGGCGGGTAAATAATGAATAGGATTTGATTTCTAAAGAATAAAACAAAACTCATTGACTGCTGGTATGGTATAATCAAATTGTTATATTATTTTATATATATAATTATATTCATATAATTTAAAACGTTTATATGCTAACAATAATTTACAATATATACTTATAAATTTTTATCCATTAAAAAAATCCAAAATAACAAATTACAAAGTTTTTTTACCTAAATATTTACAAACATATTTTATCGTTTTTTGTATTTTTTTTTTTAATAAATACATTCACCCAATAAATCACATTTACCATCCTCTAATGGTTTCAACCAAAATGGATTATAATTTGAGCATGCTAAACGATGTATGGGCACTTGAATTTTAACTGATGTTATTGGTGCACCTTCCCAATTATAACCATCAAAACGAAAACCATCCGATTGATTACATTGCATACTTAATGGTTCTTGTATATACATTGTATATAATTGATCAACTCTTGGTTCTGTCCAATTTATATACTTATAATTTATAGATCTGGCGCCACCTAATTGAATTTTATGTTGATGCTCTTTTCTACAAAAAAAAAATATGGATAATATATTCTGTAACTTCAATTAGGAATTAGCATTATAAATTATATATACAAACTTTTTCATATAAATGAAATAATTTTCTAATGATTCTTCGGAAACAGAACTTTTGCACACCTCCAATTTTGTAGCCGGATAATAATGAATATAATTTACACACATTTCATCACTTATTGAAAAACCACCTAAAGTTGTATTTTCATAACCTTCAGTATTATAATAACAAGTAGTAACAAGAGCATCTCCCTATATTCAAATTATTGGAATAATATAAAATTGATTTAAAAAAACATGAAAATTATGCAATAAAAATTTTTTTACAGGAAGTACTCTTGGCTTGTATCGAAGTGTACGAATTTCTTGAAAATGATGTGAATAAAAATCATCTCGATTAACTTCTCTTAGCTCTTCAGATTTCCGAAAATGTCGAGTCAATATTCGTACACCACGTAAATGTGTATGCAATTGTGAGCCAAATATTGTTATACCTGATTTTGGTAATGCCTAAATGTGGAGAAAAATTAATGTCTACTTAAAAAATAATAAAAATTAATTCGATTTTTTTATCTACCACATTTGTACATTCTGCAATACAATATCCACTTACTGGAAAACCAATTTGACCTATAGGAATTGCCATTTTATCCGTATATTCTAAACCCAATTCCATTACAGCTGCATCATATTTACGAAGCTTTGATATCAATTTAATTCTCATACCTGAATTATCAATGTAGCCTGTAAATTTAACAAAATATTAAAAATATAATTACTAATCAAAATATGCCAGTGTTCTAGGTACACCAACCATCGTTAATATATTTTTATTTTATTCAAATATATATTTTCAATTTGATCTATTTTACCTGATTTCAAACCTGGATTATTAAAATGTACTTCCAAACGTATATATGGATTATAATCCTTTCCGCCAATTGGTAATCCAGTTTCAGATGGATATGTAAATGTACTAGCACCCATTGCCCACAATGAAATCACTTTAGAACAAACTTTTGCTTCAGTTGGTAAATCATCACAGTTTCCATTATATAATGGTATTACAATATTTGGATCAGTTTCACAATGAAATACTTCCATATGATGGACAAGTTCTTTGGTTGTAATAATTGGTTCGAATTGTACAATATGATGTTTCTTTTTAATAAAATCATTTAATTTTTGTATATGACACCAATATGTTGTATCAGTTGATGGAACTGTGACATTATTCAATTTCACTTCAATTTCTTTAATATCACTGTAAATAAAGTAATTGGAAAAACTTTTATTATGTGGTTTTTGACAAAGTTTTCGTCGATATTCCATAATATATTAAATCTTTAAAAGTTTTACAACATATTGCTATTTAATTGAAAAATATTGTATAAGGATTATATAGAAAAAATAAAATTGTTAAATACCTTTCTGGAATTTTAAGTTTATCAGCTCTTAAAAGTTGTAACATTAACATTCCACTATCGTCAGCGGAAACTTCAGGAAATGTAAATTTATTATCTTGTAATTCTAATTTAAATTTTCCTCTTCCCCATAAAATATACATTGTTCCATCCTAAGAAAAATAAATATCAAAATATATAAACTATTTGAAATTATGGTAAATAAATTTTATTTATAAAATTTACATGCATCCTTAAATCAAGTGGATCACAAGTATCGAATTTCTTTTTAAATGCCAATGAATTCTCATCCATTTTAAATATTTCACAGTCTTGTTTATAGTCTTTGTGGACAAATTTACCATCTGGACTGGTATATGTATCCGTAACGATATTGAAAAAACCATTTTGATTTTCAAAAAAACATAAATCTGATTCACCAATATCACCACGTTTCGAAAAACCCAAATAAAACCACTTATGATGTTTATTAAATGCATTTTGTATATGAAATAGAACTTCTTGATTATACCAATCTATCATCCAACTAAGTTTGACATCTTTATAATTTAATAGAACTTCATGGAGTTTTGTTTCTGAAAGTCCTAATAAAGAAAATTATATATTTATACATTATTAAATTATTTCCTAACAAAGAATTGAAATATCTGATAAGGAACCTTCTATAAGTTCTATAAATATTGTAACGCATTATAAATATTGATTCATTATGACCTAGACTCGGTAATGTTTCGACCAACGTTTTGGAACAGACGGACATGCTAAAATTAAAAACTACCTGAGTGAATTTAAGAAAATCATTATCTCGAAATGTCTTGTGTATAAAAGATGATCCGAATGATTCGACAAACTGGACAAAAATCATATTGGTAATCGCAATTACGTATTGCAACTTTATTGAAGTTATTACTCAAATTTATTATTATAGAAATAATTCACTTTAGTGTAACACGTTCAATACATTATATCCCAATCAAATAAATTGCTATCGAATGTTTTGGTCTAATATTTATATCGAAAATGGAATAATATTTTTAAAATTAATAAAATTATATTTACATGTTTTTATGAAATTTCTATATTACATTACATACATTAACACGTAACTATGTATATTTATTTTATTTAGTTTTTAAGTATTTAAGCCATTAATACAAATCAATAAGGATTACATAAAGATGTACACATTTATATCCAATTTAATCTTTCAATGTTGGATAGTAAGGTCTTTTTCGATTTATATATGAATACAATATATGTTTACATCTTATTAAAGTTTGATTAAAAAGTTCAACTTTAATTTATCCTTAAAAGATCCTTAATAGTAAAGTTCGTAAAAGTTAATCTATATAGAAAATTATAAATTCCAGTACAAACTGATTGAAGTTTTTTTTTATTAGATTTGAATATCACATCAGAAAGGACAAAAATATGTTATCATATAATTTCATCAAGATATAAAGAACAGGATTTTTAGGGTGAGAAATTCTGAAGCGCAATATTCATCAAAAATTTTTAAGGTATGACAAGTATTTATCTTTTATTAAACCAAATATTTTCATAAATCTTTATAGTCTTCTTTTATAACCTAAAATTCCACGATTTATACTCGAAATTAATATGTGGCTTTATATAATAAATATGAAATTTTATTTATTCTCGAAACTTGACACCTTAAAGTACGAAGAGTTGATGGAATTGTGTATAAAATCAAGATTTATGTTAGAGAAACGATATATAATTGATTAATTGATTGATTCTATGAGAGGAACTGCTGTGGTTCATGCACTTAGGCCAGACTTAGGCCAGACTTAGGCCAGACTTAGGCTAGACTTAGGCTTCTTGTAGGAAAACCTTTATATATCGTGGTAGTTGACTGAGCAAACAAATCTTGCGACCGAACAAGAGAATTTGTTTACAACTCAAAACTCCTGCTTTATGAGAATTGTTTATATAGTAGGAACCAAAACATCTGCGTCACAGGTCCATAAGACAAGGATAATGACTTAGAAAGTGTTCAATCATCTCGAGTTCGGCTCCGCATCCTCTATACATATATTTAATTCGGATTCTAATCAAGATTTTTTTCTAATGAAAATGTTTTTTCTACGATTGCCAGATATAACGAACTTTTGCTGCTTTGTAGGTATTTCTTGGTAACTACTTAACTCGGAACTTAGAAAGTTATATTTTTAATAATTTTATAGAGGCAGAGGTAAATTAAAGTCGACAAATGTGATAAGTTTCATTATGAATGTGGCAAATGGTTCGATTCATCTTGAGAAAATTCAATCGTAGAACGGACATATTCTTATGCTCTATAATTATTATCTAACCAATCAACCAAAATCTAATGAAGATTAATTTAAAATAAATGTACTAAACTAAACTTTTTATAATTCCTATAATTTTATTAATATACGATCTAAAAAATGATTTGTATATACATAAAAAGATGTTGATGATGAGTCAAGTAATTTAAAAAACCTACACAAGAAAATTCTTCTATTATATTCTTGGGTTAAATAATAAAAATGATTTCGATTATTTTTTTCTTTATTTTTTGAATTCCTTAAATTCCATCACGGCATTTAATTTACTATAAAAGGAAGGATATAAAGATATTTAAATATACATTGAACGTGAGTTATGCCATTTTAATATTGCTGCTTGATGGAATTTTATTAATGGTATTTAGTGCACACACAATAGAGTCCTTTTTTATTTGTCTCATTGTATTTGTCTTTTTGTTTATTCATATATATATATGTATATCCTACTCATCTCATAGGATATTATTTATGAAGTGAAAACTTTTCCATGTCAATATAAACAAAAGCTTAAGTGATTTTGTCGTCAATTACGATAGAATTGCGTTAAATGAAGATGATATCTTTATTTAATTTTATTATTATTTACCTTAATTTTTATTTATGGAAATATTTTTTTTTGTTTTTCACTTGATGGCATTTCTTCAGTTTCTATGTTTTATAGAATATTGTACATTTATTTAATTTAGAAATTATAATTATTGTATTGAGAAAACATAAGATCCAGGACCATTTTTGAAGAATTTGGAATGGTAATTGTTTCTCGTAATCAAAATTTGTCGTCAGCTTAGTTAAATCAAAAAAATATGATTTATTGTGAATGGAAATGAATATAATAAGGAGGATTAGAAGCGTAGCAGTAATTTTAGATTTATTCTAATAACTTTTTAAAAGTTGGATCAATAGTTAAGACTATGCTCTAGTTATCTGCTTTAAAGTAAGTTAAACCTAACTTATCTTTAAGTTCTGTCTGAAGTCTTATCTTTAAGTTCTGTCAAAGACTTAAGCTTAAACTGTTAACATGTGCATTAGAGATTCTCATCGCTGGTACTTTTAAGTTTGTAAATGTTATCCATTTGTCGGTTAAGATTCAGAATCAGTTTAAGAACGACATTTTATATAAGCACAGTGCCAGAAAGCCTACGGGACATACATAGTTACCAGTCATTTGCTACAATTACATTATTTATCATTGCAGTTTCAATATTTAATATTACTGATAAAGATGGTTCTTCAATAAAAATAATCTCAGAGCCTTCAGACATCTGGAAAATTTATATAAAATTTAAAATAAAATTCTTCGAATTCCGGTTACATTTTTTAAGCCTTGCCTATCATTTATACAGAATTTTAAAACATAATATTTTAAATAATCATCTTGAACTTTTGTGGTGTCGTCTATATTAGTTAAAAAAAAAAATCGATTAAAAATATATTAAATTTTAATTTTTCCATTTTTCCATTTTTAATTTGATTTTTTCTTGTCAATTTTGTTTCTTTTAAAATTCCTTCGAGAATATGCGACTAATAATCATCAAAATAAAACGATAATTATAAATATTATGAATACATTAATTTTGAAAATATACCCAACCAAAATATGAAACCCAAAAAAAATAAGACCGCAAACAACATTTAAAATTAAATTATAAAAGGATATTTTTTTTAAGTACCCTCCAAAAATTTTTACAAAAAGTTATAATAGACTAAAATTATACCAAGAAGAAAATCATCAAGTTTAATTTTATATAATTTATAATAAAAAAAAAAGAAGTAAAATAAGTAAAATCAGCCAGTGCGTAAGAATAATTTATTAAAAATTAATTTTATTATAACTAATTTTATACAAATACTAATCAGAAATTAATTAATTAAAAATATTTTAATGTTATTTATTAGAAAAATTCCATTATTCGTGAATAACTTTTTGTAATTAGGTAAATCCAAATTTTTAAGAGTAGTTATGGAGTAACTACGAAGTGGAGTTGAAGAAAAGGATGTCCTTGTGGGGTTGGACCATTGTGGTAGCCAAGATGGTTTTGCTATTTAATTGTTAGTATAATTTGGAGTTGATTCATAAGAAATGAATTTGTGTGCCTGTATAATTTTTCATTTTTTTTACAATTCACATATCTACGAATTATCTGCTTCTCCTGTGTTATTAATTTTTTTGTTTTTTTATTGAAAACTGAACTTCGTCATCCATAATTTTTGTAATTTTCTCTTTAGGTTATATAGAAAATATTAATTTACATAATAAGAAAGCTGGTAATAAAATTTAATTATACCTTAAAATATTTAATATCCTGCAGATTTTGATTTATATTTATATGTTTGTATATAGTGTAAATAAAATTTGTGGTCGATTTACAAGTTTATAGATACCAGAGATTTTGCCATGTATAATATAAAAAATTTGTTCTTATGGTTGAGAATTCATTAAATTTTAATCATACAGAAAACCCTTTCGGCAAGTTTTCAGAAAATATCATAGTCAAACTCTCTAATAGAAATTTATAGTAGATATAGATTGTCCCAATAGGACAGTATATAAAATACTACAAAAATAATAAAAGGTAGTAATAAAAATATAAGGAATTTATGGAGATATTGAGTAATTCATTAATTTATGGTTATATGATTTTATTTTAGTTTGTTTTGTTTGGGTCTCTGATGGGAAAAATGACCAAGGTTTTACTTATTTTTGGTTAGTATAAAATTATTTAAGAAAATTACATTAATTTTTTCCATTTTATATATTTAAAATTTTCATATTATTGAGAAAGTTGATATATAGTCAATTTTAATTATAGTTTGAAATCGTTTGAATTTAAAACAAGTAGAAAATTTTAAAGTTTTATTATATGTTGAACATAATTTTTAAATATTCCCTTATCCTTTTTATTAGTTGAAAGTATAATGAGCATCCTTTATATAATCCAAAAAGTAAAATTATGTTAGTTTGGATTTAAATAATATATTCAGTAGTTGTATTCGAAAAATAACCTTTTTTTTATCATTATCACGGATGGTATGGCACATTAATTTCCTTGATGTGGTGGGAAGCATACCACCCACAAAAGTCTGAAATTTTGATTTATACAATAACAACATAAATTGCTGTCAATTTAACTTTATAATTATAATTTACATATATGAAATATTAAGTTCAGGTTTCCGTAAATTATAATATTTTTTCATATACAGAAGTTTGAAATTACTTTATAGAGATAATGATTATTTTGCTTTGAATATAGTAGAATAGAACAAATATTGGCAAAAGTTTGTCAGACGAATGCCAAGGCTTGTGACGAATTCCGCTCCCGCTTATGACAATTTTTTAGAACCCGGCCGTTTCTAGAACCTATTTTGATGGCGGACCATTAATGTATTAATACAATTTTTTAATTTGTTGTTTAAATAATTGAGTTTAATTAAAAAAATAATTTCTTTTCGAGGTACCAAGAAAATGGGCTTTAAGAATGAAACTGATTATTTGTTTGTATCAGTGAAAACAAGCTTAAACCAATCGTCAAAGTTAATGACAAATAAATCTAAACATAAATAGCTCATTGACTCTTTAAGGACTTTTTAAGTATTGAATTTAAAATTTTATAAATTAATGTTTCAAAAAGTGTTTCAACATTGAATAACTCAAAACTCTGGGTTTGTTATAACAGTGTTTTGAAAAAAAAATATAAGTAATTTGATTGACATTTCGAATATATATTTTATACATATAATTCAGAATTTTTGATATTACTTCTTGTAAGTTAACAAGTTAACAAACTAGATCAATTTATTATATTTATTTAATATTGGATAATAATTTATATTAGATCATGTTAGATGTTAAAAATTCCTTTTCTATTTTTGGAATATTCGAATCCTCGGAGAAATTATACAAATCCGGGGAATTTGTGTAATTTCCATTTCATCAACTTATCATTTCTTCATCACAACACTTTATAATTATTCCATAATTACTCGTAAATAAAAAGAAAAACAATATTTATAAATATTTTCTTGTAAACTTATATCTTATATTTAAAAACGTATGAATTTTATCATCAGAAAAATTCTTCCATTTATTGTTAATTTTATAATTTTCAAAACAAAACAAATAATTTTTAATATAATATTGATGGTTTTTAAAGTAATATTAATCCCTTAGGGTAAAATATAGAATTCCATCCCATAAAATATTATATTTTATTTACAATAAAAAAAACTAAGAGAAATTAAAAGTCCTTTTTAAAGGTTTGTCCTTAGAATGGTTCATTTTAGATACTATTTTTAATAACAAGTATTACTTTACAGTAAAACAAAATCATATATATATAATATATTTAATAATTAAATTTTACTTAACAAAATCATAAAAATATCATTTTAATAATGTACATAAAAAATAATTTAACAATTAAAAAAAATTGTTGTCGTTAAAAAATTAAAATTTGTATATAAAATAAAAAAAGTAATTGGCTTTTTTTTTATAACATATTTTGAATAAATTTGAATCATCAAAAAAAACTCACTATTTGCAAATATCAAAAATGGTAAAATTACACAAAAACATCCAAATGTTAAAAATATATTCATTTTTTATAACTTTATTTTTTATTATGCACTTTTTTTACTTTACACTATTTATGCTAAAGTCAAACACGAGATGATAATTTATATTAAAAAAAATTTTACGTTATAAAAAATGAAAAAAATAAACATAATTTTATACAAATATCATAACTTCAATATGTCATATATAAAAACGAAACAATCTTAAAATGATAATTTCTATATTAAACGAAACATATTTATGAAATATAATAAAGAATCCTTTTTTTTTTTGGTTACAACCGGAACCGTTCACTTTTCGAGAGCGATTAAGAAATATTTCATCTCTCAAACTCTATTTATATCATTTAGATAGGAATATATTTTACCACCCTACAAACTTGGTACCCATCATAGTTGAATATATCTATCTATATAGAAAAATCACCATCATCATCGTCATCATCATCTCATTTACTTAGGAAAATAGTAGAAGAGATGATATCCTTTTATATATGTTGTTGTTGTTGTTATTGTTGTTGTCTGATATAGAGCCAACAACAAAAATAAATATAGAAAAATCCTTCAATTTTTGGGAAATATAACCTAACAAAATAATATATGTATACAGTTAGTAGTAGCTTACAGTATTAGAAGAGTAAACAGTGTACAATGTACTTGCTTGTAAAATATTTTTTTTTTTATGATGTACATACATTATACAACATGTTTTTCAAAGTATTATCAAACGAGTTGTAATATAACTACGGTGACCATTTTGCAACGACAAAAATCAGGGACATCCTTTTTTTCGAAAAACATAAAACAATTTCAAACTTTAAAATATAAACAATCTTTTAATAGCATCTGATTTTGTCCTTGGCCTGAGACAAAGGAATTTCTAATATTGAAATATTTCTTAAAAAACTTTGACGTAAATCGGTGAAATAAATGAATTATTATGTTGGCCTGTGCGAAATGTCTAGTCACCTTCAATCAGAGTCAAATTCTTTTCATTTTATAGTAAAATTACCTTATAGTTTACACTAATTTAATTGCAGTTGACACGTTATCACCGAAATTAATGACTTTTACGTCATGTATAAATATGTAATTTAAATTTCAGATATACAAAGTGAATGTTTTTATGATTTTGGACTGTACGGGCCATAAAAATACGACATTAAGAGAAAGGAGACGAAAAAAGGAACATATTGCGTCCATTTATAAAATTTTAAATGTGAAAGATGTCTTGTTCAAACTAGGGACTGTCCCTTGAAGAAAGGGACGAATTGTCATCGTATTTATAACCGATATTACAATCGTTAAAAATCTTGTAAAAAAATATCAAGAAAATATTTCTTAAATGTTCTCTTTTTAAAGTTAATATTATTTCAAATAAGTTGTCAACACGTTTGATAAACATGTTTTATAATGTATGGTTAGCTTTACATATTTATATGGATGGAATGGCGAACGGTGGTAGGATGTAATAGAAGATCTTTGGCAATATAACATTGGAATTTTTGAACAAAAATTGTTTTGATGTGTTATGGAAAGATGAAAATAAAAAAGGATGGCAGAGCGGGCGTGTTGGTTTTCTGATTACATTCAATCACCTATATGAGAATTGATGGTGCCTTTTTGTGTTTTGTTGCATACTTTTATGATGTTGTTGTTTTTTTTTCCCAAGCACTTTTGAATTTTATTTCATTTCAATTTTTCAATTTTTTTTTTTATTTGTTTAATATTGTTTTTGTTTATGTACAATTTATCCTATTATATTTTGTCTGTTTGTCGTGTACATATCAAAATTCTCCATTTAAATTTTTTTTTGTACTATAAATGTAATAATTTTAAGTATACTTTAATATTAAAAATTGATGGATGATGTCGTATTTTAAAATTATAAGCTCAATGAATAAATAGAAAATTTAATATGATTGGGATTTTTAATTTGGAAATGTTATTGGTGATTGTCTCTGATGTCAATTGTCAAAAGTGAAATACAAAATTTTTGCTGGAAAATATTTTTATCTGATATTTAGAGTAATTGAATCCTGATTTTTATACTGATAATCTATATATATATAAGATAATCAGCTTATATATTAAGAAGTTTTATAACACTCCTCTATAAGTGAACTCTCTGATATGATTGAACATTGCGATATCATCTTTATGTATTATAGAACTCGAAAGATTTGTGACCTTCCTAAAGTAATAGGATAATTTTATTCGAAATCTTAATAAGGGAAGTGGTTCCTTTGGAACTATTTGATTCCTATTTAAGAGTATTTGAAACTAATTTTATAACAACAATTGGTAATTTAGGTAAATGCCTGTGATCATCAGGCCAATTTACCTGACAAGTCATTATCCCGCATAAGAATCTGTGGAAACATTGTGTTACGTATTCAATACAAAATGTTCCAAAACATAAAAATCTCATGCAATATATCATATTCGTTAGCTTCTGATTGATATAAAATATTTTAATGAACCTATAATGATTTCCTTCACTGTTAGAATATATAGACAAGATTATATTGTGTTTATGTAACGAGAATTCTGTTGGATAATCGCTTTAAAGAATTAGAAATGTTCATATTTCAAAAAATAAAAAAGGGTTAAAGTACAAAAAAATAAATAAATAGTAAAACATTTAACTTTAAAAATATTCACTGATGATTTTTAATGTTTCAATATTGAAATTCTATAGTATCACAATAAAATTCATCTAAATTTTGTTAGTATCAGATATAAGAAAGAGGTCAATCAAAAATTTGGAATTATTTTGTTGTTATATGTATTTCGAATTTTTGAACATTAACAATATTTTTAGTTATATAGGTTCGATATATAAATTGAAATTGATACTTTTCGTTTGAGCAATTATATTATCTAGAATAATTGCTTAAAAGTTAATTGAAAATTATTATTTATGTCAATATTGATTTGTGTTTTTTAGATATATACTAGCGATAAGTGTAAAAATTTTCATTTATCTTTGTAAAGGATAATATTTTTAAAAAATCATAACAAATTGTTAAGATATTTCAATTTATAATAATTTTCATTTGACTATATTGGCAAAGATATTATAAACATAACACTATTATAAATGTATTTGCTGATATTTAATAAATTTTATAGTTTTCATCAATAAATTGATTGTATCCATGATAAAAATGTATTTTTTTTCATATATTTGGTACGATACCATATAATAAATTAAAGCAGAATTTGGTTTATCGATTGGAATAGAAGAATATATTATTTAGTTAAAGGAAATTGGTATGAATTTTAAATTTATTAAAGTCAAATTTAAATATTTCTGTACAAATCTAAATTTAATACAAGTTTTTGTGTTATATAATTAATTATAATTTAAATTTATTTGTTAAATATACCATAATATTTCAATTGCACAAATTGATTTTTATTGTATTATATTTCAATCTTCATAAAATTTTAATTAAATATTTTCAATTGTTTCTGAATTATTTCTGTTTTATGAAAACTTATTTTCTTCTAGATTTAAAATTTTGTTTTTTATCATCTACCCAAAGGTTTTTCTTCAATATATTTTTAAATATTTTAAATTTTAACTTAATTCAATATTAAATTTTAGTAAAAATAGCTAAAATATTAATTTGTCAAGTTATAATTTAAATTTTAAATATGTATATAAGGTCCTTAAACGGTTACTTTCCATTCCATATTCAATAAAATTAAATCTAAACATAAATGGCGCAATCTACAATATAAAAATGTTGAAAGAGCTTTTTTTTGGAAACATTTTATTTGCCTGCCATCTGTTGTGATACATTTACTTTTTTTTAGTAGTGTCTATTTCTATTATGAAATTCATCAATGCAATATTTCTATGCAATATTCCTTTGAAAACTGAAATTTTAATTTCCAATTATTATGTTTATTTTCAGTATATTTTATTAGTATTAAATATTTTAACCGTTTAGCAAAAATCATATTACTGTCTTGGTATAGAAAGGACGAGGGCTTTCTCAAATTTGCAAATTTATTTTGGGATAGTTCTAATTTATATTTGTATATAAGGCGAATTAGGACAAGTGTATCAATCCATATATTATCGAAAATAAATAATTTCAAACACCTGTTGATAGACATTCAAAATTTTGAAAATATAGAGGTAAACTTAAGTAATCTCATAAACTAATTTATTTTTATTCCCCGTCCCCCAATCTATTTTAAAATATAAGGTCCTTAGTGACAGAGATTTAGTCATATATTATATTTCAAAATTAGTAATATTTGTTCATCTAAATCTAAACCATTAAGTTTCTTTATAGTAAAAGTAAACTAAACTATAACTGCAACAAGCTATAGGGATTTAATAGTAATACATTTATTTTCAAACAATTGGCTTCACTCGTTAACATTTCTCCCAGTCTTAAAAAATCATAAATGCCATATTCATATTTAGAATACCGGTAATAATATTTATAATTTAATGTTGACTCCATTTATGAGCGACATAGATTTTTCGGTTTAGTAGCGAAACCGTGACCTAATAGTGCACAAGAATTAATGATACTTTGTTACTTGTGACATTATAATCTATTTGGAATATTTAACAATTGTTATTGACCAACTTGAATTTACGATAAGCTATAGAATAATAGAACAGAATTTGCTAAATTTGATAAATTCTAGGTTCTAGGATCGTAGTCTAGTTCCTAGTTTAGCAGCTTTTTTGTATTGCTGTTATTAATTATTTTATTGAGATTTTTGAAATTACCTATTCTTTTATATAATTATATCATTATATGATGTAACATCACAATCAAAACGTTAATGTAAACATCAGTAATTAAAATGTGAACGCATAGTATAACTACATTTCAATTAGCATTAGGTATACTAGTCAAAGTCAATAATGTCCTTTTACAATACATTATTAAATCATTTGCAAAAATTAATTATAGTAATTCTATTTGTATTTTTGACTCTGTAACAAAACTCTTTTGTTGATTCTATAACTTTGACTTTGTAACAATCACCTTTTACGACTTCTTGTAATACACTCCTACTACCAGAACGGGGACATATAACAAATAACAAATTCTTTGAATTACAATTTCCTCAAGTTAAATTCTGAAAATAAAAAATTAACCAGAATTAACATTACATTATTAAATGCAAAACTTATAAAATGTATTTCGTAAATTTATTTTTATATTTCCGTCCGAAGTCCGAATAAACTAATAAAATGGACAACAAAAAAAAAAAAAAATGAAATTTTATAATAGGATATCCTTTTATATTGATTGTTAATAAAGGCTATACGAAATTACATTTTTAGGATCCATACTAATATTTTATATTATTATAGATACATTAATTCATTGAAATTGGCAAAGTTTTTTAAATATATTCAAAATATTATTAGAGGATATTTTTCTTTTATATCCTGTTTAGAAAAGGATATGCGTAGATATTAATATTTTGAATATGATCAAAATTCATATTTACTAGTTTGTTTAGAATTGCAAATAAATATTATATATATATAAAAAGTTTATTTATATTTTCGAAATTTATGTGGCGCCAATTTCACAATAATAGCCAATTTATATTTCGACTATATAACCATAGCATTTGTAATTTGAAAAATGGGGACGTAAATTCATATATTATTTTTATTTATTTTTTAAATTAACATTAAATAATTATTATATCAATTTTGAATAGTAGTAAAATTTAGTAAAATTATAAAATATCCCAATAAAAACTTCATTTGAAATATTTAAACTAAATCTATCGTAGCCACACTTAATATAAAACATGAAATTTTTATTATCCCTAAACTTTTTTTTTTATTATATATAATAAAATCCTTCTTGTTATATTTATTGACCATAATTTAACAGCACAAACCAAATATTCTAACAAATAATCCGTAAAAATTATATCACCTTTATCATCAAATTTATATAAGTGGCAATAAAAAGTATATTAAATTGAAGATATATTATCCTTAAAAAATTTTGACCGACGACCTCGAAAGAATCTTTAACACCCCCAAAATCTCCAATTTCTTTATTTACAACCCTTAACAGAATGGAAAAAGGTAAAATATATTTAATGTATTCTCTGTATGTATAAAATGGAGGAAATATGTTAAGGAACATTAAAGAATAAAATGGCATAATTTTTATTGTATTTCTATTTTATATAGCATATAAAATTAATGGTAGACTAAGTGATTGCTATTTTTTTCAACTAAACAACAATGGCCTAAAGGTGAATTTTATTTGAAGAATATCAAATTTTCTGTTTTTTGAAAATGCTTATATTTTGGGGTTTGGTTCTTTAAATCGAACTACGTTTAAATGAATTCAATTATTAAGTTTTATTTTGTAAAAATCAATATTCAATTCTAATTGAGTGAATAAAACTAAGCTACGCGTGTTCGAGCACCTGAGGTATGGGCAATCAGGTTCTTTCGGCTCATTGAACCAGCTCACATAGGATTCAGAATTCAGATGATGTCGTTTGAAATGGTTTGCCGTTTAGATAGACAAAAACAACGACCAGACGTCATCTCTTTATTTAGATCGGTTTGTTCCCAAATTGGTAGCTGGTGTCTTCGATTGAGTCACTGGAACTGAGTCTTTTAGATCTCACTAAATCTCTGTTACACTTGCTCCAAAGTCGGTTAGTTCTTTTAAATGAAAATACTTGTTTAAATTATGTTTGAATTTCTAGACTTAGTGCCTTCCAATTTTAAAATTTGTATTTTTATCGGAATTTTGGTAATACTTTTTTTGTAATTGTGCGTATATTTGATTGTGCGTATAGCTTCTATAATATATAGTGTAAAATAAAATAAGCTTAATGTGTTGTGACTAAATCTCAGGGGGAAAACCATATTTTTAACAGCTTCTTCAAATTTTCTTTTATATACAAAAAAGGGAAGGAAATTTTAAGGAAATAACTTTATACTTTGCAACAGAATTTCTCAATTCGCTCATGATTATTTTATTTATACATTGAACAGTTTATTCTAATTTGTATTCAAGAAACGATGCGATAAATAAATAAAAGTTTTCACTTTTAAGAAAATATTCATTTTTCTATTTAAACTTGGTTTATTTTAACCTCAACCCTCCATATACAAACAATATTCCTTCCTAAGTCAATGTATAGTTATGTAGTGGATATTTAGGAGTTCAAGATTTTTTTTTTATTCCATTATTGAAAATGATCAAGATTAAATTTCGAAGTTTTGGATTTTTCTTAGGTAAAAATATAATTATTCCATTTGAATTTAGTATTAATGGAAAAGTTAATCAAAATTTTGTAAAAAATTTATAATATAACCAGTATAGCTAACGTACCACTAACTTTATGTGGTTTCTGATGATCATATTTAACATTTCGCCATTATGAAGCTTTTGGTCACATTAATTGAATCTAGAAATTTATTGTATACTGCATGATTCAGTAATGCTCCAGTAACCCAGTATTTCCATCAATTTCAAATGATGGAATATTATATTCATAAACTACAATTATAGTTAGTTAATACCGGAATGCAGGCATTAAAGAAATTGAATTAATTTGTTAGTCTTGATTTCCGATCAAATTCAAAAATAAAATAAAAATAAATATAGAAAAATAATATATAATAAATTATAAAATAAGTTTTATTTTTATTTTGTTATTTTGCAACCCTACGAATAATCGTAAAAAATATAAATACAAAAATATTCATTGTTGTAAATTGATGCTCCATTTGTTATCTATTCAATCCTATTTCTATTTTTTTTACATCTACACATCTTCTCTTGCTCCTTATATATTATACAAACATAACATTTCGATTTCACCCTAAAGTCGATTTCAAAACGGATACATTTTTGTGCTATAAATGTATAAATAGCCTAATTCGTAACTTAATCATCCGTGAATACATACTAAAAAAATATAATACATAATATATAAAAAAAAATGGAACAATAAAAAATACATAAATTCAAAAATTATATATAAAAAAATTATATAAATAAAAAATATATAAACAAAATGAAATTTATTTAGATAATCTAAATCTAAATAGAATTAATTAAAAGAATATTAAAATTATTAAAAAAAAATGTTCATATTAAATTTAATAGCACCAGGAAAATAAATATTAAATGATTAAATCAAGGGAGAAATTGTTTAAAACGTCTAGAAGCGAATTAATGTTTATGTGACCACACGCCACTGTCCTTGTGTTTAGAGTTAAGCTTGACAAATCTTATAACTTACTACAAGAGGACTAAGAACACAACCAAGATCTCATCAATAATCCCTTTCATTTATTTTGTTTGCATCATATTCTAAAAGTGTGTCCACTTTTTTAAGAAGCATTTCCTAGCATTCTATATTTTATCTTCAACTAGTTCGGAAATATTTTCAAATCCATCCGAGCAGTTGTAAATTTATAGAAATTGAAGTGATAAACTGATAATTTAACATTCATTTTACAAATATTTGAAATATTTACTAAATTATTATAAAATATACTGTAAAAAATAACTTCAACTATGCGATATACATTCCAAGTATTTAATGATTTGCTTATATATATTCGCTATTTTTTAAATACTTATAAAGGAATTTTTAGCTACTTCAAATACTTTTCTAATATTTTAAATTTTTACTACTAAAATCAACTTTCTCACAATATTTTAAGTAACAATAATAATAGCAAATATTGTGAAAATGTATTGGAAATATTAAAAACTCTACACTACTTAGATGAAATATATTTGCACAGTACAAAGTATTTAATCATTGAAAAGGAATTGTAAGCTATAATTTGAATACGTCATAGACTTGTTATTAAAAAAGTTATTCTAAATTGGTGGAAAAAAAATCTTTCTATTACAAACAAGTCAAATTTTTCTTTTAACCATCGAATTTTCTTTAAATTTAACAAAATCCAGCAAGCAAAAGAAAATGAGTTTTTTAAGGGCTGAAAATTAAAAAAGGGGTAAAAATGCTTACGACTGGTTTTTCTCAAGCTTCCGTCCACGAGTTAAATAAATTTCAGTTTGTTTTTCATTGTATATTGAATAATAAGGACATTTTGTTCAAAATAATTGATACCAATTGCGATTCCATTTTAGATATTATAAGGGTAAATTATACAGGACATTAATTTACCAAAGGCAGTTTTTTATCACCGAGTAGTAGAAAATATTAAATATTTATTCCTATATAGCATTTTAACAAAAAAAAACAGTCCTAAATTTCCGTAACCAGAAACTAAATGCAATAAAAATAAAAAGATTTCCGGTTTCCGGTCAAAAAATTTGATTAACATAATTTCTGTAATGTAACGTACTTTTGAGTAAAATAACTTTTTTTTTACAGATTAAAGTCAAATTTATACAGAAAATAATCATTTAAATTACACAATTTTCAAGAACATTTGCAATAAAAGTTTCATTGAAATAATACAATTAAATTTCAATGTTTTATAATGTAATATTGCAATGAAATATTTCAATTTGTATTTATATTTCCATATTCAACAATAGTTTCAAAACAGCTGCGATAAGAAAACTGACATGCATATTGTCAAATATCCAGCAAGAAAATAAATATACACGTGAAAATGTGAGGTTAAATTGTAGTGTCAAAATAAAAACATTGAAGTTGAAGAACATAAATTCCTTTAGATAAAACATAAAAGTTAGGAATTTTATTAAAATTTAAATAATTAAAAATATGGACATATGTTTAAATATTTCAACAACACCTCTTAGTACTAAATTACAGAAAAAAGTTATTAATTTAATTAAAATTAAATAAAAAATAAATCTAATACAATTTTATATTTTAGGAACTACCTAAGAAATTTCCAACAAAATTCAAGAAGAGTAAACAAAAAGAAAATGGATTTTCATTTGAATTCACAAAAAATGATAAAGTAAAAGCTGTAGTGGCACGTAGACGTGCAAATATCTCTGTAAATAACAAGGAAAAGTTATTTCCAAAAGAAATCCCAACAACAAAACAAAATACTCCAATAAAACGTAATTTTGTTATGAGACCACCAGATTCTGACAGTGATAATGAAAACTTTTTAAATACATCAAATGAAATCGAAACTAATTTATCGTTGAATATAACGAAGGGTGATGCGGCTCCTGTGAAAGAGAAAAAACTGAAATTAAGTCGTGATGACAGGTTAAAATTGAAACGTAGTGAACGTTTTGGAGCAAAAGGCAAAAAGATTGATCGTGTTTTGACACAAGATGAAATCAATGATGGTATAAAGAAATTTTCAGAAATACCGGGAAAACCTAAGAATACTCTACCACGTAATAAACTGGAAAATAGTGTAAAACGAGTGAATTTATTTAAAAATAATCCAGAAACCAAATTAATCGGTCAACGATTAGTTAAACCAATACGTGAAACAGTATTTACTGGCAATAGTTTAGATACGATGAATTTACATTCCCATTGTGTAAAAAATCTTGCTGATATTTTAAATATCAAAGAATTAACAACTGTTCAACAAAAAACTATTCCACATGTATTAGCTGGTAAAAATTTATTAGTACGTTCACAAACTGGTTCTGGCAAAACATTAGCTTATGCTTTACCAATGGTACAAAAATTACAAGAAATTCGTCCAAAAATTACTAGAAATACTGGAATTTTAGCTGTAATTATTGTACCTACACGTGAATTAGCTATACAAACTTATGAAATAATGATAAAATTATTAAAACCATATCAGTGGATTGTACCAGGTTTTTTGACGGGAGGTGAAAAACGAAAAGCCGAAAAAGCTCGCCTTCGAAAAGGTATTAATATATTAGTTGGTACACCAGGTCGAATGGTAGATCATCTTTTACATACAGAGTCATTTAAATTGGATAAATCACAAATGTTGATATTAGATGAAGCTGATCGATTACTAGAATTGGGTTACGAAAGAGATGTTAAACAAATTGTAGAAGCTATTAATGATCACCGTAATGGAATATTTAAAAGAGATGATGATATTGAAAATGATAAAAATGCAAACGAAAAGAATGAAAATATCATACCATTTGAAAAATCAAATGTTGAATTACAAAGTATTTTACTATCAGCCACATTGACAACAGCTGTACAAAAATTAGCTGGTTTAGCTCTAAAAGATCCACTTTTTATTGATAATAGTGATGAAGATTTGGGTATAACAATAAAAAATAATAACAATGTTGATGATTTCGATGATGCTGTACAGGATGCTGTAAATGAAGGAAAATTGGTTATACCAGAGAATTTACAATTAAGTTATGTTCTGGTACCACCAAAACTAAGATTAGTTACCCTAACAGGTTTATTGGCAAAGGAAAAACGTGAAAATAAAATAATGATTTTTATGGCAACTACAGAAATGGTAAATTTTCATCATGATTTGTTAAATGAAACATTAACACAAAAAGTACTGGACGACGAAGATGAAGCAAATGATAGTGAAAGTGACGATGAAGAGCCAATTTTAAAGGGAATAAGATTTTTTAAGTAAATATTTTTGTTTGTGAATAATTGAACACTTACATTTATAAAACCAATTAATGTTATTTGTAGATTACATGGATCTTTGACACAACAGGAAAGAAGTGGAGTCTTTCGAGCTTTTAAAGATACAAAATCCGGTATTCTTTTGACAACGGTAATTCCTTCAATTTATATTTAAAAAAAACGGATTGTTTTAATGAATTTATTATAGAAATAAATAATATTAGAAATATAGTAAAACTTTAAAGCGGGATTTTCGTAAATCAGTTTACGAATATAAGATTTTTGCGTTCTATGCCAAATTTAATACGGTATCGGTAATGATATAGTATGGTTGCGAACCGTATTTTAATATAAATATTTAATAATTATATGAAATATTAATCTTAAATTAATAAATATTAATGAAAAAATTAAATGAAACGGAAGAACAAGTTTTCAAAATATTGAGATTTCATAAAATTTATGAAAAACAGATTTATTTACTTTTCATACGAACTTGTATAAAAATATTTATTATCATTATAATTACATGATTTAAGTGTTTTTAACTGTAGCTAATACTGTGCCAGGAAAATTTTGTCAAGTAACTTGCCGCCTGTTAGAAAATCAAAAAGATTTTATTTTGATCAAAAACTAATTTATAGCATATAACACGGTCGACACGACAACGAAAAAGAAAAGTTGGGGTTTTAGCGTTTTTCGATGTTGCGAATATTTTGCAACTGCAGAAAATAGTTCGGAGTGGTACTACTTACTAAAAATAATTCGATTACATAAAATTAAAGAGATGCTTAAAATTCAAATTCTCTTGATAGCATAATTATTTTGCAAAAGTTACAAATTTTTCATATTTATTATAATATTTCTGAATTTAAGATTAGTCCCCTTATTATTAGAACTCATTTACCTTCCATTATATCTCAAAACTTATTTGACTAAAATAAAAGATTAATAATCCGAAATTCTTTTCAAAATTTACCATTAACAACGCTATAGTTCAAATAAATTTTAGATTATGGGAACCTAAAGAAAAATAAAAGAAACAAATAAATAAAAAAAAAAAATAATTGTAAATTGTAATAATATCTTTGTAGTAAATTCACACGTAATTTAAGAAAAATGAATAAAATGAAATGCAATCGTTATAATTAACCTGTTTACAGTAAATTAAGATGTAATAAAAGAAATATTTGTATAAATTTTTTATAAAGTTTATGTGAAATAGGATTATTTATGTATATATTGTCATAGTTAAGTGATTTTCAAATATCTTCTCTCATTGGTGGGTAGTCCAATTACTATCCAGCTGACCAAAAATTAAGTTATTTATATTTTATTATAGAAAATTATAAATTTCACACGAATCTTGTTGTTTGGTTTAATATTTCTTCATATAAATTCAAAATATTTGACTATGATGATTCTTCTTTCTTAACATTTCTCGAGCTAAAAAGATGATCGGTAATAGAAATTATAATGAAAGTATAAAAAAAAAATAGTTAAAATGAATTTAGAAATTTATATGTATATAAATATAATTGACAAAATATTTAAAATGGTATTATATTTGTAATTTAATAATACAATTCACAAATTTTGTTGAAATTTATATTACCAAACATGGGAAACATCTTAAATCTAATATGAATATATAATTAAAGCTTGGTATTATAATTATATTAATGTATTTTGTTGTTGTTATTTATAATTAGGACGTGTCCGGACGTGGTATTGATGTTCCCGAAGTTGATTTAGTTATTCAATATTCGCCACCACAAAAAATTTCCGATTTTGTTCATCGTGTTGGACGTACTGCTCGTGCTGGTCGTAGTGGTCGTGCTGTATTATTTCTTGGTCCTGGAGAAACTGATTTTGTTCGTATACTAGAAGATAAAAGAATAAGGTTTGTAATTATATTTAGCATTTATATACGAAATAATTATAATAAATATTAATAATTTATAGAATATCACAAATTTTAATGGATAATTATTTAAATGTTTTAAATGAATTCGATTCGGAGGCACATACAACACAAGAAGCTGCTTCAAATTTACAACATAAATTTGAAGAATTAATTAAAGAGGACAGAGAAATGCAAGAGAAAGCCAGCAAAGGTTAGAAAAAAACTAAATTCTTAAATAAAATATTAATTTTGTTAACGTAAAATTTTACATTAGAATATAATAATAGGTAAAAATGAAATTATTTCCCATTTCCTTAAAGTAACTATCATTAATCACCAATTTGCCTCTTAATTTCGTTTTCCTCAAATTACTATTATTCTACGCAGCAAAAAAAATTAACATGTCGTTTTTGTTATAACTTGAATAAAAATACAAACGACGCACCCCAAAATTATTTTAGTGGTCCATAGCTTGGTTAAAATATTATTTACTTGCAGCAATCGAATAAACAAGAACAATAGCTTAACGAAATTGTATATACATTAACAATAATAATTTTTCATCCTTTTTTTTTCTTCTTTTTTGTACATTTTGATCAAGGATCACAAGGGCCACTTAAGTTTAGTATTTTTCGAGTTTTTCATACTAAATTTTAGTTTTTGTTATAGTTTTTTGACAAAAAATCACCCATTAAATCCGGTCGCAAAGCGAATAAAATAAAACCATAACGAATGTGATTATATACATTTTATGTATATTTTTATTTTACTATTAAACTTTGTTTCAAGTAAAATAAAGTCAAGTGTTCACGTGTAACAATTACAAACAATAAAATCCATGTCGAGACTAATAAATAAAAACAATAATTAATATTTTTAAAGGGTTAGTACCAGCGTTGGAATACTGGAAAAAGGAACTAATTTTATTTATGTTATGTTAAATAAAATATTATTTCGTTACATTCCGAATTTAAAAATGTTTCTTTTATTTCCTAGATTTTGTTAACATTTATACTAATTTTTGATACAATTAACGTTACTTGGTGTAAATGTGGTAATATAACGTTAAGTTATATATTAAATCTAAACTAGTATGGTTATTAGGAAACAGAAACATAGTCACCCTAATATGTGTATCAGGACATTCCAACATTGAGGGTAAAAAAAAGCTGACCTTGCTAAAAGGGGACCAGACCTTACCTTTAACCGTCCCATGCCCAACTGTGGTTTCCCAATTAGCATTGCTAATAAAATAAGCAATCAATAAGTGGCTATCAAAAGGATAAAACATTGGGAAACAACTCCAGGTTGTTAATTATCCAAAAAATAAATACCATTTATATCACCAAAAAGAACTGTAGAACTACTTAACTACAAAGTTAATCAAGTGCGACTCTTATCCAGCTTCCTTATAGGCTACCAATAGCTAACAGGCTACCTAAATATCAGATCAATCTCACCCGGGGAATCCAATGAAACAGTCGATTATGAAGGTCTGTTGGTCACCATATATAAAATCTTTGGCCAGGGGACTTTATGTCTAAGGATTTGAGTTATTAATAAACTAAATTTCGTAGAAGAACTATAAGATAGGTCAATAATGGTCGCGATGGTAATGTAATCTAATTTAATCTAATTTATAGTTAAACAGCGTGTATGTAATAAAAATTAAAGTACGTGAAACCATAATTTATGCACCTATAAAAATGCTATAAATTCTTAAATTCAACTAAAATATTTCGCAATTTCCAAAAAATAAAGAACGGTCAAAGACTTACTTATCAATTAAAGGTCACCAAAATTATAATTTAAATCGTCATTAAAAAGGATAATAAAAAGGTAATCCCCAATTGTGAAAATAATTTACAGTAAATTTGTACATTATTAACTTCCCTTACATTTTTCATGAATTGCACAAATTCCAAAAAAATTAACTTGAGAACTTTTAAAAGTCCATTATTTTATTAACAATCTCGTTTTTTTTCTACTTGAAACTGTAAGTATATCAAAATTATTATATTATATTTGTAGTCATTCCCCCTGTCTATTTTTCTGCTTTATCCTTTTTGGGACTCACAATGCGTTTAAGAAAAGTTTAAATTCAATTTCCCATTTTATCAAATACATACTTAAAATATTAAAATATTTCTAAATTGGTCTTGTCTCTGAATATAAAATTTCAGTTTTTAAAATTATATTTGTTTTGTAGTTTTTTTTTTATATTAAGGACTCGTCCTCAATTCGATACATATTCAACATAACACACATTAACATAGATTTATACTTTTTTAAATGACATTAGTATTACTTTAAATAGGATATTAATGCAGCATTGCAGAGTCCATGTAATGGTATATTTAGAGTTACGAAATTCCAATTTAAATTAAATTCTTAAATAAACAGGTAAATTATTGCTTGTGAACACTTTAATTGAGACGAAATATCCGCTAAATAATTTTTTGATAAATTCAGTCGAAACATCACACCATGCATCAATCATCAAGTTCCACTATTAGAAACCAGTCATGCATAAAAGTAGATTTTCTCGTACTAGCAAATATAAACATGTACATAAACTGGTCTTGGAAATGAGAGTTCTACTTCGTATATACTAGTAGCCTCATCTCTTGCCAAATAATCAGTCTTTTCGTTGCCTTCGATCACACTATGTCGCGCGGACCATAGGATTTTTAGTTCGTTGTTCCGATTTAGGATAAATTTATATTTATTCACTAGTTTATTTGAATTTAACCGCTTTGTTCTCAAGTTCTTTCAAAGTTGTTGGACTATCAGAACTTAAATTGTCAATCTTTTTTCCTGTTATATTTTTACTATTCAGGATTTCTGTTGTCTTTAGAATCGCTACTATTTCTGCTTAGAAAATTAGTAGTACAACAAAATATTCAATCTGTTTTTGTCGCGGAAACTAAATGAAACTAAAAAATTGAGTTGCAACAAAAAAATGAACAGCAATAGCTCATGGAGTTGGTTCATTTTATTGTAGATAGCCACCACAAAAAAAAAAACACAGTAAAACCCTTGAAATGATTTTAAGATTCATTCTGTTTTTGTTGTTGTAATTGTAAGTGAATCGAATGGCTTTTTGATTGGTCTTTTTTATTGTTTATTTACGACAGGAGAAATGAACAAGGAAGAATTTTTCAAAAAGGAAAAAAAAAATTATATATACATAAAGAGTTTTCTGTTCTGTTCTTTTTTTTTTTTATTACCACCCTATTTAAAGTTTTATCATTTCCTCCTTGTCGGTTTCAGGGTTGTTTTGTTTGTTTTAGGGTGATTTTATTACAGTTTTATTTGCTTTAAGTGTTTCTCTTATTAGTCAAGCCGTTTTTAAAGGATAAATTATACTATATAAATATATTTGGGGAAATTCTATACGGGAATTGTAAATTGACTTTAAATAGAAACTCTTGTAATTAATGTGGAGAATTAAGTGCTTGTTTTGTGGATTTTAACATGCTATAAAATTAGTGGGTATTAGTGGTGTGTTGTTACAGTGTATATATTTGCAAAGAGATGTAAAAATGTGTCAATTTCTGTGGGAAAAAGGGGAAAAAAATTTGTAATTGATTTTGTATTATTGAAGTTTTTCAGTATTCACAGAGGGAGAAATGAAACAATTTTTGGTTTCATTTAGTATATTAGTAAAATTTTAAGTAATGAATGTTTTTTTTTCTTTTTATTATTTCTATAATTGTTATATTTTTTATTTTTTATTTTAATGATTCTTTTTCGTGTTCATTAAAAAATTTGGATTATGTTTCATAGATTTTATAATAAGAAAAGGATAAAAATCATGGAAGGAAATTCTATTAATTTAATAGTTTTTATGAGATGTTATTGTATACATCAAATATTTCTAATCGAAATTAATTTATTTTATGTTCCTCTTTTAAAACTAACTCAGTTGACAGTTTTCCATGTTGGTGATAATTATTCCAGACAGACAATAATTTGCTGTTCTTTTGCACGCATTAAATTCACATAAGAAAAACAATTATATTTTTCTCTCCATTTTCGCCTAAGCAAATCATTAAACTCCGACTTTTAGTGAAATTTTCAGAGATTACGTTTAAAATTATTATTTGTGACAAATTGTAAAAGTGATTTTTAAATATTTCTTATCAAATTTAATTTATTTCAATAATTGCAAATTCGAATTATTATTAAATTCGGGAAAAATGCATTTTAATCTGACAAAATTAGACATCATACTTTTTTGACAAAACTGAGAAGTCCTCTTATAAAACCTTTGACCAGTTTTAAAAGGATGGATGAATATATAACACTAACGTTTTCAAAAACGTTTCAAAACATCTCTGATTTTATTAAGATCGCTTGAAATTTGAAAATGAATTTTAAATCGACCACAAGGAAATTCTGCTATACTTGGTGCGGAAATAACGCTTATAAAAGCAGATAAAATAGGTCAAAATATTTAATAACCAGAAATTATAGCAATAAAATTAATTATAAATTCTTTTAAATTTACGCCAGTTTCTTGAAAAACATAACTTTTTGAATCTATTTCATAATTACTAAAGCAAAATCGCAAATCGTATGAAGTATTTCAATATATTTTCAGTATTTATATTTTAGCAGGCATTTTCACTGAGTCTACTTTTTCTCATTAAAAATTTGTTTTAATTTTTATATTTAATTTAATACTCTATAATTTTTTACTTTCTTTGCAATGTTATTACGGCCCAAATCGCGCGCGCCTTGACTGCCTCAAAGAAGTTTCGTGACATTTGTCATCAAGTAATTAAACCAGTCTTAAAATTACATTTACATTTTACAAATTTTTTACTCATTTAAATCTGCGTCAACTTAGGGCGACATTGACGTCTCAGTCATGAGTTGAACCCGGGACCTATGGCATCACAGCATACTATCGTTATGCCACCGACACCCGGTAATGTAAATACTGTAAATTTATAAAGTTCCAGTCTTGGCCACATCCAAATTGTTTTTTTCTTCTATTAAACATAACTAATTTTTAAATCAAATAAAACCAAATTATATTAAAAAAAAAATTTTTCGTCACGATATTTCATCGGAAATATTTAATTATGAAAAAAAAATCAATCCAATCAACAAATTAAATCCACCCATCTGTTATTACCTGTCCATCTGTTTCATATCCCACCATATTATAATTTGATTTAAATATCTTAACAAAAAAAATAATCATACCTAAATTAATAATCAATTTTCATGATTTATTTTGAATGACTTTCGATCACCTCCCGCCATCAACAATAAATAAACTTCTTTTCAAAGTGTTAATTATAGAAAATGATAAAAAAAAAATTAACGGAAGGGAAACTATCAAATATAATAAACCTTACCAATCAAATTCTTCCTCTTCAATGCTGAATTACAATTGAAATTTTTTCATATTGAGTTTTTTTTATAAATAGATCTTTAACTGCGACTAAGATAAATCAAAATTGGCCACTCAAATTTATATTGTATAAAAAAAAATACAAAATGAATGAAATGAAAACTTTATGAAAGTGTGAAAATTATTTGCCTGCGGCTAAATATAAATAACCAAAAATTGATGGCAACATAACAACATAAAAAAAAAAATTATGATCGGATCAATGAAATTTAATTTGACCAATTTTTCTTTTCATAGATTCTTTCTATAATAATTTTTTTTTATTAGCTTACAGCAATGTCGAAATTCATTCATGGATTTATGTATTATTTTAGTATTTTAGTTTCCGAATGGCAATAAGTAGTAAATAAGTTCAACATAAAATTTTATATAATTCTTGATGTGTAGGAAATGAAAAACTGGGAACTCTGAAGTTGCATTTATTGAGAGCTTGAAAATTACATCGATAATTTAAGAAAAAGTGACCAAGTTTTACAAGAAACTGACATAATTCCTTATAATAACAAGTTTTTGTTACCCAGTCATTGGTTTAATCGCATCCTTAATCATCATTGCTGAACCGATTTCTCAATTTATTTTTTATGTATAGTATTAAATCGCCGCTCGTATTGTACCTTTGAGTCATTCTATTATTAAAACTTATATCAACGAGCAGTATTTGACATACCTCTGCCTTCGTCATCACGTTTATAATTTTTTGAGAATTTGACATATATTTTTTTGGGAATTTAAAAAAAATGCTACAAAATTTGAATTTAAAAAAATTCTTAATAATTCATTTTGAATTATATTTCTAATAGCCAACCAACCCAAGGTCATATCTAGAAAATCTAAGTCTAACTTATCGATATACCACATTTCCTTAAAATATTGAAATATTGATAACGAAAATGCATTCAATTGATATAAAAAATTACAATGTGTCCGCACAGCGGTAGTCTAAAGAGATCTAATTACTTTTTGAAAAAAAAGTAACGTACAAATTATTTTAATATAGAAATTGGCTTAAATTAACCCTAGCAATTATTTAGATTTCACTGCGTCTACACTTTTATCTTCTTTTGAATATGATTTTAATATAATAAATTGAAAATCAAAATGGGGAGGGTGTTTTGAACTATTAGTTTTACCAAAAATTTTCATATTATTGACTCTGTCATACACCAGGAAATGAGAGTATTTTTCTTTATACATTTTTGAATAAATAGCTCACAGTTGGTTCTCTTTATAAACATTTTATATTAAATATAATTAAATTAGATTCATTTCATGAATTTATTTGTATATATTATAAAAAATAGTTTTTAATGCTTGCATATGTACAAATTTATTTTTATTTGCATTAAGGAGTATAAATTTAAAAGGATTTTTTTTTTATAAATTTAGATTAGATCTAATTTTGTACTATTGTTACTAAATCAAAATTCTGAAATTAACTGGAATTTAATTTACAATTTTCTAAATGAAGACAATTTAATTATGAAATTTATCAAGAGTTTAAGCTTAGCTTTAAATATGTTATTTGGTTTTTGAGTATTCTTGAACTAAATCAAATCATTAAACTCCAACTTTTAGTGAAATATTCAGGGATTTCTTTAAAATTGAATTTTTACCCAGAAATTACTAAATAAATATTATAACAACTTGAAAGAATTTTGTAATTATTGAATTAAATTCCCTAAAAGTCTTATTAAATTAAATAAATTTTCAATATTTTCAAAACAAGAAATTGTATTTATATAATATATACAAATTATTTACTCAGTATTAGAATAATCCTTCAATTCATTTTGTATATAATAAAGATGTCATCATCATATAAGAAATTGTATCATAGCTTACCGAACAAAAATTAAATTAATTCGTTGTGTATAATTGAATTTCTAAACTGATCCATTTCTAAAAAAGAGTATAAATACGTGGGTAATGTGGAATCTACACATTGTTACCAAAAAAAGGATGTTTAAAAGATAGTCAATTAAAAATGATAAAAGACAACACAATAACAAAGCAGCCGTGACATTAATAATGAATATCAATTTCTTCATTTTAACATATACAACCAAAATTTTCTTAACATTATATGCAGAAATTCATTAAGTGCCTTGTCTCCATAAATATATCAAAATTTATAAATTTTATACTGACGGTTTACCACAAATAAAACCGAAATTATTTTACTCTGAAAATAAGTTTTAACATTTTGTATCTAATATTTATTTAAATTTTAAATGGCATATGAATATAGGAAAGTACGTATGGAAATATGTACAATACCATAAAATTTAGTTTGTTCTGGAACAATTTTTAGTTAACTTGTAAAATTTTGAAATAGATTGCTTAACTTTAGTCATAAAACGAATCTCGTAAAATTAGCAGTTAAATTTTATTCAGGAATTCCATCATGTGGTCGTACATAAAAATACGTAATTCATTTATTGAAATACCATCTTCTCTGTCAAAAATTAAGATTAATTTATTGGACTACCTACCATTGGTTAGAGAAGATGTTATGCAAATATTTACGTTTCGCGTTATATTGAATTATATTTCTTATGTTCATTACTACCTTTCACATGCTACTAAGATTTATGTGTTCTGGCGGCATCGAGAAGTTCTATAGGGTTCAATCTTAAATCCTTTCAATCCTTCCTAAATCCAACAACTCAATCATTTATTTTTCGGTTTAACTCAATATTGGTACATTTCAGTTTTGAGCCTTGAACCCATAACTTTGAGCTATTGTATATACATAATTAATTGTGCTGGATGAATCAGCCAGTGTTCACCCATTCAAAATTTTTGTATATGGTTATCACATTATCCCGTATTTTACTTGTTAATATTGGGATTGTTGTCAGAAATGTTTTACGATATAAACCTGAAAATAATTTCGACAATTTTATTATAAAATTGGAGGGTGTATTTATTTATCTAATTTAGAGATTACCTTATAATAATCCTTGTATACTAAAGAAATTATGCATTGATAATGTTTTTTTTTGTATGTATACACGTTAAAATCCTTTGTATAGTTATATATACAATTACAATTATCGTTAAATATCCCAAAGAAATTAAAATTGTGGTTATAAAAGGGTGTATTTTATATATATATATATATATATACTCACTTAAAAAGGATATTCAGTTAAATATACAAGGACATTCAAGATAAATCTAAATATATAAAAGGAAAATGAAGTTCGACATATGTAGATATATTAAAGAAAATGAATATTTCCAATAAAGATAAATGGATATTCAGTGTATTACACATTAAGGGTATCTTCTTAATAGATAAATAACTAGTCAATGTTGTTATTTTTGTGGCATAGAGTCAATAATGTGTTTTTTTTTTTCTGAATGTGTGGCTTCCATTTCCTTTTTGGTTCTGGTTAATTTGATACTAATTCTATTTTGAATGTTATTAGTAATTTTCTTTCGTTTTATTGTTGTGTATATACCTAACTTTAAAAGGATATAATGTCAATAAGAATTTCATTTGAAACAGGATCATTTAAGAGAACATACAATTTATGTTTTATCGTTTTTCTCGAAAAAAAGGACTAGAAGAATTTCATGAACATTTTTAAAACAAATTGTGAAATTATTTAATTGATATATACAAATATTTAAATTGCTGCTGAAATTAGGAATTATTTTAAATGTAAATTGATATTTTTATTTAAATTTGTAAAAGTGTTTAACTGTCATTTGTTTAAAAAATATATGTCGTTATCGATTTCTTTCCCTATAAATATTGTTTTGCTTAACTGTCAGACAAATATTATTTTAAAAAGTGACAGTTAACTTAACTAGACAGTTAAGTTAAGTTGACAGATTGCTCGGATAATCATTTTTGGGTGGCAGTAAATATCGACATTAGTTTCAGCACACTTTTGAAATAATATGTATAGGTTTAAAATAAAAATATCCTTCTAATTATAATAATAATATAATTTATTTAAATTTAATTCATTATTTACAATAAAAATATAATAATAATTATACAATTTTATAAACTATTTTTACAAAAATAAAACATGGCTGTAAGCCGTCTGCTTTTTTTCTCTTCTTATTATTTGTCCCTGATTTTGAGTGAATTGTTTAGTATAAATCATGTATTCTAGTGCTTCTTCTAAGTAATTCGATAGTTGTAGCCAAATTTTCCCGTTCAGATATTCTGTTTGCTTCTTCTTGTGTTAGAGTTTCTAATTATTTGTCACTATGGAAAAGTATCACTGCTATAGTTATATCCGCCACTTTTCCGAAGGATCAACAACAACATTTACTTCGAAGTGTCGGAAGCCATCAATACATCAACGCACATAGCGCACATCAACCTGGTTCGTTTGATATATATTAATTGTGTATAGGTCCCTTTTTGAGAGTACAATGATCTGTAAGAAAGTCTACCATTGTTCTGGCTTTTTTTGATGTTCTCGGAATGAATAGCTTGGATAGCGCAGTAAATATCGACAATAGATGTAAATATCAGATATTACATTGAGAATTTAGTAATTTCAGAATTTCTGATATTATCATAAAATCTCATTTTAATATATTAAATATTATTAACTCAAAAATACCAATTAAAAAACTGAACGATTGAACACCACAAAAATATTAACTGTTAGTTAACCTGATAGACCTGATAGTTTTTTGAATAAAACCTCTAGACATCATATTATTATTTTAACCTCAGTTAAATGACAGTTTCCTATGATTGTCATCAGAAATTCAAATTCGACCAAGAAAAATATAAATTCAATATTTTTTCCAATTATTTTTATCAATATAACAAATAAATCATCGATGATGGATGCATAGAAAAATTTGTGTTAATGTATTTTAGATGCAAAAGTTAATGTAAACTTAATATCTTTTGGGTGCATATCTTGAAATCAATCTAAATCAGTAATATCAGTATGTATATCAGAAGATCCATCAACAATATCAGTGGTGCCAGTAGGTTAAATTGTATTTAAATTTGATTCGATTTATTGTGACACTTTATTCTGCAACTTAAGATAATGATCCATTCAATACTGAATATTATGAAACAAAATTTATAAGTCAGTCCAGTCATTCATACTTTAAGTAAGTTAAAACTTTTCTATACTAATTAATAATAGTTTTTTTATTATTTCTTTTTGTTAATTCATTAAATTTTCGCTACTGAATTTAAAAATATAAAAATATTAATTCACACAAAATTCATATAAAAATATAATTTTCAAATAATATTTCCTATTAAAACCCTAAGGCACAGCCAACAACAAAACATTATTTTAATCTATAATTTATAAATATATTTGAAATATATAATCAGTCATTTCCGAGTATAATATTTTTTTTTAAACAAAAACTTTTCCAATCTTTTCATATTTTTTGGGGATTTTAAAAACCCGACTTTTATATAAAATATCTAAAGAAATATATAAATTATTAACTCGCTAATGTCCATCAATTAAATATTGAATCACTTCCTGTTGTTGGGGCCATTTAAATATAAATCTTTTCTAAAACTTTTCATAATATAATATAGTAAAAAAAAACATTTTTTTATAGTGATCTCTTAGATTCATTCACGAAATGATCTTTCACTAATGTTCACCAAAAAAAAAATTGTGTATTTTTTTATATGGTATTTTTCTTCGGTATTTCACTCTATTACGACTCAATTATTAATAATTTTTATTCTGAAAAACCGATTTTAATGATCACAAAAGTTAAAGACATAAAAACGTTGTAGTTCACCTCAATTATAACTTTTGGATAGTATAATATATAAAAAGTAAATTAAAGGTTTAAATTTCTAGTCTATTTCTTTGTGAATAAAAAATATAATTTTGGTCTAGGAAAAAGGAAAGAAAACTAAAAAAAACACGACATGGAAAACATATGTTGTTCGTGCCCAAGAAAAAAAAAATTATCTTCAATTAAAAATCGCTCAAGATCAATTTAAGTTGTATTAATTTGACCGTAAATGCGATTTAAACAACAAAAACAAAACCAAAAGAAACGAGTACAATTTAAAAACTAAAACTAGAAATTATGAACAAATTTCAAGATCATTTACGATATTTTTTATTGTTTTTAGTATAAGTTCAGTAAATTAAATTGAATATCCTATAATTTAATAGTTGACTCTTACGGACCGCGACGTAAGTTAAGTTTTTATATGCTTTTTAATTGACCTTCTATTATGGAACTATTTTAGAGATTAGTTTTATTTTACAATCAAATTTGCTTCAATTTGATTATTAGCTAAAAGAAATGAATTTAAATTCTTGAACGGATATTGGAAAAAGTAAAAAAAAAAATATTAAATTTGAATTAAATTACGGGTTGTGTGTCCTTTAAAATATATAAAAATTAAGTTATTTTTTTAGAGAAAGTCTGGCGTCATTAATTATTATTTGTTTTCCAAACTTTTAAAAAATTTGTGCATTTTTTATTTCTTGCCATCCAACGAATTGATATGTTATGGTACGTGATGCTACGTCAATTAAATATTTTATTGTTAAAAGTAACTTCAATTAATAATTGTTTGTTAAGTCCATTATCATGTCACAAAAAAAATTGATTCAAATTGAAATATAATTAACCTAACTCCCGAAACTGATATTATTGCTGATGATTTTCTAACTTAGAAATTTTCAAATGATAATCTGATGACAATAATAGGAAACTGTCATTTAACTGATGTTGAAATAAAGTCCACAGCAATAAAGTCCTTGATGTCTAGTGGTATATTCAGTAAACTCGTATTAAATGAGGTATTTAACAAACTTTTGTTCTAGAATGATGCACCAAATAAAGTCTGTCGATTTCACAGTGAAAGCTTAAGTTCAAGGTTAATTAAATCGATTGTGTGGCTTAAACCTGAAGCCTTAGCTCAGTTCGTATCTCAATCAAAATTTTGCTTAGCTAAATGAAAAAATCTGAATATGAAGAGCTTTCACTGAATGTCCTGTCGATGCAGCTTTTTCCCATTATTAAATCTCAGGACTTATATATTTTCATATTGGACCATTTTGTTTGTTTCACTTCTTTAATATAAAGTATAAATATGAAATGTATGTAATTTAATAATTTTAAAACAATTTATTAAAGTTTTTATAAAAATGGTAAAAGCAATAATTGATTTAATTGAAAATATTAGAAACATAATTATTGATTTCCTATTTCTCGTAATGTATAAAAGTATAAATTCTCCCCAACAAAAAAAAAACCCTTTAATATTTTTTTAATATGACTTTTTCCAAATATAAATATGTAATAAATAAAATGAAAACAATATATAATTTAATTTCTAAATGGTTCGAGATATAAAAGTCAATTAAAAACTCGTTAAAAAGAAAATAACCGCAACCGAAATTAAAAACCCAAAAAAAAAAACTATACCAATTATTTATTTTAGAACTTATACTTAAGCAACGTCCAACCGATGGGAATACTTTGAGCTGTTGTTCAACCAAACTGTCATCACACTCGTCTCATTATCAATAATTTTTTTTATATACAGTACGTTTTGTTATGAAAATTATGTTTTAGATTTATAGAAACCAAAAATTAACCATTTGACTACAAACTTTTCCATTTATTGATAAACCAACCCCTTCACGAACACGAGTTAAATTCAACCCCAAAAAAGTTTTTAATATTTTTCGATTATATTTCTAAAATATCTAATTGACTTTTAGAGTTAAAATTATATGGTTTTTTATTGATGTCACGCAATAGAAATTAGTATTGACGTATCTGTATATATATATCCTTATAAATATAGCTCAATTTTATATCATTCACACGCAGTATTTTCAGGATAATGAATAAAAAAAAAACCTTTTATAGAGTATTAAACATAATATTTCAGAGGCTTCGCACTATATTTTTTTTTATTGAAATTAAAACTTTATTAATTAATTTCCTGCCGGTAGTGTCGGTTTGCTAAGATTTCCCAAAAATTGTAATAATTGCACGTGAAATAACTCCTCACTAAGGAAAGTGAGAACTAGGAAGTAATCCCAATTTTTAAAGGGAATTAAAATACACTTTCTAAAAATCATTATTCCAATACCAAATTTTTCAGTATTCCAACTCCACATGGAAATTTACAACACCAAAAGCTCAATAAGTAACAATAGAAATAGAACTTTGAAATGGAATGAACAGAACGATTGCCATTGTGTGTATACAAAACGTTCTTGGATATTCCGAACCATAAAAACTCCAAGAAAATTTTGAAAATGAACAAGACCAACGTTGATATTATGCATATGAATTCCGAACTATAAGTTTCTTTATAGTAAAGTAATATTTAATTCCAACAAGATAATGGCTTTCAATTCAGTCACCAAATTGTCTCAACCGTTTGCTGTTTCTCAGTCTTAAAATTACAATTACGTATTGGAAATTTTATTACTGAGTCAACTTAAATCGACGTCGTCGATACTTCGGTTGAATCCGGAACATAATGATTATAACATTACCACTACGACACCGCCACAACTTGAGTTTAGATTTAGACAATATTAACTTAAACTCGTGTTCCCCTAATAACTGATTTAACTTTTAGTAAATTATATTGATGGTGAAGCCTCTCTAACATTAAAAAATAACCTCCTACTAAAACTTTTATTAATGGATAACATTAAATTAATTCGAAAAAAAATAAAATTCCAACAAACAAATAATTATTACAATTGGTTAATTACTATTTCTAGTAAATACAATAGTAAAAAAAATTATATATAAATTTTTCAAAAGGTTCAATTATATAAAAGTCCTAGTTTATCACTCCTTTTGGTAACTTGAAATTTCTTTTCGTCAAAAATAATATTTTGAATAATATTTGGACAACACCAAAAAAAGAACTTGTTAAAAACACCCTTTTAATTATCATTCATATATTAAATTATTTAATATTAGGTCCTTTTTATATGTTGGACTGCCAATTAAAATTTCCCTATGATGAAATGTTATATAAAAGACAATACACAAATAAAAAAACACTAATTATTTTTACATAGTAATTAGCTGACAATTATTTCTGATTAATTAAATATTATATAAAAATTGAACATTTTGTCTTAAAGACATTTTTATTGATTGGAAATAACTAAAATAGATAAATAATTGGAATGACATGTTAAGTAAGAAAATATTTAGAAGATAAAATTTAATGAAATTTTTTTTATAAATAATTTACCAATAATTGAAATTTTCAGCTTTTGTGTCATGGTTAAAAAATTATTCAACATTTCCGAAAGATATGAAACCAATTTTTAATGTTAAAGTAGCTCATATGGGACATTTTGCAAAAAGTTTTGCACTACGTGAGCCACCAACTAATTTTGCTGGTAAACATTCAATACCAAAACCACAATTACCAACAAATCGATTAACATATACCGATAGGTAAATACAGTATTAACTAATTATTAATTATGGTTAATTTAAATTCGATATTTTTTATTATAGGGATCAACAGAGACCTAAAGTTGATAAGAAAAATCAGAAACCTCGTTTAGGTACAAAAGTTGGTTTCGATGGAGAAAGACGAGGTGGAAATGATAACAAACGACGACAACAAGAAAATGATAATAGTAAAAATAGTAACAGCAAAATGAATAGATTTTCACAAAAATCTATGGCACTTTCTATCTCGGAATTTGGCAGTGGAATACCAGCAAAAAAGAGGAAGCAATAATATTACATACAATCGTAATGAAAATTGTTTTCTTTTTTTAATTATAAGAATAAAATAAATTTTGAAATTTTATTTAAATAAAACTGTTTGTACGATAAAAATATAAAAAAAAGATGAATATGAATAAACATTGGTCATTATTAGAGTTACTGAAAGTCTAGAGGATCAAAAATTATTATTATCGGTAAGTATTCGGCTTAGCCTTCCATACAACATAGAAGATTAAAGAAATTTAGGATTAACCTAAACGTATTATAAGTCGACATAAATTGATAGTGTTCATTATAGAGAAATTAGGGTGGTCGGCATGGTATACTTTGTAACGAAAGTACAATGAGCCTCAAGATGTCATTTTTTGCTTGTGAGAGTTCGCTATAAAACCAATTCCTTATGTCTTATAAGCAAATTTTCAATTTGAACCCTAAACTTAAAATTTTTCGGTTTTTATTTTGCAGGAAATTTAATAGAAGTAAGCAAGGAGAAGCCTGATAACCTGATGACACGATTCGTGGCGAATATAGGTAACGTTTCGTCAAATTTTCAATTTGAACCCTAAACTTAAAATTTTTCGGTTTTTATTTTGCAGGAAATTTAATAGAAGTAAGCAAGGAGAAGCCTGATAACCTGATGACACGATTCGTGGCGAATATAGGTAACGTTTCGTAAGGGGTTATAACTGACCGTATGGTCTAGGTACGAGGTTTGGCCGCTTCCATGCTTCTCCTTCACAAACCAACCAAACAATATGCTTTAAAGTTAAGTTATTTATACGAGTAGTACCAAAAGTAAATGATTTTAAACTTATCATATTTCAACAGCTTATAGTATGAAGTTATCTAATTAACCTAGTATAAAGTTGTCTGGGCCATTAATTCTGTATATAAATTTAATAACATAAATATTTATATTTTTATATGCCATTACTCGACTACAAAAATATAATAATAGCACGTCTAGTGAATTAAATTAATTTTTTTTTTATCATTTAATTTGATTTAATTTCCTTCAAACGGTTTATATGATTGCATTTAATAGCAGTTTTTTTGATTTTTTTTTTAGATTTTAATATAATAAAAATTTTTCCACAATTCCAAAAAATATTAAAGACGACAAGAAAAAATCTTCTCATAATAAATACAAACTAAAAGACGATTTATTAAGAAAATTGGTTGTTTTAATCAATAAGAATGGTCAATTCTATGGTTCATAATTTGAGACAATCTGCGCTTTTTGATGCAGATGATGGTTTGGTAACAGGTACAAGCATTTTATTTTGATATAATAATATAAACTTAATAATAACTTATATATATTTATATTATTGAAACGTGCAATCCACAATATTATAATATCATCAATTTATATATCAAAATGTGCCATTTAATTTCAAATATAAATTCACATGTATTCGAAAAAATTATAAGAGCAATTTAATTATAGCCAGATAATAAAAGACATGAACTGTGTAGAGAAAAATTATTTTTATATAATATTTTAAATTATCGATTTTAAAGTTTTTATAATAGTTTTTATGTTGCGCTTATCCAAGGGGTTTCGAATAAAGTTTCACATATTAAATGGACTCGGCATAGGTGAATTCATATAATTACCGGTGTTATTAACATCTAATTGCATTTATTTGACTAGCATTCGCCTTTGCAAAATCATCTTTTATAAATTGTCCACCTAGAGAAATCATTCTCGCAAGGATAATTCTACGGCCGGAACTTAATCAAATTTCATTAATTTTTCTTCGCAACTTGTAAATTGATTTGTTGTATAAAAGTTGTCCAGTTTTCCTTGTTTGATATCTAATTGATAAAGCTCATTTTCAAGTTCTATTATTTCAATTGGAATTGCGATTGTTTTTGATGAGTGAAATTGTATTTTAATGGGGACAGGTCATTATTTACAATTTAATGAGTACAGGTCATTATGTTTGATAAATTCTATAATACTTTTGGTACCAAATTGATAACTTGATGCCTACCAATCACTTGATAAATTATACTGAACAATCAGCATAAACTAGCGCATTTGGCCGCATACTCAGTACTCGAAATTTATGGATTTCGTGTAATATGTCAAAAATCCTTTAAAATTCATGAAATTTACTCATGCTTAACGATTTTCGGAACGTTTTTCCATATCTGTAATTATTCGAAACCTAGAGAATCAGTTTTGGTCTGTAGGAATAAATCCGTATTACAAGAAAACTTGAATTACAAATCTAAAAATTATTTTTTAAACTTTGAACCAATTTGGTAACTAAAAAAAACTTATATCTGTAAAACGGACGAATAATTAAATAAAATAAATCACGTACCATTCAATAACAACTTAAAATGTCTATAATTTTCCATAATTTTCTTTCACAAATTCTATTTATTATGAAAAAAACCAATCCAAAATCAATTGAATTTTAAAACTTTATTATAAGAACTTAACTGGACATAACTGGATAGCAAAAATTTTAAAATTGTATATATAAATTTCAGTGCTGTTTTGGGTTGGTAATAAAAGATTGATCAAATTAATTATAGTTATAAAACTTTTTTAATCAATCGATCAGCCAGCAAACAGAAAAACATAAAAAAAAACATATAAAAAACTTATAAATTTAAAATGGCCGTTTCGTTATTGTACATTTATTTCATGTTTTCGTATTGCAGAAATTGAACGATCATATCAAACAAAACGATCTATTTTTTTTTATGTTTTGGAAATTAATATAAATTAAATTTTCTGTTGTTTTTTATGTTTAAACATGGACGTTCAATTCTTGGATATTCATTTCTTGTTGTTTGGACAAGGGTAACGAAATAAACAACATTAAAATTATTTAATTTCCATTTTGCTGCACTGTAAAAAGGTTGGACTTTTAGAATCATCGTCGTCGCTGGCTAAAAATTAACATATATATATCAAGGTAATTTAAATTGAGGTTGTTGGATATCAATGGACGATCAATATTGCAGAACGTTGCAATATATATTTATATACATTCGTTATACATATTATTAGCAAGAATTTATGTATAAATTTAAGATTCGATGAACAGTTTTCATTCGTTTAAATTTAAAATGATATTTTCATGTTGTTTTACTGTGGAAACAACATAAAATAAAAATAAAAAAAAATGAAATTTTACACAGCTAGTTATGAACAGCGTTTGCATAATTTTTTTTTATATATATGTATAAAATTAAATAATTTTTTATAATTTCATAATAATTAAGATTTTAATCGCAATTCATGATGGACGACGATAAAAAAGGAGTGCCTCACAATAAAATTAAATTAGTTATTATAATAGTTAAAAAATAAAAATTAAATAAAATAAATTATTTTATTTATAGGAATTTTATTTGTCAATTAATTTAATTGCATCAATAATGATAATTAATAGTTATTTAAAAAAGTTAGCATATTTTATCTTTCCACTTGCCGCAATTCAAAATCATTGTATTTCGAAAGGTAATATTGAGATATTTATGTTGTTAGCACTTAGCAAGCACCGAAACCAATCAACTATGATTTGTTTGAATGTCTTTTGCAAACATTATTAAAAGTATTTGGGTATAGTTCACGAAAAAAAGAAAATGTTAGAGTAGGAAAGGCAAGGAAAAAACAGTGGAATTTTGTAACTTATATAAAGATCAAGGAATATTATCCGGTTCGGAAAGTCAAGACAATTTAAGTGAAGTTTAATGCAACCACTGAAATATATGTAATATGAAAAGTTTGATGAGTACAATGGGCCTGATTATGCTCTGAGTACAAGTTTCCTTCGCAAATTGATCAGTAAATGTTTCCAAACATTCATCATCGTTTTTGAATTAATGATTTCAACAAGGCTTAATACAGAGTACATCGATATCTAATCTTTTTAAACATGAGACTCAAAATTCGAAATCTTTATTCAATCCAACGTGACAAAGAAATCATCTAATTTGTGACATTTTAATTTGAATTAATAGAATATAATTTTTTAAGATTACATGATATAATTATTATAGACATATTTTTAAGAAATTAGTGCTAAAAGGCCTGGGTCGTTATTCCAGCAGTACGAATTTATTTTTTTACAAGATCTGTTTTCTTGTTTTATATATTTTTCTGTTCACACTCCACTTAGAAGCATTGGGTCTCAATAATAACAGGTAAAATGACATTATATTGAAATTTGAACATTCTATAGGTTTCAAATCTTAAGGTTCAATACAATATCGTTTTTAATAGTGACACATTTGGTGTCAATAAACCGGATTTTTTCCTACCTGTAAAACACATTAGAAATTATCGGAATAATTGGTGTTCATTTAAATTTGATTGACTTATAGAGCCAAATGAATTCTGGTCTAAGACAATTAACCTTTGCAGTTCTCTTTAATAGAATTAATCAATCAAATATTACAACTTACAACGTTTATATTCGTTGATATTCTTCAAGGAATGTCCTTTTAATATAATTTTTTTTTAATTTAATCGTAGAAAATTATAATTGTATCGAGATTCAATTGATCATTTAATATTTACTCTAGTAAGTTTAAAGTGACATTTAAATTGTAATTTTTTAATTACTTTGTTGAAGTATTTTGATATCTTCGCAATTATTTTGCAAGAACATTTTTTTTTTTTAAAGTTTTGTATAAATATTTGTATACTTTTACCTACATCAAAAGTCTAATAACCACAAAATTGTAATGCAAACTTGCACATTAATTTATAATTAAAATATATTTTGTATGTGGTATTAAATTAACATTTATAAAATAAATATCGCATATCTTTATAGTAAATATATTAATTCTAGTACAAACCGCTAATATATTAGATATTTCTAAAAGGTTTTTCTGTTTATTTGTACATAAATGTTAGTATCAATTATTTAAATAGACAATTTTCCAATTATTTAATTTACATTTATCAATAAATGAAATGAAAATATCAAATTTAAAACCATTACCACAATTTTTATTATTATTTTTTTAATTTACATATATATTTATGTAATTATATATTATACAAACCTATCTTTTCAATATTTTTTCGGCTTTATTTCATATTTTTTTTTATTGGTTTTTTATTTATTTATTTTTTATCATATGGTATTTTATTAATAAATGAAAATCATTTGACACTTTGCTTTCTGACAAGTTGTCGGATCAAATCAACGATGACAAATTTAAAGAAAGATATAAAAAATATTTCTACTTTTTTTGTATTTCGTTTTATTTATTTTTTTTATTTTTTTTTATTAAAATGTTATATTATAAATGATAAAATTAAAAATTTATTTATTTTTTATCGTATTAAACTAAAAAAACCAACCATAAAAACAAATTTGTAATGTGACGATTGAACAAAGAGATCATATTTTTGAAATATTTAACAGGGTGAGTTAGTCTTTCCAATGACGCTACAGCCTAAATCGAGTCTTCGTTACATTTTATTACAATTCTGACCAGTTTCTTTATAGTGAAAAAACATTTAATTACAATATGGTTTAAATGGTGAGTCATTTGTTGTCAGCAAATTACTGGTTTTAAATTTAAAGCTGAGTAAACTTAGATAGATGTCTCAGTCTGGAGTTGAATCCGGAACCTCATGGTCATGCTTCGCAGCATATTTAACCTGTTTATTCCAGAAATTTTGAAATTTAGTGCTTTTTTAAATTTGATTAAATATGTTCAAGTGGTCCCGCGATAATAAGCCGTGGAATTTAAAAAAATTGATTTTGGGAATTTTATACAAATTTTTCATATTTTGAAATAAATTTGAATGGTATTGTAAATAAAATTGTAAAATCTAAACAAATTCGCTGTGAATTTCGAATTTTTAAATATTGAATTACGAATTTAAGGACTTTATTACGTACTACACATGAAAACGCAGCACTGTAGTTGTAAGAGACTGCCGTGAATATGATGACGACGATCCAGTCACTGTAATTATAAAGATATTTACAATGATTTAATTTCAATTTCAAGCTGATTTCAACTTCTGGGTCAAAAAAATTATATTTAATCCAGTATCGTTAACCTACGATTAATTGAGCTCTTCCTGAGCAACGAATTTTAAAGTAAACTACAATAATTGTAATGCATTTTATCTTTACAAGTATATCTAAATTATTCAAAAAATATTGTTTTCCTACAATTTATTCCTAAAAGATAAAAGTTAATAGTAAAGCGTAAACGCCATCGCGATCTTTACAACATATCTGATATGTCGATTACTCTGAACAAAATCTAAATATTATTTATTCTTGGTTTTGCATGATTAGCAAAACAAATATACAAATGCATCTCTCTAAGAAACACTGGTTCAGTATTTTGTCACACTTCACTGATTAATATCGAGTATTGACACACTTTGCCTAATTACGTCAGTGATCTCATCCAAACAACTTAATTTTTTTTTTGGTTGTTTTCATTAATTTACATTTAGTTTGTGAGCGACCCCGAATGTAACATGGCACTACAAAGTATGTCAATTTATGGATGCAGTTAAATCAAATCTATAATCTATAGCCAAAGGGAATATTTAGCAAAAAATAAACAGTTCATTGTTTTTCTGATGTACGTAACTATACAATTAAATCTGAAAATTACTGAAACTTTTATAAAATATGAAGAACTGCAACAAAGTCATCTAATTTACTGCAAAACAAACAAAAATATTCAATTACAAACAAATTGTAAATTTTTAATTCTATAATTTCATATTTTTTTTGTTATGAAGTTATAATGATAGATTCGAATTGTGTTATTTCTGTGGGAAGATGTTAATAATAATTAATAATTACTATTTTTTTTTTTTTTTTATTAAATTCTTAAAACGCTTTCAGTTCGAAACAAACCGAAACCATATAATAAACAAAACTTTAAAAACCTCAAGGTGTACTAGTAACTTCATTTGTTATGTTTGTATTATATCAGATTGCAAATTTACATTGTAAATGAAAACAAATTCATATTTAGATTGAATGATTACAATTTTTATATGGCTTTGTTTTGTATTTAACTGAACAGAGTTAATTTGTGAGCAGCTATTTTAATTGGAAAATGTTACAGTTTAGAAATTTACTATTTATATCAATCTGTTCCACACTCTGTCAACTCAGAAATTATGATTTTGTGTAATTTGCTGATACTGGGTTTGGATTTTTTGTAGATCAATATCCAATTATGAATTGAGTATTGATCATAACATAAAAAAGCTAATAACTTACAGGTAACCCAAAATAGGAATTTTTTTGAAACATCGATTTGTAAAAGGATTTCATGAATGGGTACAAAATTTCAGATTTCTTAGCTTATCAAGAATTTATTTTATGTAATCCGGAAGTTTTGATAGGAATTTAATGAATTAAACTAATTTCAAATTTTAGAGTCGCATCAACTAAACTAGATCACGTAACGAAAGCAGAGTGTGATGACCACAGGTACGTTTATATTTTTTTTTTAGTATTTCATGAATTTCCAAGCGTAAATCGTAAAGAAAAGTTGATTTGCCTATTTATGTCAACCCAATTTTCATTACAACAAGTGGTGTAAGTAGATCGGGGTTACTGGGGACTTACTCCCCATAATTTTACTAAGTATGATTATTTGTTAATATTTTATAAATAATTTTTTTATTAATATTTTCAAAATACCTTTTTCTACATACGCGTACGCTAAAATTTAATGATATTATTCGATTAAATAAATCAGTTTTCGATTAAATAAATCACTTGTGAAGTATACCAACTTTTGAAGATGTTGTAAACAAAATTGAAATAATATTTTTTTTTAACTGACATCATGTTTTGTGACTCCCCGACCCATCATGACCCCATTCTGCTTACACCACTGACTACAGTACTTCATAGTTTCTTCATAGTTTCCTCGTAAAATTGAAAACTTTTATTTCCATTAATTCAATAAAAACTCAACCAAAATTAATAGTATTAATTGCACAAATATAAATAATAATTATATTATTTAAAGACATTCATTTGATAACAAACATTAACGTCCAAAATACAAAAGGATCACTTTGTTTAAGAGAGTCACTTACAAATTACCAATACACATTAACCTTGCACGTGCTTATATTTATTCTCCTTTTTGGTTTTGACAAAGGCGACGACGGTTTCAATAACTTTTATTTTAATCATCCTTAAAGGAATTCAATAGCAACACGTGCAATATTGTATTATCATTAAATCATTTGAGTGAGTATTTTGTCGTTGCGTATAATTTGTTTTCCTTTTATTATATTTTTTTATTATCATAAATATATATTTATACTAACCGCAATAATTTTTGGACGATTTCTCGGTTAAAAAGTCCTTAATAGCAAACAATAATGAATTAATTATTACTTTTCCACAATTTTAAGGTTTTTCCCTTAAAATGCACTTTTATTTGTAGAATCATATACAACACGAGTCCTTTTTATGCGAAACGTCGTCGACTTATGTTAAATGTCAAATTGTCCTGAATTAGTAACAGTGACAAATTTCAATTGTGTTTTTCTATAAAAATTATCAAAAAAATGATCAATTTAAAAGGAGTTTTTATTGTGACGAAGATTGTTTTAAATGTGATACAAAAGATTTGTGGTTCAAATGTCGTAAGACCTTCAAAAAACACTAATTTAAGAATGTCTGTCTACTGAATTGAATATCAATTTACAAATTCTTGGTAATTGATCTAGAATTTTTTTTATCTCAAATTTGTTTTTTCGGTATAACTCAGAAAGTATGATATAAAAACCAATTCAGTCTTGCAAGAAAACAACTTCCTCGTTACATTTTTTTTGGCGCAAAAAAATTGTATTAAATTTTTGGCGGGAAAAATGTATCTATATATAAAATATTAATTCATAACTTATTTATGAAGGATTATTTTACATTAATGTAAATTTTTTTGTTCAAAATTTTAATTTCTTTTTTAATTTTATTTTTGTGAACTCAAATTACAATTTAAAAATGACCTGGAAAATAATTATTGTATATTTATAAAAATTTACGGCTTCGATTTAGTCAAGTGTATAATTTCAATTGTGGTTGGTTAAAAAACATTAAATTCAACAATTTGGAAAAAAAAAAAATAATAATTTGTACCTTTAAAATCAAGCTTAATGAAAGCCATATAAATTTAACAAGAACAATTCAATTTATTAAAATTAGTTCTTTAACAATAGCTATAATTATAATGTTAATTAAAATTGTTATTTGATTATTTGCAACCTTAATAACTTAAACTAATTTACTTACAAACCAGTTAAAATCTTAATTAACTCAGATAAATATTTACTAACAATTGTGGGTAATAGAAATTGAAAAAAAAATGTAAATGCTCCAGAAAAATGTGTTCGTACAGATTGCATGACGGAACAGAATTTTTTCTTAATAACATTTTTATTACACTACTAATACATTTGTGAACAATTGTGAACCTTCACAACAAAATGATGTTAATATCTCTGATAGAAAATATTTAAAAAAAGAATTGGGTTCACATCTAAAATAAAGCTGGTAAAATTAAAACATTAACTAAAGTTAGAAGTTTAATACATTTTTTTAGAGTAGCTCAGTTGTGTAGATGAAGTATTTGTTAAGTATTTGAAAGCTATAACTTCCTTGAGTTGAGTTGAGCTTAATAATGTTAAATATTATTTGATTTTGCAGAGACAGAAGAAAGGATCACTTGTATTATCATTACTAATTGCAAGTCAATTATTTAGCTAACATTGTTTCATTAAACTGTACAGCTGATTCAATGAACATCACAAAGAGTACGGAGAAGTAGTATCAAAATATTGATCTTCATGATACGCTTTTTATATCTCAAATGTTTTGTAGGTTATTATAGTGTGCAGATTTTCTTTGATTCACTCCAAAGCATTTTGTTTCCCACTTTCTTTGGAGTAATGAGTCCTCACTACATGTTTCATGACAATTAAGCAGTCCTTACTACATCTTTCATGACAATCCATGAAACATGGATGCTACTTACTCCTGTTGTTTGGTAAAAAAAATTAGTGCTTTAATTATTTTCTATTTTGTTTTATTATAGTTATTAAGAATTATGAGTATGTGCAGACAGATATGAAGGTATCCTATTAAGTACCAATGATTCGTATACCAAAATATGGAAGAATCAACTAAACACTTTAAGTTTTCGAATGGCGTTTGTTTCCGGATAATAAGCGACATCTGTCAGAGAATAAAGTGAAATCTTAAGGCATTTAGTATTAAGTACAAATCAGCCTAATTGACATTAAATCCATTTGATTAGCCTACATTTTGCATAGCTGAAACGGTAAGTAATTAAAATATTAAATTTTTGTAGTAAAATAATTGCAGTTAATCTTGCGCAAAACCATTGAATTTAAAATAATTTGTGATTATTTTTGGTATTATTTAATTTCCGTACATGCAATTTTTTTCCTTTTAACGAAAGAAAACATGCAATTTAAAAATTAATTTATTAAAACAAAATACAAAAAAAAAAAAAATGATTTTAAATTAAGACACAAATTAATTTAATATTAAATATTTATGTTATATTACAGAGAAAATCTGTGTAGGTATTCATGTAATTAAAATTTACTTTCGAAACCGCTACATAAAAGATACTATTACATATTTTCCCGTGCACAATTTTTTTCCTCATTGATTGAAGAACAATGGAAAATTACTTCATACATTTAATGATAATTAAAGTATATTAAATATATATACACTGTAAAAAAAAACTAAAAAAACGATTATTTAAATTATTTCCAATGAAATTTGTTAATTGATTAAGTCATAGTGTAACAGCTAGCAAGTATTAATTTTGGTTGTTTTTGCAGTCGTGAATATAAGTAGGCAGACTAAAGATGGAATCAATAATCTGGCAAACCAACTGCATTACCTATTGAAAAGCCTGGTATTTAAAAAAAATTAAAAAGAAATCAAAGAATTTGAGTCACATAAATTCAACTGAAATACGATTTGATCCCATCATTTTAAAAACCATAATAGTGACACTAACAGCCTACCAGATCACAAACAAGATTTATAGTAAGTTAAGTTAATGTTAAATGCATGCTAACTCTAAAATCTCTGGTTTAACTTTCTTTAAATTCTCTAAAGCGTTCATAAGAGTTTTCCTACTTCATTTTCATGACTGCGAAAATACCAAAAATAAAAACATTGCTCGTTAGTAAGCCTTTAGTATAACTACACAAAGTATATTAATTGATTTAAGTCTATTACTGGAGATAGTAATAGACTTAAATCAATTAATATATAAAAAAAGTTAATATTATGTGAAATTATAAAGAATTGTTTACTGTACGTCGCTTCAGCTCAATGTTAATGACGATGAGACTATCTTCAGTATAAAAATGTTAAAATTATATTTACAATTTATAAATACAAGTAATTTTTGGTAATAGAACACACAGATTTGTCTCGTACCCGGTATCGTATCATACTTATGGGATCTTTAGCCCGACATTGATGATACACTACGTGGAATATTCTATAGCATATGTGGGCAAATACTTTTGATAAAGGGCCAGTTTAGGTTAAAATAATTTTGCGAGGGCCGTATAGAATATATGAAATGAAAAAACACTAAAGTTTATTAAAAAAATAATATAAATTTATTAACAAAAATTCAGAGCGTTAATAAAAAATAAAAATAGTAAAAAGAAAAATATTTTTTTATATTAATGAGATGTATGGAATCTCTGATGGGAATTTACCAGTTTATCAAAGTCTGGACTTAATTCGCTTGTAGCAATTCTTAAAACAGCTTGAAGATTTTTGTCTGTTATTACAGACCTGTGCTTTGATTTGTTAAATCTCATTCTCGAAAACATCGTTTCGCAAACATATGTGGAACCAAATATTACAAAAACCTTTTTTGCTAGATTATTTAATTCTGCAAATTTTTCATTTCCCAACGAGGCATAAAAATCTACCAAATGCATTGTTCTAAAATTTTCTTTTAATAGTGAATCACATTGCAAATCAATCAACTGCAATTGCACTTCTGCAGGTGCTTCTTCAACTGCAAACGAAAATGGACAAGAAACCAGAGACATTAAATTTTCCATTTTTTTAAAATCTTGAAAACGACGTGAAAACTCAGCTTGTAAATCAGATATTGAGGTATTATATTTTTGAAAATCGTAATTAGTTGTAATTTGGCTTCTTTCTTTCATAGTTGGGAAATGAATTAAATTTTCAGATTGTAAATGTTGGGAAAAAAGTAATAATTTTGTCGTGAATGATTTTACATTATTATACATTTCATGTATAAGCAAATTTTTCCCTTGAAGTTTTACATTAAGGTCGTTCAAATGTTCCATTATATCAACAGCAAAGGTGAAATCATTTAACCATTGCTCATTTTTTAATTCGGGGAAATTTTCATTATTTTTCATTTCTAAATAAAGAATTATTTCATCTTTTAATACCCATACTCTCCGTAATACTTTAGCTAAACTCAGCCATCTTACAGGTGTGTGGTAAGGAATATCGGTGTGCTCAGATTCTATATCTTCCATTAGCGATACGAATTCACGGTGATTCAAAGCACGACCACGAATAAAATTAACAATTTTAGTTACAACACTAATAACGTTATTAAGTTTTAGCACACCTTTACAGAGAACTTCCTGATGGAGAATACAATGCAAAAAATATATTTCTAAATTCGGATTTTCAATTTTAACTTGGTCATTTATCCTTCTCAATAAACCAACGTTTTTTCCAGTTAAGCTTGGACATCCATCTGTGGTAACACTGACAGCTTTTCCCCAATTTAAACCTATTTTATTAAGGCAGTTGTTAACTTCCGCAATCAAATCCCCACCAGTCACAGTTCCTTTCATTGGTTGTAAGCTTGCAAGCTCCTCTATAATTTCAAATTGATTATTAATACCGCGAACAAATATCGCTAACTGTTCAGTGTCTTTGATATCACAACTGTTATCTAGTGCTAATGAAAAATATGTAAAAGATGAAGCTTTTGATTTTAACTGGTATAACAAACTTTCAGAAATATCCGTAATACGCCTTACGACAGTTCTGCGTGACAAAGAAATATTTTCAAAAAGTTTTTTCTTATCTGGACACAGAATACTTGCAGTTTCCACCATACAGTCTTTTAAAAACTCACCGTCTTGAAACGGTTTACTATATTTTGCAATTTTATGTGCAATTACATAACTGGTCTTGGTTATTGCAATATCTGATTCCGATTGACGAGTAAAACATTGTTGTTGGGTTTCTAATTGATTGGTTAATTCAATAGATTTGGCAATTTTAGCACTGGTTGATAATTTATTATATTTCTCTGCATGTTTTGTTGCAAAATGTCTACTCAAATTATACTCTTTAAAAACTGACACAGTTTCTTTGCAGACCAAACAAACAGCCTTGCAGCCAATTTTAATAAAAAAATATTGTGAAGTCCACTGTTCTTTAAAAATTCTGCATTCAGCATCAACTTTCCTTTTCTTTTCCATTTCTGTTTAAAACCCTGTAATGTTTACGTTAGTTATACGAATACAGTTGTGATGTAGTATAAAATAATTTATGATTTTTTTTAAAAATAACAAAAGTTTCTTACCAAATCCTTCTACTAAAAACAAAATTTGTAGTAATAATAAACTTTTTTTTTACACTATATTTTTTTATTTACACAAATCAACAAACTCATCTGATAAAAATTAGAACTTAACTAAAAATCGTCTGGTAAATTAACATTAGTAAAAATTCGGTTTACTTTTTTTTGCAAATTGCTATGACTACATCTTCACTTTCAGAGGCTACTGTTTCTAAAAAAATAGAAATGAATGTATAATTATTTTGAAAATAAATATTATGTACATATTTATTATAGAAAGTAAGTTATTTTTAAAATTAGATATAATTATTTATTTTGTCGTTGCGGGCCGGATTAAAACTTATGGCGGGCCGTATACGGCCCGCGGGCCGGCTTTTGCCCACATATGTTCTATAGTCTAAATCTAAGAATAAAAAATATTTAAAACATATTATAAATTGTAGCGCCTTCTGGCCTAAGTTTAAACTGATTCTATTTAATTAAACTTTTTTTTACTATTTTACCACTTTTTCAACGGGGTCAATTAAATTGGACATTAATTAAATAAGAAATAATCTAATTATCCGTCTTTGACGGACGTTTGGACCTGGGTTAAAGGATTAACATATGGGATATTTTTTATGTCAAAAATCAACTCTTAAAAAAATAATATACAATCATTTTAATAAATAGTTTATTTTTAACGTTTTTACATTATTACTAATTGTTATTTCCTACAAATTTTTAACAGTGTAATTTTTAAATGTGATTTAAATTTGAAATATTTCAATCTAACCAAATCTAAACTAATGTGTATATAGTAAACATATTTCCATTACAGTGTAAAAATTTAAAAATAAATTATTAATTAGTGAAAAGTTTTCACACATTTTCATTTTATAAATTGCATGATTTCATTTTGGTTATATTTTTTTATTTATAATTTGTTCCACATAAGATTTTCTATATTAATAATTGTTGGGATTTTTCCTTAATTTGTTATGATCTTTTTTTTATATATATAAAACTAATATTTTATCTATAATGCCTATATAAGTTGAGAAGAAAATCATTTTTCTAATTGGAAGTTCAGTTATTTTATAGTACCTAGAGGGTGAGACCCTTTTAATGGTAAATCTCAATGAAAATATAGGAAATTATAGTCAATTCTGTTTTGCATTTAAACATGCGATGTCATGTTATAAAAAATTCTTGATTGTTCATTTAAAATTAGAAAAGTTACACAAAAAATATTCCGTTTTTTTTTCGGAAAATTTTACAATGTAAATATTATTTTTATATAAATATAGTTAACAATTAAGTTACTAAAGATAATTTAATTAGAAAATTAATTCGATAAGTTTCACTCTATAAAAACAAATTATCATAACATAGAAAATAGGTCATCTTCAAACTAATTTGTTAGAAACTTGAGATATAATTGTATACATTTTAGTTATACCTACTTTAGTTTTAGTTACAATTAAAGTTTGTTAATGAATATTTATATATTGTCAATTTTGTGACATATTCAATTTCACTTACATATTTTTAAATTCTCCTTTATGTAGTCTAATTCTCCTTTATGTAATCTACAAATTGTATATATATTTGATGAAAGTTGATGAAAGATATACCCGAAATGATGCACTCTCGAAAAATGATTTTATACGAATATAATTCGTAGAATGTTGTAGCTACATAAAATATTGAACTTTATACAGCGTTAGGTATAGTAAAAGAAGCTTCTACATATTCATGTGCTTGGAGGAAGAATAGAAAGTAAACTCATATAAGAAGAGAGTAAAAAATAATCTTTGAGTATGGTTTGTGAATGATTTCCCTCAATTAACAATCATGTTATTGTAACAGATTTTGTCTACATAGGTTACACTCCATAATTGGAAGCATAGGAATGACCTTAATTAAAGAAGTTTCGTAACAATTTATTGCAAGTTTTATCATAATTACATAGGGTGCGGTCAAAAATTCAGCCGCTGCGCAGCTTATGCAGCCTCAAAATATTGAAAAGCAGCTAATATGCAAAAATTTTGACTGAATATTTATACGACCGGCTGCAAATTGTCAATATTTGACACTAAAAACTAGTATATTTTAAATTATTTAAATTTATAAACAATTGAATTACTTACTCTTCAGAATATTTATCAAGCATTTTGAGAAAATATACACGAACAATTAAATTAAAAAAAAAAATTACAATTAAAATTTTTGCAGCCTATCGTCGTCGACTGCAATATCTGCAACTGCTGCAGTTGTTTTCTGAATTTTAATCCTAAAGATTGCGCTGCTTTTGCTTCAAATCTTAATTAATGACCGACTAACTGCAAAAACTGAGCAGCGGCTGAATTCTTGACCGCACCCATATTGCGAAATTAATTACTGGAAGTGATTATAAAGTTGCATCAACTTCGAGCATCAATTCTTCGATATTGAATTAAACTCGAAACTAAATTCATCACAGCATATTTAAAGTCAGTATATTTTAATGTAATCTATGCTTTTGCTATAGATCTCCGCTTTTGTGTTTCTCTTTTTTGTCGGTTTTCATCATATTGTATAAAATGTTATTTCTTATGATATTTGCTGTAATTATTTATGTCTATTAAAGTAGTGTCTTCTAAATGTGACATTTTTGCTAAAATTCTTAAATTATTAATCAGTTTCAAAGAAACTTTTGATAACAGGTCTTCATATTTCTGATAATCAGGCTATTAACTCGTGTCTAATCTATAAACTTTCAAATTAATTAGATATTTGGTAATTATATGGTATAAATAATTGCTTATCAACGACTCAGTCAATTCTGCAACGCTTTATACCGGTCAATGCAAATATTATTCAAATTTTAATTTAAAATATCAATTTTTATATTAAATAACAATAAATTTTCGATTATCTTTCATAAAAGCAATTTAATCTTTCTATCTATTAAATAAAAACTTTCAATCTCTTCGTTTTTTTTATTTTATTTTATGTAAAGATAAAAAAAGTACTTCAATTTGTTTTGTTTATCATTCGACGTAAGATCGTCCTAAATTGATATGACAGGGCCACCTTGAAAATGTAATTTGATCTAAATATAAATAAGTGATCGTGTCGGTTTTGTTTTACGTTTACTTAACGTAGCAGATAATTTTTTTTTATTAAATCATAAAAAAAAATGCATTGAAGTCCAGTTTTATTGGAAAATAAATAATAACCACAAGTTTAAAAATATTTAAATATTAATCATACTTAACTTATTTTAAGTAAACGAGCGATTGACAAAAAAATAACAAATTTAATTTCAATATTACATAAAAAATGTACATAAAAAATTGTATCTTTTTGCTGTCATTAAAAGTATTAATAACACTCATTAATCTATTAAAAAGGAAGCCTTAAATATGTTTTAAAAATTTATGATTTGTAAAGGATTGGATTTTTGTATAGTATTTTTTTATTTATGAATTTCATAAATAAAATATTTTGGAGGGAAAACTTTATGTGAGAATTGTATTTTTTTAAATCTTTTTTTAAGGAATTTGAGAATTTGTTAATATAAATTGTTTGTTTATTAAACTTTGATTTTTTAGGGAACTAATTCTTGCAGGTACCTACACTTATTTAAATATGATTAAAACCGATCGTATTGCTTACGTTTGCGTATACATGTCAATGTTAAAAAGTCATTCATAAAAACCTTCCAAAGAAGACTACAATCATAAATGATTGTATGATTCCATTTTCCTAAGACTAATTACCAAAGTACACTACTGAATTATTGGTATTTTAATGCATGGAGCCATTTCTTTATTAAAGCTCCTACTTTTTTTTATAAAAATCTATCTACAATCCTGGCACTTTTGGGTTTAACATCTCAGTTCATCACAAGGACACAAGTTTTTATTTAATAGCTTAAAAAGTTAGTAGACTTACAAAATATCAACGATTCAATAAAATCGGCGGTGATTAGCCAGTTGATTTGAAGTTTCTAGACTTTATAGCTCAGAAGAATAAGAATAATAACAGACTGTAAACGGACAAAGTGAAATCTTGCATTTGGTACCACTACAAAAGTGGATAAAATTCGGTTGTAACTGAATAAGTTCTAGTATTGGAGTTATAAATGATAGAGACGTAGAATCAGAAGGGACGTCAATGCACAATAACGTCTTACGGTTGCAGTTTTGTTAGGACTTTTTATGGTTATACAAAAACTCTTATAATTTTCTTTTAATTCTTTATTTTAACTGTGCTAACCGGAAATATGTAGTCATGTAGTCAATACGGAAATAACCAACTGGGCATTTTAATAAATATAATATATGCTGGGCCAGAGCAATTAAAATATAAAGGAGACACTGTTGATTCACTAGATTCAGTAACTTTATTAGATATATAGTTTCTCTGGTAAATTATTAAAAATTTCTGCAGTAAGGTCGCATTACTAAGTATTTGTTAATAAAACAACTTTTATTAACAAATACTTAGTAATCAAATAAAATATGTGACGAATCTCTCTAATTACTAAGCTAATTTGAATTATTTTGGCGCCTGGATTACTCTCTTACTACATTCCTAGATCCGGTCATAATATGTATTATATCTTTAAGCAATCTGAAGCAGACTTAAATAATCGAGTTGAATCAACTATTTTTTTTCGTTTTTGCCATATGTAATTAAAAGTTATTTATGTACGTTTTATTTTATTGTAGAAAAAAAACGCATGCTCTGTGAAATTATCAACGTTTTCTCTTTAATTGCTACGCAATAAAAGTTAGTTTTCAAAGTAATAAAAGTTAATTTTCAAATATATAATAACTTTAATTTTAATTGGCTTCTCAATTTGTTTTAATTGACTTTTGAAGCTTCTTTTAGGCAACTGGACAAACATCATTTTATGGAAATAGTTTAATTATATTGTAAAACAATTAATTCTTTTAATATAATTTTATTATTAATTGTGCCGGAAGGTGACAAGCTGGATATGTTGTGTATATTTATAATGTTATGATGATTGTAAAATCTTATTTTTGTAGATACATACGTAAAATAAATGATTGTATAATTTAATGAGTTTAGTGCTGTGATGGAAAGAGTGGTCGAAAAAATGGATTTGACTTAAATCAATGTTTCTGTACGTTTCGAGGATAGATATTCAAATTATTTTATCCGATTTGAATAAAATTTTGCATAAAGTTTCAAATCATTGTGCATTGGATCATTAAATTTGACTTAGTTGGGGTAGATCACTTAGTGAATTAGCTGCCAAAATAAAATTTGCCTCAACTGAAGAAGATGATGACCCAGATTTGTTAGAAAACTTTGAACAAGTTACCAAAAAATATGAAATCGAAAATGAAGATCCCATTGAAATAATTGTTGAAAAAACAGACCAAGTAGTTGTCTCATAAGGTCAGTTAGTTCTAATTGGAATCAAAAATCAAAATTATATACAAAAATTACATTCTTGATATCTTAAGACTTAAGAGAACTGAAATTTTGTACATGTTCCTGTAAGTAAAAATATATTTTTCCGAAATATTTTAAAAATTACTGATATTATAACTACAGGATTTGGGCTAGCCCTAGGTTAGTATAGTTTTTTTTTTTTTTGATGCGAAATTGCTGAAAAGTTGAACTGGAGGCAAATTTATTTTAAATGGCACCGATTAACTTAGTTTGTTGCACCTATACATTTAAATTCTTTAATATTTTACTAAATTCATTTATATGACAGCCTTTTCCTTTAATATTGATGGGTCCATTCATTCGGCTTGATTATATTATGATTGTTCCATTTAAATTGTAAAAGTTGTTTTAAAATATTTTTTTTTATGAACCCGTTAGCTATTATATAATAATAAAATATTACTAAACTTCCTTTCATAAATTCAAACAGAACATTAAAATATGTATCTGAACTGTTTGATATATGCTTGTTAAAAAAAATGCCTTGGTAAAATTTCAATTATCATTAACATAATTTTATAGAAAATCTCATTACATAAATTTGCAAATATTTAATGGAAATCAAAATATTTTGAAATTTTTATCTAAATACATTATTCCAGTTCAGATAATGCTACCGATCTTTTGGATATCATAAAATTGATTTACAATAATAATAATTTTATCTGGCGATGATCAAAATATAAGAGAATTATGGCGGCTTAAAAAATTGTTATATTAAATATATATAAATTTTAGACTAAGTAGTAAATTACATTAACTTTTTAATCAAATATATAAAATAAATAGGCGCCAGTAATCGATTTGCCAGAAATTTTTTCATAAAACTAAAATTTATTTATGCTCACTTCACTTTGCGGTTAAATCAATATCCATAAGAAGAAATTGCAAACATTTTTTTTAGCCATTAAAAAGTAATTCTTTCAAATTCATCTTCTTTTTTATTATTATTATTTTGATCATCTCTAGAAGTCTGAATACAACACCGACAAATGATGTCCTCCTGATGGGTATAGTAATAAAAAAAAAGTGGGCTTGAAAATGATAAAGTTAAATTTGATCTTTTGAATACTCATACATTTTCATGAAAATCACCAGAAAAATGTTAAAATTATTATACGTTTATCAGATAATGGAAATTACATTATCTCAAAGTTTAAATGTAATTTAAATTCTTTACCTTTTATTCATATTTAATATTTTTTTTATGTACAAAACATGACGTAATTCCAGAAGCTAAATAATTTTATTCGGTTGCATCAGGTTTTTTTTTTTTTGCTTTGCTTTTGGATAAACTGATTGACTTATGAAATTGGCAAAGTCATATGATAATTGAAAACGTGAGGAATTTTATTATAATTGAAATTTATACATTTTATATCAAAATGTCAGAGATTTTAAAAAAATCGATCCTTAAATTATAACATTGACTTGACTATTTGTGTATCGAGTAACGAGTACTCTAATTCTATAGTTGATTTTATAAATAAATGTTTCTAATATAATGAAAAGTGTAGACATTAAAAATTATTATCAAAATGTCAAAGTTTTGATGATGTGCAGAAAGAGAAATGACTTTTATATTATTTTTTATACAATTAAGAGACCTTTTTTTGTAATGCTAAGAGGACAAGACGAAATCTGTTAATAATCTATAGAAAATCTGTTATCTTATAAATCCATTAACGAATATTGACTTGAAATATTATGAAAATTAAGTTTTATTTAATAATTAATGCTTAAGAGATGGAAATTAAAATTTTGATAGATAATTTGACCATAATTGTTTTGGTTTTCAATTGAATTTACCAATCCATATTAACTAATTTAATTCTGAGTGACAGAGATCCCTGTATACTGCTGGAATATGACAAAAAATACTTACGGCAGTCAGTGGATTTACAATGTAAAGGATACATTTTCATACTCTTTGTCTGTCCGATTAGAATAAAGGTTTAACATCTGAGGTATACAACAAACGCTTAACAAATATTGGAAGAAGGATATGGGATATATATTTTAAAGGTAGAGTCATCGTTCTATATATGCTATCGAGGAAGTGGCGAAATAAGAAAAGACTTTAGAAGCTTAAAAAAAATTAAAAAGACTTTAAATCCTAGGAGCAGCCGATGCGATACGAAACTAAAAAAGGCTTGAGAAGTTGGAGCACGATGAAAGGAAAGCTGGGATCATAGGCTCATATCGGATACTTTCGAAGAAGAATACATTTTTTTATCAAAATCCTTCAGCAGATTACATGAGCGCCCCCAAGTTTTTATCCAGGGGAGGTTAAAAGGAAAATATCAAATTAATGGCTGTCAATATAAAATATTGTGCTTGTATTCATAATGGAAATGCCATCCAGTCTTTATTCTACCAAAGTTGAGTGCAACTAGCTTTTAACCAGAAAAATAAAATACCTGTGAATGTTGTATTAATTCCTTTTTCCATGATGAAGAATTTCTTTCCATTTTAATGATTTCTGAAGAATTAAACAAGGGAAAAATGATTTTTCAGAGAGTAGTATTATAAGGACGTTTTTTTTTTATAATTAAATGTACATATTATTATTTTTCTAGGGATCGGCATTTAATTTTTCAAAAGTCAGGGAGAGGCAAGTGACCCACCTTGCTCCTAACTATGATCAGTTGCGCCTATGAGCCGATTCTACAATTTACTTAACCAAAATATAATTATATTATATAAAAAATAAGACAACACAAAAAAAAATTAAATTCGAAATGTCATTTTTAAGTCACAACCATTAGTCACTAGTTATCAATTCCTGGAGGTAAGATTAAAAACTTAACTTAAAGTGTAAGGCCATTAAGAGTTTGTGTTCACAACAATTTAATATTTCTTGACAATTTCATTAAATATAAAAATTGAGATTTCCAATTCTGTTTTAATACAAAAACGCGTTGTCCTTTTTCTGAGATAAATTCCCAGATAAAATGAACGAATCCAATTTACTTTTTTTTAATTTGTGATCAAAGAAATGATTGATTATAGTTCAACAAATCGAACAATAATAATAATAATAAAAAAAAAAAAAACAATCGGAAAAATAATTTATCTTAATTTCCAAACATAAATATTTTTTTTTATATATATAGCTTAGCAATGCTTCTTCAACCCAAAAGGTATCGACAGTTTATACAAAAGAAAATATGAAAAATATTTATATAATTTATTTTTTAATGCATTTTACTGTGCGTCGATATTTACGCGCAATTGTATCGATTTTGTATACATAACATGGAAAATAATAAACAAAAAAATTAAAATTAATGAATCTACTCACTTGGATTGACCACTGACCATCAGTTAAACTGCATTAAAGAAAAACATTTTTATTAAAAAGCGCAGGATTCTTTAATTTATCATAAATGTTTCGTTTTTGGGCATTTAATTTTATAAATTTTTTGTAAGATTTCGATTCCATAGTTCATTAAGTGAATTTTTATATTATATTAAGTATTTTTTGTACGGTTGTTGTTTTACTGATTGATTTGAACATATTAGAATCATTTATTAATCGTAACAATTTTTTTTTTTGATTATAATTTGGATCATTAATGGATTTTCATTTTAAACCAGAAAATTAGATTATTATAGTATGAAATTGAAATAAAATTGATAATAGCAGGGTTAAAAATTATAATTTATCAAATTATATTTATTATTGATTTGTATTTATATTAATTTATAATTTCAGTTTTAGTAATTAGATTAGAATAGAATGAATTGCATCTCCTATCAGTGTGGCCTTTGTCTTTTGTGGACCAATTAAAAATAATATCAGAGTTTTCTAAAATTGGTTGACACTAGATTATTTTGGTTGAATGAATGGAGAGACAAAGAAAGCCGCGATGTTTTCATACTCTCTAGCAAAAATTAAGCCAATTGCATTCAATCAAATTTCTTCATGTAACATATTGATAGCTTCAATTCATATTTTTGAAAGTTTTACAGGAGAAATAAATGTGTTGTGAAGTTGTGATACAAAATTTTGTTTTTAAGTTATACTGTTTAAGTTAAAATGAGAAATTAATTATAAATACATTTATCTGAAGACATACAAGGTCCTTGATCAAAAATTTAAAAAGTTTCGTGGTACTAGTGCATCTGCAACGATTTTTTTTTATTAAAAGTAAAGTTACGAGTTACAAGTTAGAAGTTTTATTTTGGCATATTTTTAATGAACTTTTTCAATAATTGTGGCCTAAGCAGAAAAAACCAGATGCGCCGTATAATTTTAAAGGTTAATGCATTAATAAACTTTCGAGGTTATGAATTGTTACCATCGATATGTCGTTGTGTGTGGTTGAATGAAACGCTTTTAAGACCGAACGTTATGATTACTTTTCAATCTCGAACTCCTGCCCCTGATAATTCATTTATTAACTAAGCACCATATTGAATATTACCAGTCTAACTCAAACAGAACTGTCAAAAACTGAAATTTGATAAAACTTTATTATATATTTATATGTAATTGAAATGTTAATGGTAAATGAATTTGAATTTGTCCACTCCTCCCCATCATTTTCAAATTGATATTTTTTTCTTAATTGAGTAGGAGGTAAATACAGATAAATCATAATTTTTACGCTTCAACTAACTATGAGTGCGGTCTTCATATTCAATCAACTATTTTGCAAAAGTTTTTTTCGTTAACACACTATGACATTTTTATACAGGACTTTAATTTTCTAGAATTTTCCCATTTTTTCCTACACATAATATTCATAGAAAAAAAAACCAATTTTAGAAGTGTATAATTTCTCTAACTTCATCAAATTTGACAAGCCATCGAAATGAAATTGTGTTTTTTTTTCTTCTACGTTGTTGTAACGAGTTATGATTATGAGCCTGTTTTATAATACCATATATCAAAACTCAGCATTGACTTGTCACATTATAAATTATGAATTTTTTGTTGTTACAGAATATAATCTATAAATGTATAATAATTATTTATTGGACTCATTTTGAAATAAAAATATTATAGAATCATGATTGTAATATAATTGTTCATTCCTTGTGTCCTGTGTGTGGATTTCATAAGAGTTTTTATAAGTTATTTAGTTATTAATTGGAAACGTTCATTTTTTTTGTTGCTTAGTACTATTTTGGGTATGTAATATGATTCCAAAAGGAGAGTAAAAAGGATTTTTTTTTTTGTTGTTAATTTAATATTATTATACACAATATATTAAAAGGCAAGGCAAAACTTGACATTATTTTTGTTCAAAATGATTGATAGTCCGTAGAATTTTCAATTTTATCGGTAGGTTTTTTTTTTTTACTTTTCCTTTTTAATAAAATATTAAAATGGACAATTTAATATAAAGAAAATGTTTTAATTGTTTTTTTTATGCTTGGTAATGAATACAAATTAATGTGTGTAGGTATGAGGTCTAAATATAATAGTAATTTTTCGATAATTTTTTATATTTAGGTGTCAAAGAGTAAATTTACCAGTTTATAAATAATAAATTTGATTCCGTGACAATTAAATTTAGTAAATTCATCGCAAGCAAGCTGTTTGAAAGCATATTTATATCAATCAGATCGAAGATTTCAAGATCCTCTTAAGAATGATATTTTTATTGTAACTACGATTATTCATATAAGATAAAATAAAAATTGTTTTCCAATTTTTGAGAGAAAATATTGATCCAAATATAAGTCAAAGTAAAATCAGGAACTGATAAATTTGATATACGACATAATATAAAGTTGTTGGCCTAAGCATTTCGAAAGAATGCCATAAAAGTAAGTTTATATTGGATGCATTACTAGATACCGTATAAAAATCAATTTATAGATTTCATCTTTTTACCAGTAGAATGATGCAAATTAAGACCCAATCGTAATGTGAGCTAAGAATAAACCGAAAGTGCTAAGAAAAAATCTTCTGAAAATTGTAGATCTGTCAAAATAATCAAAATTGATAAATATTATCGGTGTTGTAAAATAAGAATTAAAATTTTAAATTAAATGAATAAAATTTAATTTAAATTTAACAATATTTTGCCACCCATGTTAAAACATAGTCAAAACGTCAAAAGTGATCAAACGAATTTTTCTGCAGAACAAATCGTCACCTATTTAATTACTAATTTATTTCCATTTGTTCCCACTTTTTTTTTTGCAATTCACAGCGGTTACGTTACGCGTTACGCGTCTGTTTTTATTTAAACTAAATTGTTTTGATTTATTAAAAATTAAAATAAAGTTAATTTTTACAGAGTATTTGTCTTATCTTAATTGTTTAATAAAAATATACCATTAAAAAAGGCTTATCTGTCAAAACTTACTAAAAAGTTCACGTGGATCGTAGTTCCACCTCTATTCTACAATACGCTTCGGCTTAACACATTTTCAGTTGTGTACATAATACGCTCCGTTGTAGTTTTCGGTGTTCATCTAGCGGTTTTTTAAATATGCTACTCTACAGTCTACACTACACTATACACATCACGTGAACAAGATAAAATAATGCTAACTTTTTAAAATGAGCTGAATTTACAATTAAGTAATTATGTTACATTTCAAAATTATAGTTTAGTTTTTTTCCGAATTCTACGTTTAACAAACATTCAAATTGGAAATGGATCTAAATTTTCTCATATATACACGACGGACTTTGCAATTTTGTATAATTAAATAAATTAAATTGCTTTTAATATTCCATTATTCCGAATTAACAATGAAAATCTTCTATTGATGGAATTGGTACTAATTAGAAGTAATAATTTTTTTTTATATATATTTACCTTCTGGAATTGCGCACATGCTACCATCATCATCAAAACTTTCTTTATATAAATTAAAAAATTAAAATTTATCATCAAAAGATTTTGGTGAAATTAAAAGTCAATTAAACTTTTTTCATATAGCTATGTAAGTAATTCAGTAATTCGATAATAAGATAAATTTAAAGTCATTTAAAATGGATAGTAGTATTTAAAATTGCGGCATTACACAATTGAAATCAATATTTAAATTGAATAATAAAAAAAAAAGTAATCAGCCCAAAAAAACTGAAATTCCAATTGATAAAAAGATTAATTTGTTGGGGCCCGAGTGTGCCACTATAATTTAGTTTAAAACAAAAAAAAAAACTATCATTCAAACTATCATTTAATCATTACCACTTCAGTTGCTGAATATTTTGTACAAGTTAAACAATCTACAAAAAAAATAATAATAAAAGTTTCAACCACAAGAAATTAAGTGGCAACGTCAGTTTGAGCTTAACTTTTTTTCATCAATTCTGAACTGATGAAATTTTAATTATATAGGAAATTTTGTTTTATTTGTATATAAATATTAAATATATAAAATTTTTTATTTTTGTTTTAAATTAAATATTTTGTTAGATTTTATTTGTTATGCGGAAAATCCTTTAAAAAAAGCCTTTAAATTATTATTTGAAATATCAGCACGATACAATTATAGCACATCATCATCGGATGTAATTAAAAATGTATTAAGACACCCAGAGGGTTAACACACTTTATTTATATATTCGGTTCCATAAAACTTGATGAATTAAATTTTAGTTTTTATATATTTTGAAAGTGTATTTTAGATGAAAAACAAAACAGTTTTGGTCGTACAGTTCAAAATATCATCATAAATTTATGAGTAGTTGTTAATTAAGGTTTTAATTTGAGGAATTTGTTAAAATATTCAATTAGGAAATTTAATACAAAATATAATAATTCTCTAATTGGTTCTTTAAAATTTTTAACAAATTTATTTAAATGCTTTTCTTGGGGGCAACAATTTAAAATATTAAAATTATTTGATTTTTTTTTGTTACCAGATTGATAGTAGCCGGCGCGTCAAATTTAACTCACACATTTTTATTGTTCCAAATATAATTCTTCAAAAGAAGATGATTTAAAATAAATTTCATTTTGTTGTAAAGGACTTTGACACGAAAAGTAGTCGCTTATTTAGCAATTACTAATGCAATACAGTATAAAAAAAGGGCACAAGTAATTTTCAATAATTTTTTATAATTTTTAAAATAAAGTTTAATTATTGAAATACAATTGTGTATAAAATTGTACACTTAATTTAGAATTGTATTTATTATTAATACCGGTGAAATTACATTATTTTCTTGTGGCCTATCGTGTGGTCTATCAACCTCCATTTCCGTCTTCGTCTTAAGTCTTAACTTAGTTTTCTTTGTTATGTGTGAAATATTTTCATATTTTTCCTAGTCTGCCAAATGCTATCCTTGCTGAATTCAATAGAGCTCTCTATAGTTAAGTTAGGATTTTGAAGCTACTCCTGTTAAGTCTGTTGAATCCAATATATCTTCTTCTTGTGACTTTCGGATTGGAATCTAAGAAATTTTTTGTTTGTAGCTTCTTTATTAAGTCGGATTTCCAAGCCATCCTAGTACAAAAAACCTTTATACCTATATGTCTATACCTGTGTAGATCTCATACTTTTTTCTGTTGTATTTTCGTCTCCTGACGCCATTTGTCCAGACACCATCAAAAATTTTTAGCTAGAAAATGTTAAGACACTGGTTTACAATTGGCAGTTTAAGAATTAATAGTTTTATTATCTTGTAAGACGCACTCAACACTCATCATTGCTGCAAAATACAAAATTTTTATAAGGAGAATTAGGTATAACACGCGTCTGTATCAGTTAATTGCTTCAACATTTAAAATTTAAACTACAAACGCCTATCTTCCTTAAAAGAATATTACTCCTATAATAAATATATATATATATATACTAATGGATTTCTGACAGGTTCTTCACATACCAAAATGTAATTCGACGATGAACACCTAAGAAGATCAAATAATTCCATATAAGATGAAATAATTCCTTGGGGTTATTATACAATGAAATTAACAGCAGCAGTACAAGGGGCGCAATTTTCAACAGAAATAAAGGATTAAAGCTACTTAAGGGCTTCTTTAAATAGACTCTGGAACATATAAAACTGCGTGAATTCTTTTGATATGGACCGCATAATAATATAAAAGACTATATACCACAATAACTGAAAGACTCCCGCCTGCCTGTCTGACTGCTGATGCAGAGTAAAAGAAATTCATTTTTCTTATAATGCTCCAAAAGTAATATAAAAAACAAATTCTTTTCAGTTTATTTTTTGTTGGTGTCAGGTGTTAAAAATCCATATCCAAGGGAGGTGGACAAAAGGTTTATGCTGTTAATCTAAACGATGAATTGATGATTGATTACGTTTTCGATTTTCAAGAGTTTTGGTGTTGTTGTTTTTTTTACATATTTATTATTTCATGTTTAAATGACTTTTCCTCATTTGAACTTTTATAAATTTCTTGTTGTTATTTTCGATGGAATAATTTCTTCGTAACTCATATAAAATTGATATAATAAAAGAATATTGATTACACATTTTTTGTATAGGCTTGGTAATGTCCAGCAAGTTGTAAATATTTTAGTTCGATAAAAACTTTCAGTCCTACAAATTGCTAATAAATATTGTAATTATAAATTTAATTATGTAATATTAAATTAAATAATTTGAAAATATGACGATTCTCTGGATGTTGAGTATTTGATGGTGTAATATTGATTGATCATTTTCTGCGTTCTTGTATGATGAACCTGCATGTTATATATTTTTTTCATTCTTATTATTTAGTCGTACTCTTAAAATTGGCATGAGCTATCCTTCAAAATCATTAATGTTGATAGTAGCGGTTGACAACAGATATTTATTTACTCTAGTCTAAGATAGGTTGAGGTTCACACTGTTAAATCAGATGTCTTTGAACGTGATTTATGCTGCAGTGGTTGAATAAATGATTTACAACTGAATATCTTATTCAATTGCAACATAAATAATGTTCAAGGATGTCCGAGTTAATAATCTGAACCTTTTCTTAGACTAGATTTCAAGGATAACTGATTCAGTAAAGCAGGCCAATTTTAGACTTGAGTACGCGATTATCTATTGCATTTATCCATCTACTTATGAAATTATTAAATGTAAAATATTCAGTTTAATCATGTGAACCAGCAAAAAATAATTTTCCTTTGGGTAATTTAATCTTGAGTTATCTTAAGAAAAGTAACAAGTTTCAAAATGAACTAGAATTCTTAAAGATACATTTTTCTCAAAGTTATCAATAATACGAACTTAAATATAATTTTTATTTTTGTAATTGATTTTTTTTTTATTAACATTTCAATGTATGACATTTCTTGAATTCTCTTCTTTTACCAATTATTTTACTGATGGCTGGCTAGCTGCTACAACAAGCCAATTGAAAATTTCCCAGGCGATTATATATGTTTTAATAATTCTAAATAACTTTATTTTATTTATGAATGACAATTCAAGCATATCAGAATAATAATTCTCATCGTAAAAATGTGAAAATTGTTAACTAACCGAGCAAATATAAGGTAATTTAAGAAGATTGCATTGCATTTAGTTGGTTATGAATGAAAAAGCATTTGCAAAAATAAGTTAAGATGAATATTTTTTTAATTAAATATATAATTTTTATATCAATTATATTCAGATATAATTTTAATTAATGGTTTAATGTTACACGAATTACAATAATTTTCGATATATTTGTAAAAAAATATTTTGTATTTTGTTGACCAAAGATTTTTATTAATCAACTTTAATAAATTTTGTGGTTAGGTTATCATAAATTATTCTTTATAATACGTTCTCAATATAAGTTTGACTTAAAACCCAGGTGAATATCGGATATTTACAATTATGTATTAAAATTGTATGCCAGATAAATGAGAATCTGTAAAGGATTCTGGTACACAGACAAAAATTATGATAATGACACACCATGTGAATGGTGTGTCGTTATCATAAATTAATTGAATGGATTAAATCTAGAATTGGTTGGAAATCCTGAACTCTTGGCATCGTGAAGTAAAAACCAAAATTTAATAGGGACAAATCATAGAAAGTGTTTAATCATTTCATATTTATCACCATAAATCCCGTAGTATTTAGTCACTTTCACGGGTTTCCAAGTGAACTAAGACCCAAATCTGGACTCCCTATACATTCGCCTCTGGATCCATAGATTCTTTGTAGTTTTACATTTATTAGAAGATAAATATGTAAATTTTCAACCCATTTTTCAGGCTCTCCTTTAGGAATTTTAGTACAACCGCTATTGTAGTTGATATATCATCCAGTTTTGTCCATTCTCTGTTTAGCTGTTATCCTTTTTTATTACAGAAGAAATCAATATGAAATATGACCCAATTACCAATTTTAGGATAAGTCTATTTATTCGTACCAGGTTGTTAAGACTATCTTGAACCAACTATAGAACTTCTTTTCGCTGGTGTTTAGTGGTAAATATTTTTTAACATTATAAAAGTCTTCGAATTATATAAATAAATTTCATTTTTAAACTGATAATTAATCAACATTTAAGTCCATGACTAACATTTTTCAAATCAATATTAATACACTGTTAAAATATAATAATTACCTTTAAATTAATAATAAATTTCCCACTGTGTTAAAAAATATATAAGGTAAATAATAATTATACAATTTTTAATTCATTAAATATATTTATATAAATATTTTTTATATACAATAAAATTTTCAAAATATTCCTTTGCGGCAACAGTAGCAGCTTGTCTTAAGTGGTATTAGTTGTTGAGTAATGGCTTGTACATCACAAATTCATGATAATTCTTCAATCTCCTCCAAAAAAACCAACTACAATAAAATTTTATAATATTATACAAAACAAAAATAAAAAAAAATGGTTCGCGCATCTGTGAATAGGAACAATAATAAAAATCGATTTCAAAAATTTTTAAAAAATCATCATCAACATCATTTGAACATTATCATTCACTACAATAAACCACAATCATAATAATCTTTTAATGCCACTTCATTTTTTTTTTTGGAGCTGTTGAAGGGGCCATTCTTTCAAATCATTTTACAATTTATGTTCCCGCGCAAAACTTTCATCATAATTCAAATAATTCGTGTAATTACTCTCTATTTATGGAGGTTTCTTATATTAAATAAGGTTATAATAATTTTATATTAATGAAAATAATGAAATTACAAAAAGTATTTTATTTCGAATTTCAATTGTTTATTAAGATAAACTATTTCATACGGTGGGTAAAATGTGAACACTTTTATATTATTGAAAATATTTTAAAATTTGCAATTAAATTAGTTCTTTGTATTGACACATGACCTATTATCGACTATGATGTAGGCTATTTGTAAAATATCAGCAACATTCTTTTCTAATGATTCATATACATATATTTTTTTACAGATCTATGAATGATTGAATGCAGACTTGAATATTTTAAATTTATGAATGAAATAAATGACAAGAAAAAAAAATGAAATGACCTCTGGATAAGCATTTTAATAAATATATATTAATTTAAATGTTTGGCAGGTAAGAGTTCAATATTTATAGATATTCGTCATAATATGTAATAATAAAATAAATAATAGCAAAAATTTTATAAATTGAAAATACTTTAACCGCGAAAACCTCCTTTCGGCCAATTAATTTTAGTGATCCACTAGAAACTTCTAGATATAAAGAATTTAGAAGAGTACGTATAAAAGTTTCTATAATTTAAAATCGTTTTAGTTTTTGCTATTGTTGAACCTGCTTTTTTTTGCTGATTGTTGTAATCTTATTGAAAACCGAAAGATGAGGCAGAACTAGTGAATCCGTTGGTATTAATTTGGTGCAGAACGGACTATTTATTATATAGGATTAATTAACAAAATCGAGTTTGTTTCATTTAATCGACCAAGGATTCTATAGAATCTGTTAATTTCCAAATTTTTATTCATTCGACAACTGTTTATGGCACCTGGGATCTATTACTCCAGCATTAGGTGATACATTCAGTATGATCTTCCAAAATGTAGCTACATCATGTATTATTTGTAGTTCAATGTAGTTTGTTGCCATCTACATTATGTCCACAGCACTTACGAACAGTAGATCGCAGTAAAATTTGCTTGTGATGATTTTTAATTATACAACAGTGGCATAAGCTCATCCAGTTTCAGGTAATCACTTATTGGAAACTAAAAATAATGATAATATAAAAAAAAAAACCGATTTCAAAATATTTTTATTAATTGAACTGCGCCTTTACAGTATTTCCACTCTTCAATATAAATAATTTATAACTTTAGAATTGTGTACAATAGTAAACTTTTCGAATCTTTTAACATAAAAAAAAAGATGAAATTAAATTATGGATCATTTTAAAAAATATTTATCCAAGTATTAAAAAATATTTTAAACACTTTATTTTTATTTTTTTTCATCCATAAAATCTTCAGAAGATAATATTTCATGAATTACTTATAATAGATTTGAAAGATATTTATACGCCGCTGCATATAAGAACGAGATTTATTTAAAAATTCAAGTTCACAACAGTGGCAAAGTTAATTAAATCATTCATTAGCGGCTATACATCTTTTTTGATGGAACTTTTGACCGATCTTTGTTATATATGGTTTTATATTATTATTTCTCTGTTACTTTAAAAGTCTGATATATGTTACCAGTACGCAGTACGCCATAGTATCATTAAATTGAAAAAAATGAAGAAAATATTAATATATGAAAACAGCAGCTAAACAGATCTTTTATATATTTTGTATTTTTCATCATTTTTATTATTTTATAACTTCACATAGCGAGTCATTGTGTAAAAGTTTATATCTGTTATTGTTGTGATGTAGCGGCACCAGGTAACCGAGAAAATCTTTCGGTACAATCAATCAAAGTATTGATAAATGAAATTTAAGAAAAATTACTTTGTTGTTCTTGAATTAAAATCACCAACAGCCAACAGTTGTTTTGTATATATTATCCACTATGAAATTATTTTAAAATACAATTTGATAACAAATTTATTGACCGCGCATATTGTTTAAAAAACTGTTAAAAAACGCTTAGGATAAGCTCCATGTTTTGTATACTAGTTTCGGTAATAGGAAAATAATGTTTTTAGGATGCTGTGATACTCATAGAAGAAAATTAGATCAACGATTTAAGTATAGTAAAATAGATTTTGCTCTAAAACTTCTAAGTTAATTTTTCATTTAATTAGGGAATGTCTAATCAAATGTGATAATAGTTTCCTAAATACTTAATTAATTAATATTAAAACAATTTTAAGTATTTATAATTTTCAGTTGCTAAAAATCCACTAAATCTAAAACGATTTTTTTATATGATTCTACTAAAACGTTTTTTTCGTGATTTTCAGTTCTTGTTTATATTATTAGAAATGGTTTGTTAAGCGAATAGTATTGATTGCTTCATATTATTAATTTTCCAATTTTGTTGATATGATATTTTATTGCACTAACCTCGGATTTGCTAGATGAAAGTACCATGTTTGCATTCTTTTTCGAGAAATCCATAAAACGCTTCTCCTGGCACATTGCTAACAGATTTTAAGTCCATTTCCATTTCCTAATATCTTCCATTATTCGCTTCTTGTCGGTTCAGGTACAATAAATGGCTTGTTTCTGTTTGTTATGTTTTAGATCATTGTTATTAGCATGTAATATGCTAATGCCCGCTACCATCTAAATCATATTTGCACTATTGTTTGTAGCCAGATACTTAAGAAAGGATATTCGTTCCCACTCTAGGCCAATCCTTCAATTCATCACTCTGTAATATACAACGTAGTAGAGTTAGTTTACGTATATTATTCTGGAATTACTCGCAGTTATGGTCGTTTGGAAATCTCAGTAGGTAATTTTAATAGAAACTGATATAAATTATAATTATACGTTGTAAATTTCTTTGTGGTACTAAAGGAAAGGTCTTTTAATATTTAAATATTTTATTATGAAAATGATTTTTTTTATATATTACTTAATAAAATATCGATTCCTAAATATAATAAATAATTTATTGGTGATGAATAACGGATATATATGTAAATATTAATGTCTATCAAAATATCATAAATTAGAAATCACATCAAAACGCATGAAATTCATGCATAAATTTATGTTTTTTTTTTTTTTTACACTTCCTTACTGTCATTATACGGAACACTTTCAATATGTAAATAAATTATGTTGTTTGTATGAAAACATGTCGACATCAAAATACTGAAATGTACTATTAACAACAACAACTATACACAATAACACAATCCTTGATGATGAATTTTGTGTATATATTAACGCATTTGAAAAAAAAGGATACAAATAACAATCTATAATTTTGAATTGTGTAAACATATTCTTTTAAGGGTGAAAATTTCACTGAATCATTATTCAATTTTTCCCATTCTCACATTTGTTGCTCCCCATTCGTCAAGGATTATAATTTATTTATATAATTTGATTCTCTTTTGTAGATATTTCGATTAAGTCGTAAATTGACCGACCACCAGAATATATTTAGATTTACGACCACTGAATTAATTTTAGTTGATTAGAATTAAGATTTTGGTATTTATAAAGGATTGAAAAATATTTTTCAGTTCCTGAACTAAATTCAATTCTAATGTTTGCATATATACCTCAACATTGAAGCAATAATCACAATTTCGATGTAATATAAGAACAGTGAATGCAATATTAAATTAATTTTAAATGATTCATACCAGAACTTAAATAATTAAATATTCTTCGTATCACCATTCAATTATGGGTGATATTGGCAGGATTGGTTAAATAATTAAGTCTCCCTGTATCCTGTATAAAGATGTACAAATTATATTGCCAAGTAAATAATATGTAAAATAATTAGATTAATTTATTTTTGATTAAGGCACCAATTTATTTGAAAATCATTCATATTTTAATATATTATTTTGGTTAGAAACCAAATGGAAATAAAATTATTGATTGAAAATATTATTTCAAATTTTCAATTTATGATAAATTATTTACCTTTACAAATAATAAATAAAGAAATAAGAATTTTAAATAATTTTAATAAATGAATAAACATAGACCATAAAATTATCTGTTAATTTAAGATCCTGTAAATCTCAGACCAATTTTGGGGTTCAGTATTTGGAAAAATACTTGGAGTAGCTTTCAAATTATATTGAATACTCGGATTTAAAAAAAGACGTTCAAAAATCTAAACAAATTACGTCCAATGGTCTAATCAGCATTTTCATCGCAGCACAACAAATTTCACAACATTTTCAAATAATTTTTAGGTGAGTTAGTTTTAATTTATAGCTTTCTAAAATGAACTGTGCGAAGAATATTTTTTGAGCTCTTACAATAGGCTATTTAGAACTTATAATATTATAAAATAAAATACACAAAATAACTACACCATTGGCTAATAAGAACGGAACAGAAATATATGATACTATTTGATAGTTACTAACGTAGGTGATGAAGACGTAGTCCGACTTATAAATAGCCGATAATCAGATGATATATACTTCGTTAAACAAAACTACTAACACTACGACCACCAAGCATGAGATCAAGATTTTAGAAGTAGTATAAGTATAATAGAAGTAATGTAGTATAATAAAGCTGTCAGTAATTTGTCTAGTCATTTTACTTTTCCAATGCGGCTATTATTATTACATATTAATTTCCCGGTTCCACTAAATAAAAACAAATTCGAATAGAATATTTTGAATTATAGAGATGGCACAAATTATCACTTACATTTGACAGACAAACGATAACATACGTTTTTTCTGGTCT